>CATOUR010000235.1:600000-1174251 GCA_951848785.1 Callosobruchus maculatus
CTCCCAATTGATTTGCTATCTGTAAAACTAGTCACAATGAGCAAATAGTTTGTTGCACTAACACTAACATGTAGGGAACAGTTCAGTAACTATTTCCTCTTACATCTTTGCACATACACAAAGTTTAGCACTGGGAACTACATACTACACATTCACTCAAATCTTTCTGGACGATCACTTGGGATATGTCTCTTCAACCTGCGGCTGCCCTGATGCTGTATAAGGTGTCTGGCTAATGGGTTGGGATGCTCTTGAAGACGAGTTCTGTACCTCTCGGCGATGTTTGACACTTCTTCTTTCACTGATGGGATCTGCAAGTCGCGCCTGATAAATTCATTTGGAACATACCATGGAGCTTTGGTTAGGAGTCTTAAAGTTTTGGCTTGGAACCTCTCCAGTATTTCGATATTAGAATTCGAGGCCGATCCCCATAGTTGTATACCATAACACCAAATTGGTTTTATTATTGCCTTATATATCAAGACTTTGTTGCTCAGCGATAGAGAGGATCTGTGACCTATCAACCAATATAGGTTTTGAAGTTTCAGCCCTAGCTGTTTCCGTTTAGTAAAGATGTGTTTTTTCCATGTCAGTCTTCGATCAAGGTGCATGCCTAGATATTTTACATATTCTTGTTGTTGTAGATTCTGGCCATTTAGAGATACAGTCGAACAGTTGTTCCTCCTGTTAGTAAACGTTATATGGACGGATTTTGATTCGTTCGCTTTGATACGCCACCTCCTGAGCCAAGTTTCTGTGTCGTCAAGGCTTTTTTGTAGCTGATTTGATGCCTCCATGTGGTTACGATGCACTGATAGTACTGCAGTATCATCAGCATAAGTAGCTATAGTGACGTTATCCTTTGTGGGTAGGTCAGCCGTGAAGAGAATATACAGTAAGGGTCCTAATACGCTACCCTGTGGAACCCCGGAACTGATTGGAAAAAGTGATGTTTGCGCTTCTCGATGTTGCACGAAGAAGTGTCCTAAGTAAATGAAAGATTTTGTTTTCGCCCCCATCGATCCATCCACATTGTTATTCTAACGTGGACAATATGAACCCGGGTTCCCTTTTTAATGCAATATGTCAAATACCTGTTTCGCTAGTAAGGATTAGCGTCGGAGAGAAAAATCGAGGATGAATAGGGGAATAGAGAAGGGAGATAAACAGGTGCAGTCTGGTTTACCTGCTATAGGAATAAATCACGCGAAAAAAAATCTCCCCTCTGTTATGCTACTGGCAAGAGGTCAAAGAAACTTGCATGGCTGCTTCAGGATTTGTCTCCCTTCATATTTCCGTTTTTAGATATGATAATAGTGGACATGCACTGTAGCGGCAGTTAGAAGCGTTGGAGTGCGTTGGCCAGCGCCGAGTCGCTCGGCAGGTAGAAGCAGGCCAGCGCCGGTTCCGCAGGCAGTCAAGCAGACCAGTGCATGGTACAGTGAAAGCAGACAAGAAAAAAAGTACAAAGATTGGCCAGTCGCACCTAGACACGGTATAGGAAACATGCAATAAGGGTTCAAAGTGTTGCCCATTATTGGCAAAACAATGAGGGACAGTTGCAAAAACACTGGAAATGATTCCCCTAAGGGGCTAGAGGGTACAATGGGGTGAAATAGTTTTTGATTAACAAGTTGTCTCTCTGGACAAATATTTTGAAGTGTCTTGGCGTTTTTTCGTTTAATCAGCGATTTGCGATAAATCCGTGGTGGGAAGTTGTCAAATCTACATGTGTATTAGTACATACACATGTAGATTCACATCAAACAGCCCATTGCAACAGAAAGCAATCAGATAACAGCGCTAAACAATAGAAAACGACTAAACACAGCCGAATACAACAGAAAAGAAGAGAAAACAGCTCAAAACAACAGAAAAGAACAGAAACCAGCTAAAAACAAGAGAAAGCAAGCAGATAACAGCTGTAAACGGTAGAAAACGACCAAATACAACCAAATAGATTCATAACTAGTTCAAAACAACAGAAAGCGTGCAGATAACAGCGGGAAACAACAGAAAACGACTAAACACAGCCGAATACAACAGAAAAGAACAGAAAACAGCTGAAAACAACAGGAAGCAAGCAGATAATAACTGTAAACGGTAGAAAACCACCAAATACAATCAAATAGATTCATAGCTAGCTCAAAACAACAGAAAGCGTGCAGATAACAGCGGGAAACAACAGAAAACGACTAAACACAGCCGAACACAGCAGAAAAGAACAGAAAACAGCTCAAAACCACAGAAATCAAGCAGGTAACAGCGATTAACGATAGAAAACGACTAAACACAGCCGAATACAGCAGAAAAGAGCAGAAAACAGCTGAAAACAAGAGAAAGCAAGCAGATAACAACTGTAAGGAGTGAGAGTCAGGTGTAAAAATAAATTCATAGGATGTACTAGCTTCCAAAACATATTCGTTCGAAATCTCATTACAATGTTGCCAGTAGTTTCGGCAAAATCGTACAAAATGTGTATAATTTGTTTTTCTTCAACGCCCTGTATCTTGAATACGGATGGCGTTACGATTTTTTTTGCTAAACGAACCCCAATTATTTTTCATTTTTCTATCTATCCTAGAGACGGGGCCACCTTTTTCGGGAACAAACAATAGCAATAACTTGGTCTTGCAAATACAGATGCCTGATAGAGCGTGGGTTTTGCTTCTTATAACCTATCCAAATTCGTAGAAATCGACAGAAATGCTTTGCAACTTCGTTTTGATCAACAAAATTATCGAAGCCGTCCCTGGATGCCACAGCCTTAGGTGTTCCGAAAGCCAGTTCTGTTCTAGCTGAGAGACAGTACGAGCATCACGAATACAGTAGCCCGACATCCATCAGATAACCCGAGACCATTTGAATATATTTTGTTTTAATATCTAAAGGTAATCTTCATACATACGGTGTCATCTGGCGTCACGATTCTTAGATGTCTATAGCTTTACCATCGATTACGCACCTCGTTCGGATGGACATATTTTTGTAGATGGGACTTTTAAACTCTGTTATCGCTACCAACTCTTCTGGGTTAACAATATACCTTTCACTCCAATGGACTTGGTAGCGTATTTTTTAACACCGATAGGTGAGGGGAGTATTGTGATCGCGAAACTTTTCGATTTCGAAATAATACACTTTTTGAGTGTTTATGATGTTTACATAAAGAAAATCCACGTCACTCATTTCCGTCATTCTGTCTGTCTGTCGGTCTGTCGGTCTGTCGGTCTGTCGGTCTGTCGGTCTGTCGGTCTGTCGGTCTGTCGGTCTGTCGGTCTGTCGGTCTGTCGGTCTGTCGGTCTGTCGGTCTGTTGGTCTGTCGGTCTACCCTCGTAATCTCAGTAACCACTGCATGGATTGCGATGAAATTTGTCTACCGAAATGCTGCGAGGTCGTAGTACGTAATGCTGCTATAATTTTGAAAATTGGTGCAGGGGCGGTGGAGTAATTAGAAAAAAACAAAAAAAAAACAAATATTCCTCAAACTTGGCTGTTAGGCGTTTCAGGGGTTCCTGATCATTTTCTACTTTTTTGGGTGGGGGTGAAATTGGGATAATTGGGGGGTGGGGGGTTGTAAAACTGAAAATTTTGTTGTATTCATGATAGCGTATCTACTGACCTGTGAAAGAAATACCTAGCGGCATTATACATATTTTTAAGCCCATACGAACATTGTCTTGCATATTACAGAAACCAAGGGACTTTCTGGTGTATACATAGGAGTAGGGATTCATCAAGCCGAGTAGTTTGAGTTTTTTCTTAAATACTTGACTTGACTTGAAAGCTCAAGCTTTTGAAAATTTGATATTTGACTTGACTTGATTTTTGATCTGAACTACTTGACTTGATATCAAGTAAAATCAAACTACTTGATATTACTTGATATCGATCTGTAAAATGCAAATCGAAGCGTTAAAATAGGGGAATCACCAATATTACGACAGCAAGCAGGCACCCGATGACTTTAAAACATTAAAGCCAGCCGACACATAATGGTCGTTAATTGAACGAATTTGCCAGTACTTTAATGTTTTTAAGATTACTTCCATCATTTTTGCATTAATATGCTGCTCTAGAGACTAGATTAGTGGGTTATGGAACTTGACAATAATCCTGATCGAGATGAAACCGATGAACAGATTATAAATAGTATTCAAGCGGCAAGGGACAGTGCAGACTTAGAATGGTGGAAAAGACACGAATGTATTTTTCCAAACCTTGCCGCTGTGGCCAAATACTTTTTGGCAACGCCAGCTTCTTCAGCTCCAGTTGAAAGGCAGTTTTCTAGAGCTGCCTTAACTCTCACCGAAACAAAAAATCGATTAGGTGATAACTCCGTTAGAAGTCTTATGTGTCTTAAATCATGATCAAATGAGGATTTTAAAATGTTTTTTACTTCTGTGTCATCGGCACCGATTGCTCTGGTCATTAGCCTAGTGGTAGGTGTAGGCTTTGTTACTGTTTACCGGAGCCACTCTAGGTATAGCACTGTTAATTAGAAGCCAACAGTGAAGGCTCAGGTGAGGATTTTTCGCTGAGCTTTTTTTATGGATATCTATTTTTGATTGAAAAAATCAGAAATAAATTTCCGCCTCTAACGAGAATCGAACCCGGGACCTCCCGGTCACGAGCATTCGACTCTAACCACTGGGCCAACCCACTCCCATTTGAGTTAGTTGTTTTTCTATGTATTATTGTCAGAATTCAGAATATTTCGTATTTTTATTTCACATTACTACATTCATTATTTAACTAAGTTTGTTGGAGTTTACGTTTTTGGATGTTTTTTTTAAATAAAAGATTACATCTTTATATACATAGATTTTTATTGTTATTGCGTTTTGGCAGTAAATCAGATTAATATCAAAAAAGTTTTATTTTTTCAAGAAAAATCAAGTAGTTAGCTTGAAAAACTTGATTTTCAAGTTGCTTGATGTGTAACTACTTGACTTGACTTGAATTTCGAAAACAAATACTTGACTTGATCTTGACGATATCAAGTCAAGTAGCTTGAAAATCAAGTCAAGTCGTGAATCTCTACATAGGAGTATTAATTGCTTCAGACCATTCTGTATTGTGTAAGTAATTACTGAATTGACTTTAGTGAAATTTTCACACAGTATTACTACCGTGGCGACGATGGAAGAAGCATATGATTTTTAAAAATCGTGTCAGTGGCGGCACCGTAATAAATTCTACATGCCCATAACGAATTACCTGCCTTATCGACTCTATGTTGTACTTTAACTTCTTGTACATGAATTCGAACTAAATCTTGTACAGGAAATTGTGTAACCTAAAGGGTTCCTTACGCCTATTAGAGCGTGTGGTGTAAAGATTGCCTTTCTGCATGCTCACAATTTATTAAGTTATAATAATAACCGCAACCATGCGAGAAAAAATAAGAAATGCAAAATAATAATAATGGTCTTTATTGGAAATATACATGATCTGTGTACATACTCCAAAAGGCGGAGTTCGCAATGAATGCGTTCTTCCGCTCAACCCTTCAACAATAAAATAAATGAAAATAAGAATACAAGTTATTTAACAGTTAATCACATGAGTGTAAAAGAAAACTATGATTGAGTACATTAAGGACAGTAAATGCAGATTTAGTCCAAAAGGCACAAAAAGAGATTGAATCACTAAGTTAGGAGATAGAAAAATACAATCTCTTATTGTTGAAATTGCATAATAATTGTATTATTATTTACTTTTTTTGTCAACGACTTGCCAGCATGTGTTGAATACTCATCATGTCTAATGTATGCTGATGATTTTAAAGTTTATAAGGAGGTTTGTGACACTGAAGATTGTAGAAAGCTACAAAGTGACCTTGATTCAATATCCCATTGGTTTCAGCTAAATAACATGTATCTTAATATAGCAAAATGCTCCGTAATAACTTACACACGCAAAGTAAATATGATTGATTTTGAGTATTCCATGAATAATGCTCCTCTTAAAAGACAGAGTATGTGTAAAGACTTAGGAATTGTATTTCAGTCAAACTTAAACTTTTCTGATCATTATAACAGTATTGTAAATAAAGCATACAGGGCACTGGGTTTTGTAATTAGAAATAGCAAATATTTTGAAAAGATCGAATCTATAATAAAACTGTTTAACTGCTTAGTAAGTCACATTTAGAATATGCTGCTGTTATTTGGTCACCTCAAACTGAAGTTAACATCAACCTCATAGAAAAAGTTCAGAAAAGATTTTTGAGATACCTTTATATAAGAAGTTATAATGTATATCCATTTCTAGTGTCATATAAGAGTATGCTGATTCTTTTTAAATTTCAAACACTGTATCTTAGAAGATGTTTGCAGTCAGTCTTATTTATTTTTAATATTGTTAATAATCTTAAATATAAATCATCCTTATTGATAAACTATGTATTTTTTCATGTACCAAAGATTAATCTAAGATTGCAAAGAAACAAGGTTTTTTCGTGTAGACATGTATACAACTCTCCATTTGATAATATGCAACTAGAATGTAATAAAGTTGTTGAAATGTATAATATGGACTTTTTTGCTTGTGAAATAAGTTTGATTAGATCTTTTTTCATGCCATAAAGATTAGCTTGGCTCTACATTGCCCAATTATTGTTTTTATGTTGTGAAATTTTTTTTTGTCTGTAGGTTTTATTGCTTGTGTCGTTTTTAATTATTATAGCTGTAGTTTTGTAGGCACTCTTACATGTAAATACCTTTGTGTGTATGTAGGATGTATCAATAAATAAATAAATAAATAAATAACAAGTCTCTTGTGGATTCTCAAACCATCAGGATATACAAACGTATATTTAGGGTAGTTATCCAAAACATCCTTCTACCACCTATAGAATACAATCACTAATAATCAATTCTAAATTACCATGAAATTCTCATTAATATTAATGTGTGCGGTGTGCGTGTGTTGTAATCGCCCGTACTATAACGGCGTGTACCCAGCCCAACCCAACCGTTCATATAGGCCAGTAAAATTAGGTCCGAATCAGTCTGTCAAAACTCTAATCGAAAGCGTGACCTTGTTTCAGAAATTTAATGGCGTTCACAATTGCTAAGCTTAAATACACTCAACGGCACGAAAAACGGAGCACTTGACATTTTATATACAGGGTGGGGCATATTAATCAAGTGTTTTTGAAATAATCATAAAATTATTATTTTTACTCTAAAAAAGAATTATTGGTAGTAGAACATAGCTGATAATAAACCATTTTGAAATGTCTAAGTGAAAAAATTACATCTGGCATATGATGCAGCCGTTCACGAAAATTGCACTCCACTGTTTCCAGCATGTCTCTGTTTATTTTCGAGAGATTCCATGGCGAATCGCTTGGCTTGGCTTGGCCCTTTAAACACGTGACTTGAGTTATCCACATAGAAAAAAACTGAAGAGGTAAGTCGGGAGACCGAGGAGATTATGAAATGCCACCAAACCTCGAAATTGAACGATTTGGAAACAGGTGGCGAAGAACAGCCATGGATGCTCTAGCGGTGTGTGCCGTGGCCCCATCTTGCTGGAACCACTAATCTTTAATATCCACACCTCTTCTTTGCAATTCAGGTATGAAAAAGGTATTCACCATATGAATGTAACGTTCAGATGTTACTGTAGCGGTGACCCCATTTTCTCCAAAAAAATATGGGTCAATGATGCCACGCCATATGCCACGCGTTGTTCTAGCATCTCCCGCTCCATGATGGCAAGTGGCAAGTAAGAAAGTGAAATGGTTTGAGTCAAGGAATGGATTGTAATAAACCGCGCGCTCCTCCCATTTCTAATATATGAGTACTACTCAAACCAAAAACACTTGGTTTTTATGCCCCACGCTGTATAATTGTTTTTTTATTGTTTGGTGATGTTTGATTGTTTTATTAACAAATAAATCAGCATGTTTTAAGTAGTTGCCAACATTAGTCGACCATTTATTTGGGAAAAAGTCTTTTGTTACAATACTATAAATAGACATAAATTGGTAGTTTTGCTAGAATGACCTTAAATTATTGAAAAATTCAACGCATTGCTAGCAAAAACTGGGCAGGGGCATTTTTAATAACCAGTGTTGCCTCCGCGTGCCCGAATGATTGCTTGCATTTTTCTTGGCAAATCAAATGACGAATGTCTTCTTGAGTAATAGGGTTCTATTTCTCTAAAAGAGCATGCTGCAGTTCATTTAAGGTTAAAGGGACAGAAACACGACTTCGAATTCTTCGCCCAAGCATGTCCCGGAAATGTTCAATTGGATCCGCATCTGGACTTAACGCTGGCCACTCCAAGACATCAATGTCTACATCGTTGAGCAATTCTCGCTGGGTAGGTTCTGGCATTATCATGCATCAGAATAAAATTACTTCCAATAAAATCAACATAAGGAACCACAAAATCTCGCAGAATGTCATCAATGTACCTGACAGCAGTTAAAGACCCTTTTGGAATGATGTACAACTCTGTGCGTGCCTCCAGAGAAATTCCATCCCGCACCATAAGTGAACCCCTTGGTAGCCTACACTAGGACTAAAGGTACATTCTGCAATACGTTTTTGTGGTCTTCGCCATACCCTTCCACGACCATCTGGAGAGAGCAGGCTAAATCTGAACTCATTAGTACACAAAATACGCCGACCCCCCCCCCCCCCCCGTGTTCATGATTTCTCGCAAATTGAAGTCGCGCTACACGATGACGTCTAAGAAGCTCCGAAGCTGTCGCGGGTCTATGACAATCAAGATTGGCTTCACCAAGTCTTCGTCTAACGGTCCGTTCGCTTACATTGGTATTTCGGACGTGATGAAGTCACTTTCTAATTTCTATAGCTGTAGCATGATGATCTTGTAAACTTTGTAAGATGATAAAGCGATCATCATGAGCGTTAGTCCTTCGTTGGGGGCCAGTGCCAAGTCGTGTAGTGTAACATCCAGTTTCCAAAAGACGTGTATAAATACGGTGCACAGTGCTATCTGATACGGGATGATAATGTTGGGCAACATATCGCTCACTTCTGCCGTGTTGAATCAACGCAACCATAGCAGCCGCAGCCCCCGTCCTAATTGAAAAGCCCTTTACGCTGCTCCTACAATCCGGAATAGTTTCTCCGGAAGATGCGGGAACTGAAAAGGAACCGACGATGGGCGTGATAAGTAATCAGGTGCGCGCTACATTAGAAAGAAATGGAAACAGTCATGTTAGCGCGTCGCCCGAAATTTACAAAATTGAAGAGGAAGGCGATTTGCAGATGTTTTTTATCCCAATTCCTGACGCTTCATTTTCCAATATTTTTACATGAAATTTTTACATGATGTTTAGAAAGAAATTGCCCAGAGTGATATCGAAGCACTTTTTCATTTTTGCTTCTGGGCTTTTCTTAAAAAAATTACAAAGTTGACGAAGAAAACAGGCAACTTCAAGCGATCATATTTCATGTTCAATCAATTTCTTTCAAAAAATGCTTCGATAGCCCCCTGTGTAATTTCGTTTTAAACTTCATGTAAAAATTTCATGCAAAAATATTGAAAACTAGAGCGTCAGGAATTGGGATTAAATCACATGAAAATGATCGTATATGCTCTCCGTAGGAGCCGCCTTTAGTTACAGAATACAGAATCTAATAGCGTTTTCGACTTATTGCCCTATCACTGCACTCATAGGAACTGAGTGTCAAAATTATGTTCGTCTTAGATTTGTGTGCAAAACTAGTGTGGTATTTTGTTTTCGACTTATCCGCTTAATTGCACTTGAGTGCAAATTATCGCCACGGACTCTCTGAGCTCGTGGAGATTTCAGCGCATTTTTGACGTCTGTAAAATATTAACTATAACCTATTTTATTTGTCAGAGAAAATAATTTTTTGAATTAAAAACTGGGTAGTGGGGTAGCATACATAGTAGCATGGATGCTACGATAGGTTACGGAAAGGTGGAGAAAGTGTAGTTGGAAGAACTGCGAATATCATCTTCGAATGATGAGGAAATTGAAGCATGTCTAGTTAAATTATTATAAACAACGGCTGCGGGTGTCCCAAAAATACGAATAATTGTTGAAGATGTTATTCATAAACTGACGTAAGAGGAGATACAACAAGATATACATAAGTATTTACCGATATAGATATTCATTTTTAGTGCAAAAGCCATATTGCACAAAATGCTGTTAGTTTTTATGTCGATAAATTATAATAATAAATGATTGAATAAGGTGGATTCAAACGATTCAAATTCCAAAACCTCCACAGAATGAAACTGAGCTCTCGGGATGCAAAATGACATCAAACTGTCATCAGTCAGCTGACGGAACAGTTACTTGAATTGCACTGAAATTTGGTGTATGTTCGACTTACCAGTTCAGATTTATTGCACTTCTGGGTACCAGACGAGTTTTCAATGTGCACTGTAGTGCAATCGTGGTTAAAATCAGGGCAGTAAGTCGAAAACGCTGTAAGATAAACCGTAATTGTCCTGGACTAATACGTGTATGAATCTTACAAGTGAGGATAATCTGACGTTCATCTTTGTTCTGTTATGTTTTTCGTTTATTTGTTGCAGCTCCTGGTGTTGGCCAGCCTCGCGCGCCTGAGGCCATCCCGTCCAAAGAACAGCCACAGCCATCATTTATAAGTGTAGCGATACGAAGAACTTGATTCTGAGTTGGCTTTGCTTTAAAGATGTTGATGACCTTACGCGTATGAACCCTGCCAGGCCTGCCTCTGTGCGTTGCAACTTGTAATGCAGCCGTCTACAGGGGTTGGACTTTTTTCTTCTGCCACTATCAATGGTCACTAGCTATGCATAGCTAACTAACTATTAGTCATCATCATCATAGTCACAATGTCTTAACAGACATGTTGTGAACTCGTAAAATGCATTAAGTCAGAGCTAGAGTATTGCCGACACGAATATTATCAATAGTTTTGAGCACTGTAGCTCGCCATCGTTCGCGATTTGTTGTCAGTTTAGTGGCGCTCTTGACACTCATATCCAGCAACTGTTTCGTCGTATCCACCCAGCGTGTAGGGGGACGGCCACGGCGCCGCCCACTCGGGGCATGACCCTGAACTACAAGTTTCTCCATATTATCGCTTCTGTGTATATGTCCGAAGAATGTAAGCATTCTCGTCGATACTATTAGTAGAAGAATCGAATATAAGCCGACCTTCACCGAACTGGTTAATGGATGAAAGGCATTTTATATTAAATTTAATATGTTAAGAAACATATCGCGACTGGGTTGGCTGAAAAATTTCAGTCCAGGATATGATTAATTAAATATTGAAGAATTAATTTTTTTTAAACATTTCACTGGTTTGGTTAATAGACAAATCACATACCAATCGAAAGTATGAAGCCCATAGAATATGCACACGTTAGGTTGGCTACGTTTTTCCCGTCCCAACTATAGGGTAGGCAGGTATAAACAGGTAAATCAATAATAGTAATTTGCACCGGTGTGGTTAATGCATGAAACTTATATCAAAATAAAGATAATTTTATTGCAAACACGTCGATATAGGGTTGTCTGCAAACAATCAGTCTGGAATTCCGGTTGTCGAATTTTAAAGATCAAAATAATGCTGTCAGTGAATACGTGCGCCAGAGAGGTCCGAACGAACTATCCCGTGTATTAACAAAGTGCGCATGTCATGTGTCCGTGAAATTGAAAAGGATAGCTATACACTTGTAAATGCTGTGCTCATTGTATTGGAACAGTTTGCCTTATTCTTCTGAATTGAAAAAGCGTGCTGCTACTACTACTATACTGATTGTTGTTATTGTTATTTATAAACATTAAATTGTGATAAAAAAAATGGCTAAAAAGTGTTTTCTATGCAATTTGGGCGATGATGTTCCTGATTTTAACGATGAAACGTATAAAAACTGTTCGTTGAAATTAAATTTTGATAAAAAGAAAAATTTTAAATGCAGTGGCGTTGAGTTAACCAATGCACCACTCGATTTTGTAGGTTATCATACCACGTGCTACAAAAAAGTGACTGATTTGGGTAAAAAATATAATGAAGAGTTTAATAACTTTCTTGGTGAGCATACGGTAAGTGCATAATAATTTAACCTTCAAAACTATCTTAGTAAATACATCTTTTAAATTTTTTTAATTGTGAAATAATGATATGGAAGATTCATAAATTTATACATTTTTGATTATGTTTCATTCAAATGAATCATTTCAGTTTCACGAACACATGACATGCGCACTCTCTTTCATTCAATGGCCGAGCTACACGCAGCTGCTATGCTGCGTCCTTTGTTAATACACGGGATACTTCTCAGTGTATATGTATCCTGGGATAGTTCGCTCGGACCTCTCTGTCGCACGTATTCACTGGCAGCAATATTTTGATCTTTAAAATTCGACAACCGGAATTCCAGACTGATTTTTTGCAGACAACCCTATATCGACGTATTTGCAATAAAATTATCTTCATTTTGATATAAGTTTCATGCATTAACCACAGCGATGCAAATGACTATTATTGATTTACCTGTTTATACCTGCCTACCCTATAGTTGGGACGGGAAAAACGTTGCCAGCCTAACGTTTGCATATTCTATGGGTTTCTTACTTTCGATTGGTATGTCGTTTGCCTATTAACCGAACCAGTGAAATGTTTAAAAAATATAATTTTTCAATATTTAATTAATCATATCCTGGACTGAAATTTTTCAGCCAACCCACTCGTGATATGTTTTTTAACATATTAAATTTAATATAAAATGCCTTGCATCCATTAACCAGTTCGATGAAGGTCGTCTTATATTCAGATCTTAGACTATATTATTATTATTTATTAGTTTGCACAACAGGCCATGAAGGCTTAGGGCAGAAATGAGTACAGTCTGATCTTATATCGCTAAAATTTACGTAACTTAAAATTGTCTTTGGATACTATCACCATCTGTTTCTTAGTATATCCTGTGCTATTCCACGCCACCTATTTTTGTCTGCCGTCTTCTCTTTCCAGTGTTTAATATTAATTTTCTTTAAATCGTCTTCTGCCTTCTTCAGCCATCTCTCCCTTGGTCTACCCTTTCTTTTTTTTCCTATTGGTCTCCGATTGAGAACTAGTTCTGCCATTCTCATCCCATTCAGCCTCTCCACATGTCCTAGCCACCTTATTCTCTGCTATAATATTGGGGTTCTTATACATGTCGACCAGTTTGTTCTTCTCCTCCATCCCTCGTTTGTCCTTACACCTCCAT
Source organism: Callosobruchus maculatus (assembly GCA_951848785.1). NCBI lineage: Eukaryota > Metazoa > Arthropoda > Insecta > Coleoptera > Chrysomelidae > Callosobruchus > Callosobruchus maculatus. Next base: position 613,231 of record CATOUR010000235.1, read on the forward strand.
AAATAGCTCTCAACATTTTCCTTTCCGATCTTATAATTTTTTCTTCCTCCTCTTTGTTCATAGTCCACGTCTTACAAGCATATGTCGTTGTTGGTCTTATAACAGTTGTGTAAATTCTCTCTTTGGTCTTTCTGGATACATACTTGGATCTCATAAGATTTTTCAGGGCTCCATACTTCTGGTTTCCTTTGATAATCCTTGCCTGCATTTTTTGTTTCTCCTGCCCCTTTTGCTCTATGATTACCCCTAGGACATAAATTCCGTAGTCCTTTCAAAAGTATATTTCATATTGTTGGCCATAAAAGTTAGGTTCGGCTGATCATCGGAAGTTTTTTCTACTTGCCCCATGACCATATGTTTTGTCTCAATTTGATTTATCTCCATCCCAAACATCCTTGCTTCCGTAGCTATCCTTGCCGTAATTTTCTCTAGTTCTTTCTTTATTTTTGCTACTAGTGTTAAGTCATCTGCGTATGCTATACATTGGTGTTTGTTATTAAATATGGTTCCATTTGTCTTGATTTTGCTTTTTTTAATTATTGCTTCAAGCGTCAGACTAAAAAGTATCGTTGATAGAGAGTCGCCTTGCCTGAGTCCTTTTCTCACTTCATATTCCTGTGACTCACTTCCCATCCAAATAATTGGACTAACTATATAAAGATATACTCCATCTGTGTCTTAATACCAAAGGAGCTTATGGCCAAGAAACTGGTAAAGATGAGAAAATCTTGGAGTTGTGTCAAAAATTTTGAAAAGAAACTGTGCGTCACTGCATAAAGGGGACTCTAGTTTCAACTTCCAAGCTTTTAGCAATGCTTATTGCCATCTTCAGGGCTTTCTACAATAGTTATAAGAAAAGAAAAAAAATTGAGTTCAAAAATATTATAATTAAATTTATCAGTATGCTCACAACGTTGACATTTGCTAATGAAAAAAACAGCACTGCATTTTCAAAAATTTTTGCTAGTCTTGGTGTCTTCACAGCAAGCAGGTCAGAAACAATCAATATATAGGTATAAAATTACAAAAACAACACACCGACCTTTACATGTTACTTAACACAAAAGCATTATAAAATTCGTGGCTGAAATACACACATTTTTCAATTTTAAAATTTTCTTGGTCTAGCAGGTGATCATAATGGCCGTTTCTTTGTAAAGTGTGGAGACAGAATGTGGCTAGGGAGAACGATTGGCATATGGATTATTAATTATATTTACATTAGACGATACCAACTGTGCGAAAACAAAAACCTGAGAAGTCAAAAAACACCAGAGAAACGGAGTTTCGCAATTACTTTAGGTACTCCCATATCCCCTTTCGGTGTGGAAGGTTAGGTTAGGTTAGGTCAGGTTAGGTTGAAAGTGAGTGGGGCAGAGCTGCCTCCTTCCACTGCGACTCAATTGTATCTATTGTGGCTCACACCTTTTTAGAGTTCACCGTACAGTCCGCACCTCTTTACGAAAGCGATCAACGTGAAGGGTGAAACTTCCTTGAAGTCATGAGGTTCCAGTTGGGCAAATCTGAATGTCTGGAACCTAGCATTATCCAGTACTGGACAGGAGCAAAGAATATGCTCCGCTATGAACACAGATTCAGTTCCTCCTTTTGCTAGTGCGTCGGCCATTACATTGCCTTCCACTCCGCTGTGACCCGGAACCCAAATCGGGTTACCCTGTTTCCCGTTCCGAGTTTGTTGAGGAGGTGCATGCAGTTCCATACCAGTCTTGAATCAACCCGACGTGGAGCACAGCGCCTTCAATGCAGCCTTGCTGTCTGAAAAGATTTTTATAGATCTGTTTGTCAGGGGCCTTTTGATTAGTTCCCTGACTCCCAGCTCTATGGGAATCATTTCTGTTTGGAAGACTGTGGTATACCTCCCAAGGTTGACTGAAATTTCAACTCTTGGATTGGCACCCACTACTCCCGCTCCTGCCCCCAGTTCAGACTTGGAGCCCTCGGTAAATAGCGCAAGATAAGAGGGTGATATATAATCGTCCCTCCTCCATTCGTCCCTGCCTGGGAAAAGGACGTTATAGGATCGCTCTATATGCGCTTGGGGAACCATATAGTCCGAGATCATTCCGAGTACATGATGATGGGTAATTTCACCCATTATACCCGTTGTGCCTGGTCCTAGTTCCGTTTTTCGGTGTGGAAACTAAAGAGCCTAAAAAAACCATGGAGAAATATGCGTAATAAATGAAAAGACTGCACTTAATTTATTCAGTGTAAAACATTTACATTCTAACTACGCCCATCAACAGGATTCCCTCCATTTAGATAACTGTCCAATAACTTGACCGATACATCTCTCTCATATGGACGTGCTCTCATTGGCACGACTGACATGATAACCACACTACATGAACTGTAATTTTTCGTAGTATTTTTCAACAAATGCCGCATCATACGGGTATCATCAAATAGAGTGCGTTTAATCGAATCGAAAAATATGTGTACACTGCAAATTGCACCAAATGTATCATTAAAACGTTTCAATATCATAATCGCAAATATTATGTAATCAAACGTAACCTTGAGCAAAGAGGAATCGCATCTCGTATCATTTTTTTCTTCACTAAAACACGTGCAAGAAGCAGAATAGTTTATGATCGTACATTACGTAATAGCGTATTTTATTCATAGTAGAAGAGTAATTCTTATGCACAAAATGCAAGAACGCAGTATTCATCTTTGTTTTCAAACGAGAGATGCTAAGGTTAAGGGGCCTGGATACACACATTTATACATACATACGTATCTGCCATATAAAACACGGACTCACAATTTCTCGCATAACACACTCTATTTTCAAACTACATATATTATATTTCAGTAGGCGATAGTCAAGACCTTAATGAATAACTGTTTTCGATTTTCTCAAAAAAGTTTTTTAATGTGCAAAAACACTCGCAATGCAAAATTATACATTTTATAAATGCCTCTAATTTAACAACCAAACACGATTTCAAAAAAAGGCTAAATAGTTGCACAAGCGCAAGCTTTCTTCTTCAATTTGCTCTTTGAGTCATTACTGTAAGTTTAAAGGTAACGTCAGGAGCTTGGAAATGCGAAATTCATTTTTATGGTGACCTTTGGACCTTACCTTTGGATTTTTGGACTTATCTCCCCTCATCTTGGAGACATCACTGGAGAAAGGGAACAGGTGGCCACGCCTCCTCGCTAACACGGGAATACGTCTTTTCTTTGATTCTCCATTTCGCGCACTATACCCTAGACCCTTAAGTTAAGGTAATAGCATAAGGATACTACACACATAACGATATTCTCAATTCAAAAATTCTGATAATTTTGTGAAGATATACTTGTGACAAGGACATCACTGTGATGAGTTTGAACCAAGAACAATATATTTTTGACTTCAATACTCATTCTAAAGAAATATGCGCCAACTATGTATATACTTTTCTTCACAACTCAAATTTCAGTACTCTCAGATCAAGTATTTTAGTAAGGATATCATATTTTCCAAGTGAACTCCTATTACTTCGATCAAGAATACAAACAGCTTGAGAATTGTGGCGCCCTCAAGTCATCTAAGACACAAGGTTTCACCTTCAAGGATTCGGCATTCTGAAAATTTCGATTCTCTTCAAACGAGGTTGAAACTCAAAACTGCGGTCGGATTTGTAAAAAGTGCCCTCAAGTCATCTAAGATACAAGGTTTCACCCTGATAAAAAGCCAAATAAAGATGTTCAATTTTTAAGGTTGTCTTGAAGATCCGGGACTTTGAAAAATTCGATTCTTTTCAAACGAGACTGAAACTCAAAACTGTGGCCAGATTTGTAATTAGCGTCCCCAAATCATCTAACACACAAGCTAGCAATCTGATAGAGGGTCAAATAAAGATGTAAATTTTTTAAGATGGTCCTGAAGATCCGGGATTATGAAAACCTCGATTTTCTTCAAACCAGGTTGAAACTCAAAAATGCGGCCGGGTTTGTAAAAAGCGCTCTCAAATTATCTATGATACAAAGTTTCACCCTGATAGAAAGCCAAATAAAGATGTTCAATTTTTAAGATTGACTTGGAGATCCGGGATTTTGAAAAATTCGATTCTTTTCAAACGAGGCTGAAAGTCAAAACTGTGGCCGGATTTGTAATTAGCGTCCCCAAATCATCTAACACACAAGCTAGCAACCTGATAGAGGGTCAAATAAAGATGTAAATTTTTTAAGATGGTCCTGAAGATCCGGGATTATGAAAACCTCGATTTTCTTCAAACCAGGTTGAAACTCAAAAATGCGGCCGGGTTTGTAAAAAGCGCTCTCAAATTATCTACGATACAAAGTTTCACCCTGATAGAAAGCCAAATAAAGATGTTCAATTTTTAAGATTGACTTGGAGATCCTGGATTTTGAAAAATTCGATTCTTTTCGAACGAGGCTGAAACTCAAAGCTGTGGCCGGATTTGTAATTAGCGTCCCCAAATCATCTAACACACAAGCTAGCAATCTGATAGAGGGTCAAATAAAGATGTAAATTTTTTAAGATGGTCCTGAAGATCCGGGATTATGAAAACCTCGATTTTTTCAAACCAGGTTGAAACTCAAAACTTCGGCCGGATTTGTAAAAAGTGCCCTCAAGTCATCTAAGATACAAGGTTTCACCTTGCTAGAAAGCCAAATAAAGATGTTAAATTTTTAAGATTGACTTGTAGATCCGAGATTTTGAAAAATTCGATTCTTTTCAAACTAGGCTGAAACTAAAAACTGTGGCCGGATTTGTAATTAGCATCCCCAAATCATCTAACACACGAGCTTGCAAACTGATAGAAGGTCAAATAAAGATGTAAATTTTTTAAGATGGTCCTGAAGATCCGGGAGTATGAAAACCTCGATTTTTTCAAACCAGGTTGAAACTCAAAACTGCGGCCGGATTTGTAAAAAGTGCCCTCAAGTCATCTAAGATACAAGGTTTCACCTTGCTAGAAAGCCAAATAAAGATGTTCAATTTTTAAGATTGACTTGTAGATCCGAGATTTTGAAAAATACGATTCTTTTCAAACGAGACTGAAATTAAAAACTGGCTGTGTAATTAGCGTCCCCAAATCATCTAACACACAAGCTTGCAATCTGATAGAGGGTCAAATAAAGATGTAAATTTTTTAAGATGGTCCTGAAGATCCGGGATTATGAAAACCTCGATTTTATTCAAACCAGGTTGAAACTCAAAAATGCGGCCGGATTTGTAAAAAGCGCCATTAAATTTTCTAAGATACAAGGTTTCACCCTGGTAGAAAGCCAAATAAAAATTGTCGACCTGAAGATCCAGTATACTGAGAATTTCGATTTTTTTGAAAGTACACCAGAATTTAGGGAGTGTGTTATGCAGAATGTCGCAAAAAACAATGTAGTCTTTCAGGTCTAGTTAAATAATTTAGGAGTATCTTGCTTGACGAGTTGTACAGTTGAAAACAGCTTTTAAACTTGTATCGTATTCTGTGTAACACATGCACACCTCTTTTTGTAAACATCAAGTATTGCATAAATAAGTACGCGAGACACATGTTATCAACACAAGCCTAAGTCAACAAAAGTGACTAAGAAACAAGTAAATAAACTTTAAGCCACCTTTAGCATTATACAAATATTGTCGTTGGTTGGGCTACACCACTAATAGGTGTACAAATAGAAGATGCGGACTTTCTTGTAATGAAGATGAAAAAAAGCCACTTACATGGGGCTTAGTTGAAAGTGATAAAATTTTGGAATATCCAGAGTTTAATTTTTTAATATATTTATTGAAACCTCTGGTCCGCTAATCATAATTCTAACTGGATCATTTCCAAAAAATACACTCCTGTTCAAAAGTATCGGTTAACTTTGAAATCTCATTACTTTGCCATTTGTTGTTCGATTACCACAAATTTTTCGAAAAACCTTAGACACGTTCAGTAGTGCTCACGCGCATATTTCGAACTATGATATAGTTTATTATTGCTGCGCCGCCACTGACACTATTTTTCCAAAACATACGCGTTTTCCATCCTCGCTGCGGTAGTAATACTGTGTCAAAATTTCATTAAAATCAATTCAATAATTTAATAAACAATACTCGTATGTATACATCACAAATTCTAAGTCACTTGGTTTTTATAATGAGCAAGGCAATGTCCGGATGTACCTAAAAAGTGTATTATGTGCTAGGTTTTTCATTCAAAGATCAATGGACAACCCATTATGAGTACAACAAATTTTTCAGTTTTACAACCCCCCACCCTCCAACCGTCCCAAATTCACCCTCACCCAGAAAAAACGTAGAAAATGGTCAGAAACCCCTAAAACGCCTAAAAACAAAGTTTGAGCTGTTTTTATATTTTTAGTTTTTTTATTATTGCCGCGCCGCCACTGACCCGATTTTTACAAAACATCCTCGCCTGTGGAGTAATACTATTTCAAAATTTCATTAAAATTACTTGAACAATTCTCGCGTTACGCGATATCGAACGATCTAAAACAATACTCGTATGTATACATCACAAATTCTAAGTCCCGTGGTTTCTATATAGTATGATATGACCTAATATACAGTGTGAAATGTTTCACTATCCTAATTTGAAGCAACCATGTTCAAGAAGCATCTTTTCATAAGAACAGTTTTTTTACCTAAGAAAAAAAACTTGGAAACACCTGAAGTTCTCAATTTTTTTTATGGTCAGCCTCCCGCAGAGGCTGGAAGCCTATGGCGCTTAAGAAGCGCTGCGAGAGGATAAGTGCTGGTGCACGTTAAAATTGAGACGCTGCTGGTTGTAGCCGTCGGGAAAATAATTCTTTTGCAGCTCATTCCACAGCGTCGAAGTTCTCCAAAAGAAGGAATACTGAAGGAGACTGGTTCGGGAAGTAGAGACCTCGACCTGGTAAGGATGGGCTTGTAGAGCCTCTCTAATGTTCCTGGTTCGGACGGCCTTTGGTGTTATTATCTAGGAGAGCTCACTCGTTCCGTTCCGTGATAGAATCTGTAAAACAGGGATAGGTCAGCCACCCTTCTTCGATGTTCCAGGCTGTGAAGGTCCTTTGTTAGGTTAGGTGTATCGATTAATCTAATTGCTCTTTTCTGGATAGTGTCCAGAAGCTTTAGATAGTGTTTCGGAACGCATCCCCACACATGGGAGCAATACTCCAGCGATGGTCGGATCTGTGCCTTGTAGAGCAGCAGCAGTTGCTCTGGTGTATACAACTTCCTACAGCGGAACAAAACTCCAAGCTTCTGGGATGCCGCTTTAGCAATACTGACGACGTGATCGTGTCAGGATGTCATTGTTGATGTTGATCCCCAAAAGCTTGACGGAAGGTGATTCGACTATGGGGTGGCGCTCCATTTCCACGGTTGGTAAGCCATCGTGAGACTTCTTTGTAAGTGTTGTTGCCTGAGTCTTTTGTACGCTGAATTGTACTTTATTTACTAATCCCCACTCGACAATTGCTTTGATATCTACGTTGATCTAAGAGACATGCTACTGTCGCCGACATAACGTGTCCTGGGATGATAATCGCTTGCCTGGTTCCATGCACGATATTAATGTACTGTCGTCTGCGAAGCTGTAGATTGTATTTGATGTTATTTGCAGCAGTTCGTTGATTTACAGCAGAAACAGTGTAGGGGATAGGACAGATCCCTGAGGAACATCGGCGTTTATTGATACGTCTGATGAACACCCTTCGACTACAACAAACAGAGACCGGTCGTTCAAAAAGCTATTCAGCCATTGGCGCAGGCCAGGTGGTAGTCCATAAACAGCAAGCTTGACCAGAAGTCCCCAATGCCACACATGATAGAAGCAAAATTGTACACTGAGTTGAGCCACTTGATTCCGTTATTGTCTGTACACAGTTTTCATAGTTCTAGGTTGACACTTTCGTTATAAACGTAAAATATGGTACATCTACAGTAAAATCATTAATCTTAGAGTTTTGCCTATTTCCAGACCAATATATCATTAGAATTATCGTGCCATAAACCCGACGAGGTCACTTAATGTTTGTAAATAGAAATTACCATCTGAATAAGAAATGTCAATTATTTAATAGGTATATAAAAATCTTTGTGCATAATGCATAATTGTGCAGTTGCATTACCTGTTCTCGACTATGAAAAATTGATGGTAAATGTGTAATAAAACGAGTTTTTTATACAATATATAGCATTAACATATACCGTGTGCTGCAGAGCACACGCCATACTGGATTTCACAATATTTCAGGGTCGGCCAACTCGGCTTTTAATAACCAGGGAGTGTGGCCATTTTTATTGTACAAAAATGGCAGCGGCTCTAATGTCTTCACTCAAGCGCGGATATAATACAGTTTTACTATTTCTTGAACAAGATTTTAGTCATTTGGATCTGTGTTAATTTTGCACAATTTTTACTTCCCACACCGATAGGGTTGTAAAGTTGAAAAATTTATTGTACTCATAATAGGCTGTCTACTGACCTGAGAGAGAAAGACCTAACGGCATAATACATTTTTTAGGTCCATCCGAACATTGCCTTGCCAATTACAGAAACCAAGGGACTTTCTGATGCATACAAAATACATACGAGTATTACTTTGGATCGTTTTGTATTATGTTACGTGAATTGACTTTAATGACATTTTGACACATTTATTACCGCGACAAGTATGGAAAGCGCGTATGGTTTTTAGAAATCATTTCAGTGGCGGCGCGCAATAATAAAAAAACTAAAAATATAGAAAACACATCAAACTTCGTTTTAGACGTTTTAGGGGTTCCTGATCATATTAAAACATTTTTTGGTTGGGGGTGAAATTGGGGTGGTTCGGGGTGGGGGTTTCTAAAACTCAAAAAATTGTTGTATTCATGATATATTGTCCATTGACCTGTGAAATAAGCACCTAGGAGAATGAAACACTTTTTTTGCGGTCGGGCGAGCGTTGATTTGATTGCAGGGGCATCTAAACTATAGTCTCATGCTGTGGGAAAATATTAAAACTGGTATCATCGGAATGTGTGGGAAGTACTGAGTCAATCAACTTGACTACATTTTTTGTTCAAGAAATAGTTCAGGATTCTCCATAGAGCTGTACAGAGTTGCGTGAAGCTAGTCATCTGAGAGTGTTGAAACAGTCCCATACCAGAGTAGGCGGCAGAAAGGATCTGCCTGTGCGCCATCTGTACCCGAAGGTAACGGCAAACCACAGGAAGTCACTGATATAAGCAGCAAACTTCTTGGCGGAACGCAAACGTGCATTCACCTCACTCAACCAGATAAGCGCGCTTCTATGCCAACTGCAACTCATATATCGGCTCTCATATGCAGTTTTGGTGTAATTTCTTCGAAATCCAAGGCCATTTAAGCAGCTTGAGAAGACAAGAGTGTAGTCTTCTTCATCAAGTCAAGATGACACAATGTACTAGATACCAACAGGATATAATCATTTCATTCCTTCAGAAAAGTGCTTAAAAGTGGTGGTTTATATTTGAATCGGTGAGTCCAAGAACAGTATAATTTATTGCAGAAACATAGTTTTGAGATAAATTAAAAAAACTAACTCTTAAACGAGTAAAGTAACTGTGTTCTCCATCATATAAAAGTTGTTTATAATTCTTAGGCCAATGATAATACAACATAATAGATCCGAAAGTCTCACCCTCCTCCAAGGTATTAAAAAAATAGTTATGCCCTTGAACTCAGTCTTCTTTTCACAGGCTTTTTTGTATTTTTTTTTAGTTTTAGCGTATGATAAGGATATGATAACGTCAATAGAGGGTGCTAAGTATGTGAAAAATATTTCATTATTATTAACGATATCGCGAACCGTGGCACTGACAGCCAACGATGACGTTAAAATCAGTACATGTCCAGGAACTTGTAATGTTTTTCATCGCAACGCCGTAGACAGATGGTGCGTATAATAGGGTTATTCTTATACTTTGCAATGTTTTTCAGTGCAACCGATGGATCTTCACATTTTAAATGTTTTGGCCATCTTAAGTCAAAACGTTATTTTTTGGACTTGTACTGTTCTTAGACTTACCGATTCATTTTTATTGTGCGACTGTCAAAAACAAATAAAAGTATCATAATAAACACCGGTGTTCCTCAGAGATCTGTCCTATCCCCTACACTGTTTCTGCTGTACATCAATGAGCTGCTGGAAATAACATCCAATCCAATCTACAGCTTCGCAGATGACAGTACATTAGTGTCGTGCATGGAACCAGGCAAGCCACTAATCATCCCAGGAGACGGTACGTCGGCGACAGCAGCATGCCTCACAGATCAACGCAGATATCAAAACAATTGTCGAGTGGGGATTAGCAAATAAAGTACAATTCAGCGTACAAAAATCTCAGGCAACAACACTTACAAAGAAGTCTCACGATGGCTTACCAACCGTGGAAATCGAAGGCCACCCCATAGTCGAATCGCCTTCCGTCAAGCTTTTAGGGATCAACATCAACAATAACATGTCCTGGCACGACCACGTCGTCAGTATTGCTAAAACGGCATCCCAGAAGCTTGGAGTTTTGTTCCGCTGTAGGAAGTTGTATACACCAGAGCAACTGCTGCTGCTCTACAAGGCACAGATCCGACCATCGCTGGAGTATTGCTCCCATGTGTGGGGATGCGGTCCGAAACACTATCTAAAGCTTCTGGACACTATCCAGAAAAGAGAAATTAGATCAATCGATACGCCTAACCTCACAGAGGTCCTCCACAGCCTGGAACATCGAAGTTGGGTGGCTGACCTATCCCTGTTTTACAGATTCTATCACGGAAGATGTTCGAGTGAGCTCTCCCAGATAATAACACCAAAGGCCGTCCCAGGTCGAGGTCCTTACTCCCCGAACCAGTCTCCTCCTGCATTCCTTCTTTTGGAGAACTTCGACGCCGTGGAATCAGCTGCCGGGGAATTTGTTTCCCGACGGCTACAACCTGCAGCGTTTCAAATCTAACATGACCCGACACTTATCCTCTCGCAGCTCTTCTACAGCGCCATAGGCTTTCAGCGGGAGGCTGACCATAAAAAAAATCATGGCTTGCCAAAAACAAATAAAAATATCGCGGACCTTGACCGCTATTTTCTTTTTCCTGTGCTATGATTGCTTATCAGTATACGACACTTATGGAAATGTTTGTGAAGCATCATATCTTCAACATGATTGGTATCAAGCTCTTAACCTATCAGTGGTATCTTGATCACAATACTTTTTCTCCATACACTCGCCCATTATGGACTTATCAGCTGTTGTAACTCATACGGGTAAGGTTACTGTCTCTAAAATAATGATTTATCGTTAACATTAAAAGGTAAGGATTTTACTGCTGAAGGATTAACTACCACATTTAGCATGTCAAATAATTTTTACACTACCGGTTTTTAATATCCTGATGTACAATCTTTCATGAATAAAATATACTGTTTTTTCATTTATTATGAGTTAGACGTAGTAACAGAAGTGTTTTATATAGTGTAACCCTTTTGCTAGTATCCACCGTCTCCCAGGACGAATCCCGAAAAAAGAGTTTGGTTGTAAAGATAACTGAAACGTGTGTGGCTTACTTTCACTTTCGGGAATTCCTTGCAAAAAGGAGGTCGGATTACGCTAACGGGTCTTTTGAATGTTTCTGTCGATTGTTTACACCAAATATCATAATATGATGTATTGCTTGTATGGTACGAAGACGATATAAAGGCCCATACATTAACCAATTCGCGATCTAATTAAGGGAATTTCTACTTTTTTTGCTATTAAGAATAAACATATAATTTAATCATGTTATATCATAAGTCGGTGCCAGAAATCATCCCTCAAAGTTGGCTGGGTTGTTGGCTAAAGCAAAATCTCGAGATAATTTTTGAACTTCTTAACACATTGTTGGACACTCTGCTGGCCGGGAGGCTTCGTAATATGGCACCTCAAAACATTCCCATTTTATTGCGTTTGTAACATGATTTGCGTTATCAAAATATTTCAGGGGTATTCATTTTTGACCCTTTTTTTCATTTTTGAAGTTTTTGGTGACAATAAAAGAGACGGCTATATCCGTCGTGTCATATCACAGCAGACTTTATGTTCTAGAATGGCAACCACGGCTATAGCCGTCTGATCAGTGTAATCGTAAAACACATCTTGTGGAAAGAAAAGGACAATTTTTGAGACAAAAGCTAAAACAAAAACAACATTTTATTGTATCAAATTTATAAACAAAAACGCATCTCTCAGAATCTAGACGGTATAAAAACAAAAAATCAAATTTATTAGCAAACAGAGGTATCCCCGAACAAAACAGAATTGAGGCACAAATTTATGTTTGACGCCGCTCTTCAAAGCAGTCTGGACACAAAGCAGGTTTATTTTCACAACCCTTGCATCTATAGCTAGTTTTTTTGCATTTTCCAGACTTGAAACATTGTTTGCATCTAAGAAAATATGATTTTATTTTATGATTCTCTGGTAGGGGCAGCTTCTCTGGAAAATGTCTCACACGTGCTTCGAGTTTTGTATTGATATGAAACAATATATTCTATATGTATAATAGGTGGACGACGAATATCTGTTTAGGATGAAAATATCTGGTCACCTACCTCCCATCAGTACTGAAAAAATGAAAATCAAACAAAAACACACTTGCAATATGGCAGCTATACACGTGGTCAATGCATCATATTGGAGGTTATGGACGGTTATAGCCGTCGTGCCGTTTTACCCATGCGCCTTAAAACATGAATAATTGGGATAGCGTATAGTGGGTTAGAATTTGGCAATTTCAGAAATGACGAGCTTCACACAAGCAGATAACTTTTTGACTGATATAGCCATCGTGACGTATCACGATCACTCCCCGCAGACGGCTATAGCCGTTGTGTCCAACAACGTGTTAAAAGATAAATTACTCTAAAGGTTTAGTGTACTTGTATACACGTTTCCCAATGTATGTTCTTCATATTTAAAGCGATATGGTGAGAGACTTATTTGTTACTGGAAAGATAAAATCTGTGTTAGGCGGTGGCCATTTTTAAGCCGCATTAGAAAATTTCCACAGAAATATAATGAGAAAAATTATGAAATCCACCGGTTAAATAACCCATCAAAACGTTAACTGTCTCCCAGTCCAACGGGAACGTTGTTAGACAATATCAAAATTTAAATGGTGTGAACAACTAACAACGTACTGTACATGATTCCAGGAATAAAATAAGTGGTTTACACAATGCAACATGTAAGAAATGGTCAGACTGCATCTTTCCACAAAATAACAATAAGCACGTGGCAACGTTAATTTGTTTGCTTTTGGGTTACCCAATAACTGGGAGCCCCGTAACAATAAAACACATGTTGAACACGACTTTGTTTTAAAATAACACCTGGGTCACAAGTCGGCGGCCAAATCGCATTTGTACTTGTTTACTATAAGTACAGTTAGGTATAGCTGTCTCAAGGTATATACATATTGTCACGACGGCCTCTTATTTCTTTACACCAAGGAATCAAACTGGACGTAACTTTCACCGTTTTACTGCACGATACAATATCTCTAACCTTATCTCAGCTACAACCCAACTAAACTACTCCCGCCATGCTACCCGTGGCGCCTTATACAGGGTTACTGGTAACTCGACCACTTTCCTGCTGGAAGTGATAGAGGGACTCAAATGCAATAGATTTAACCCCCCATACGTAATTCTGAAAACCGATAGTTTTCGAGATAATTAACATTCAATGTTTTTCAACGATATGTCCAAATTTCCACACTACATCCCAAATTTAGAAAAAACCCTGCTGTTGGTTTTAGTAATTTCCAATTTAGTTTTTTACTGACACATACGCAAATCTAATTTAGTATTTAAATGTGTAAAAATACTAAACAGTTTCAAACTACATACAATTATTTAAAAAATAAAGAACAAAATTTTTACATTCACCGTGAAAGAAAATTGTCTAGCGCAAAAAAAGATACACAACCAGTCAAACAAATTATTTTAAAAACTTCCTTATCTGATGGCCTATTCCAAGGACAAGAATGACAGTATAACCACAAGTAACTATTTAACAAGATTTATCAACATAATACAGAATCATCAACAACATGATATTCCAGCATGATGGTTGTCCAGCATATTACCGTATCGCAATTCGGCAGTTGTTGGACAACGCATACCCGAACAAATGGATAGGGAGGGGTGAACCCGTCCCATGGGCTGCGCGGAGCCCAGATCTGACAGCTCTTGATTTTTACGTCTGGGGTCACATGAAGGCATTGGTTTACGAGGCTTCAGTTAGTACTGCTGACGAACTAAGGCAAAAAATTATCAATGCGGCGGAGGAGTTGAAACGAACTTTTTCAACACGAGTTACAAAAACCGAAGTGAGGAAGCGGATCCGTACTTGTATCCGAAATCAAGGGCAACACATTGAGCAAGATCTCTAGAAACTTTGAGTGGATTTAATTTGTTTTACTTGGATAAAATCATCGACCGCATTTGCAAACATTCTAGTATGTAACTGAGTTATCAATAATGATTGTACTGTCATTCGTTCTTTTTGAATAGGTGATTTTTAATCATTGCTGTTTATAATCTTTCTGAAAATGTTATTAGGTAGGAAAGTTTTTTTACCGATTTGTTCAACCGTTTGTATAATTTTTTTTGAGCCAGATAATTTTCTTTCAAGGTGAATGTAAAAATTTTGTTGATTATCTTTATATCTGTATTTAGTTTGGAGCTGTTTAGTATTTTGAAACATTTTAATACTAAGTTAGCTTCGTGTATGTGTTAGTTAAATACTAAAATAAAAATTATCAGAATCAACAACAGGTTTTTTTTTTTGTTTAGGATCTAGTGTAGAAATTTGGACATTTGGTTGAAAAACATTAAACGTTAATTATCTCGAAAACTATCGGTTTTCGGAACTACGTATTGGGGGGTTAAATCTGTTACATTTGAGTCCCTCTATCACCTGTTGCAGGAAAGTGGTCGAGTTACCAGTATCCCTGTATACTTCATCGAACCATCTAGAGAATTCAAGACGTCCAGATGACATTCTAGAACACCCATCCGTCATTCCCAAAAACTCTAGACAATTCGATGACGTTTACACGTCAAAGATCTAATCTAACACTTTGACTTTATATCACGCATGACACAATACACGAATACCATGATATACAGTATGTTACAATATTATGTAGTGGGGTGTAAGAAAGATTCTTGTAACGATTTAAGAGAAGTGAGAGAGAAGAGAGAAGAAGTCTCACGTTGGCTTACCAACTGAGGAAATGGAGGGTCATCCCTTAATCGAGTCACCTTCCGTCAAGCTTTTGGGGATCAACATCAACAATAACATGTCCTGGCACGACCACGTCGTCAGTATTGCTAAAACGGCATCCCAGAAGCTTGGAATTTTGTTCCGCTGTAGGAAGCTGTATACACCAGAGCAACTACTGCTGCTCTACAAGGCACAGATCCGACCATCGCTGGAGTATTGCTCCCATGTGTGAGGATCTGTTCCCAAGGACTCTCTAAAGCTTTTGGACACTATCCAGAAGAGCGCAATTAGATTAATCGATACACCTAACCCCACAAAGGACCTCTACAGCCTGGAACATCGAAGAAGGTCGGCTGACATATCCCTGTTTCACAGATTCTATCACGGAAGATGTTCGAGTGAGCTCTCTTAGATAATAACACGAAAGGCCGTCCGATCCAGGAACACTGGAGAGGCTCTACGTGCTAATCCTTGCCAGGTCGAGGTCCCTACTTCCCGAACCAGCGTTCTCCAACATTTCTTCTTTTGGAGAACTTCGATGCTGTGGATTGAGCTGCCGGGGAATTTGTCCCAACGGCTACAACCTGCAGCGTTTCAAATCTAACGTGCAGCCTTTGCGGGAGGCTACCCACAAAAAGTGACACCTGATGTTTTGCTAAAATTTCATCAAAGACCTTTACACACTGCAAAACGAATCTTGGTGTAAACCCACAAGCACTGGATGCTTTAAATGCTGCCTGGCTGTCAGAGCAGATAGTAATCTGCCTCTTAGGCTCCTGAATGCGTGAATAAGTGAGGCACACGCTAAAATCAAGATGGGATGGTCAAAATTGTAACTCTTTCCGCTAGGAAGAAACCTCAGAGTAACAACTAAACATAGAGGTAGTAAACAAACCACTGCAGCATGGCGTGTTCAAAACCATCATCTTTTGACACTTCAGCTTCCAAACATTGCCAACTAACCTGAAAATTTTTCCAATACAACCCATGTTACAAACACTGCACTGCACTGTCCCATCTAGACAAATTATTAAACTACTCTCGAATATAGCACAGCAAGTCCGTAAAGCTTCACTACAGTTACCAACAAATAGCGAATTCGATTTTATTGACCAAGCATAAAAGACGCACAAACAAAACAAACGTTTGACAGCCGAGGGTCTACCGGAAATAAGTCGCATGAAAATATGTATATCGGTGTCGACAGCTCATCAAAATTTATGTGACTTCAGTATTTGCGTTTATGATGAAGAAATATGCAGTAACGCAGTAGAGGTCTACATATCTAGTGATTTTGCTGTAATCGTTCCTAAATCATCAAAATACCGTCTTTTTTACCGTAGAATGGAATATTTCTGGACACTATACAATTAAGACGATAGTAAATAATTATGATTGCTGTATCTGGTGGTCAATATGACAACGTAAGAAAAGATGTCGGCCTATTAGAACTAGTTGTTTGCTACCTCTATGTTCAGTTGTTACTCTGAGGAAGCAACCAGATACAGATATACATACGTCACAGTCCACAGCACCTGTATGAAGCAGTACAAACAAAATTACTGGTACTCACTCACGATATAACGGCTAGTGCTTCTAATTAATTTTGAATTATACCTTCGAAAAAAGATCAGCTGTATGACAATTACATGGCCAGACCGGTTTTTGTTCTCTTATAGGGATATTTAGTCGTGAAGCTGAGGATAGTAAAACACGAGACAGAACTACTAGCATAGCCCAGTCATTAGATGCACGTCATATTATTACAAAAAATTATATTTTCTTTTTGTTTGGCCCTGGTCAAATCGTGTATTTTTTCAAACATTGCCTTCTATTCCACGTGTTTGATAATCCTACTTGGTCAAGGCCTAACTGTTGCAGGTATGATATAATTGGGTTTAGTGTAAGCCCTAAGACCGACATAAGGAGGGGACAATGATAACTTCTGATCGATACCAAATGGTAAAAATTGGCAGGGAAGTGTCAAGAAGGTTTAAGGCTACATCAGGTGTTCCCCAGGGTAGCATACTAGGGCCTTTGCTCTTCACATTCTTTATCAATACTTAGCCTGATTGTCTGAGGTGGTATACGGGCCTGCTATTTACAGACGATTTCAAATTTTTTAAAGTAGTATCAACAATCGATGACTGTATGCAGTAGCAAGATGATATATATAACGTTAGGGAATGGTTTAAAAGCAACCAAATGTCGCTTAATGTAAAAAAGTGTTCTATAATGTCTATTACCAGAAAATCAATCCCTACTAAGTATGATTATACCATTGACGGTAAGGTTTTGGATAGAATAAGTAAAGCAAAGGACCTAGGTGTCTTTTTTCAGTCGAACCTCAAATTCAATAACCATTATTTACACATTGTGAACAAGGCGTATGAGTCCCTTGGTTTTATCCTGAGAAATGGCAGAAGTCGAAACATTGATTCAACTCTTCAATGCTCTGGTGAGACCACATTTGGAGTATGCTGCTCAAATCTGGATACCCCTGGCCCAGTGCCATAAAAACCAAATTGAAAAGGTTCAGAAACGTTTTCTGAGATTTCTCTATGTCAAGTTAAATGGGACATACCCATTTATGGTCTCATATGGATCGATCTAGGTATGTTCAATGTAGTTTCTCTTGTTCAAAGAAGAAACATTCAAGCTGTGATATTTATATATAATGTAGTCAATAGTGCAAAGTACAAACAATGTAATCTAATTGAGTTTATTAATTTCAAAGTACCTAGAATTAACCTAAGGATCCTTAATGTAGATACATTTAAAACTAGTCAGGATAAGCTATCCCCTTAAATAAAATGATGGAGCTGTGCAATATCATCAATAGGGAAAATCCTTTTGATATATTTAACACTAGCCTCTCTCAGATAAAGAGCCAATTGTTGTAGTGTTTTTATGACTCCACTTCGCATATAACGTTTTTTATATTTTTAAGTGTTTTGTCAGTTTTAAGCTTTCTTCTGTTACCTTTACTTTTCACTACCTTCGGGTGTTGCTGGAGATCTATGAATATATTATAAATAAAAATAATACAATTATACTGTACTGTACAGTACAATCAGATGTACCTAAGTTTAGTCATAGAACATTAAATTGTAGAAAATTTACTTGCTCGAAATTGGACAGCTCTCCACAACTGGACAGGTCTCCAATTAATTTTATACTGTTTCAAATAACTGCTTTGTATCAGGCTATGGGTGCTTTTTTGTCCTTCTAACCCATTGTCTGTTGTTTTTAATTTAAGCATATCTTTCTGTGCCTTCTCCTATTTAGAATAGTATATGCTTAGCTGTAAGTATCCCTACTTTGTAATTACCCATAGGGTGTTAGTATGGTGTAACATTAAATAAATAAATAAATAAAACCTTGTTGTATTTCCAGAGTCGTTTCATCTCTATGGCAAAGTCTGTGTAGATATTTTCCTGTTTTGAATATGTTTATCATTGGGAATAGCAATATCTATTAAATAGGTTACTTTGTTTACCTTTGACTAAAAAACTGTATCCGGTCTATTGGCTGGGACAATTTTGTCTATATGTATCTCATCGTCCTAGTATAGTTTTACATTGAATGTTTTCTAGTACTGATGTCGTTTTGTAGTATCAATATGGCTCTGTGTTTTCGGTTAGTTAGTTTGTTGTGGCTAGTACTTGGTGTGTGACTTTAGACAAAAGTATTATACATTTTTTGTCTGCTTTCACTTTTGCCCTCTGTAAGTTTGAATGTTTGCTTTGGAAAAAATCTCTAGGTGTTTTATTTGTCTTGTGTGAAGTGACTGTATGTCTATTATTCTTCTGCCCCCTTGTTTTCTGCCTATGGTAAGCCGTTCTTTGCACGCATTTAGATGTAACATTATGTGTTTCGCGAATTCTGTTCGTATAGATATATGGATGTTTTCTATGTCACTGATGATCACGAAGGAGTATCTGAGGACCGGTATCGCAAATGTGTCAATAATTGCTTTTGTAAGATTTTTATAATTCAATTTTGTTTTTAGCACTCTAGTGAGGCGATCTCTAAATTATTTTTGTTTTGCTAGTTGAACCTTGACTTGTGTATGGTCCATTTTTACGCTCTCATTGAAGCTAAGGTAGTTGTACGTTTCGTCCTTGTCCAGCGTTTTTGTAATCTATGAAACAGGTATGAATATTCCTGTGTTCTTTTCTAGCTTGTTCCATAATCACACTATCAATTTATTGTCAGTTGTTCCTTGTAGCCTTAGCTCTGTTTTCAACATTGTGTTTGTTCTTTAGTCAGGATGTTGTTTTGCATATGGTGTTGTTCAAACCTTCTGCATATTGTTGCGGTGATGATCTTGCTTAAGGTGGTGTCCTTGCTGTTACACACTGTAATATACTTGATGTTTAGCCGGGCCCTTAGTAAAACATTTCATTCCCACAACTTGGTGTATATTGATCTCACCTTGTTACAAACTACAGATGTATCCTATATCTGACCAACATCCTATTGACATACTTACCACACCCACTCTGTTTATAAACTATCTTACCCAAACATATACATAATTGTTTTCCAATATCTCACGCACCGGCCAGGTAACCTCCTTACGAATTGGAGCAATACAATATACTGGGTGTTACCAGTTCCCTTTGCTTAACTAATCTACATCACAACCCTTAATCTACTACAAATATACATTTATATTAAAGCTGGAACAAATACTTATCAATTATCAGGAAATATTCTTGGCTTTTGGGTTTTATATGCGTTATTCCTTGTGTGAGGAATTTGGGAAGCCTATATTAGATTAGAGTATGGCTTTATTGATTTAGTTTGTGAGCATTTCCTATCTTGCACGGAATTGCTTATAATTGTGTCTATGTTCTTTGTCTCAGCTATTTACTTTTCCTGTTCTTTTCTGATCATCATCATAGTCACAATGTCATAACAGACATGTTGTGAACTCGTAAAATGCATTAAGTAGGAGCTAGAGTATTGCCGACACGAATATGATCAATAGTTTTGAGAAGTGTAGCTCGCCATCGTTCGCGATTTACTGTCAGTTCAGTGGTGCTCTTGATACTCATATCTAGCAAATGTTTCGTCGTATCCACCCAGCGTGTGTAGGGGAACGGCCACGGCGCCGCCCACTCGGGGCGTGACCCTGAACTACAAGTTTCTCCATATTATCGCTTCTGTGAATATGTCCGAAGAATGTAAGCATTCTCATCGACACAATGGAGGATAGTCTCTTTGGATTACCGAGCTCATCCAGTATGGAAACATTAGTTCGATGGGTGGTATAAGGAATTCTCATTCTCCTCCACGTCCACATTTCAAAAGCATCTACGCGAGCTCGATCTGCCTTTTTAACAGTCCAAGTTTCCGAGGCATACAAAAATATGGAGAACACAAGAGACTGAACCAGTGGCATTTTGGTAGCTTCAGTGATGTTATGGTCACGCCATATTTTAGTAAGCTTTGTCATGGCCACCCGTGCCTGTTGAATGCGCCGTCGAATGTCATTCTCACAGCTACCTGAATTGTCGATCAAAGAACCGAGGTACACAAAACTTTGAACTACCTCGCAATGGCCTATTGACTTTATTTCTCGATGATTGTCATGCTCTCTATCTACGATAATAACCTTGGCCTTGTTGTAGTTAATACCAAGACCATATGCTGCACCGTGTTGTTCTAAAACGTTCAATAGAGCTACTAGTTCTTCCTGAGAAGCAGCAATAAGGGTTGTACCGTCAGCAAATCTTAAGTCAGATATTTTGCTTCCGCCAATAGTTATACCGCCATTCCATTTGTCCAGTACCTGTTTCATCACAAATTCAGAGTAAATGTTAACATATGTTAACATCGGAGATAATACGCATCCCTGACGAACTCCTTTTCTAGTTGCTGTTTGACCAGACAGGTTACCATCAATTCTTTTCTGATAGGTTCCCCCAAAACTCGGTTAATCTTGTCTACTTGGAGATTCTATTATTATTATTATTACTTAAACCTTCTTTTTTCAACGAATGTAGCTACTGACCAGTGTACATTATTCAGTATTCATGTCTCCTATGACTGGCCTAGTAAGGTTATTCACCGTTGGGTCGTGATAATTAGATCTCGAGTGATGTCCTGTAGCTACAAGAGCTTTACACATGTACGACTCACTACTAGAACATAAGAAAACGTTTAGCGGCCTTGCTGGTCTGCCATTGTTTGTTACAGTTCTGCCATTTAAGAACAATACCTCAATTTATCATTTCGTGTTGTATGAAAGACAAAGGCAATTCATATAGTTTATCGACTCAACACGTCATGTTTATACGATTTTTATATGGATTTATTTGAATGCCTCACAAGGTGGTAGGCACAACAATTCTGAAAAACGCACTACTGAGTATGATCAATGTCTTTAATATTTCTTCGATAATAGTAACTGGAATTGAAGATATCAAGTTATGCCTCATAATTTTCATGTTGTAATATATGCGTATGTATGGTACAACAAGTCTTTAATTTAAGTCAGTTGTTTTGAGAAACGCAGTGTTGAGTATGACAAATGTCTTTGATAAGGGCTATTGAAACTAGAGTAAGGATCACGTACAGGTATTTCTTATAACAGCAGGTGTTGGAAATCTGGTATAGTCCTATTATGTCAATCTAACTTTAAGACTTGCAATCCCTCATTATACAGGGTGAGTTTTTAGTACCGGCTCGGTCGATAACGCCACTACTGTAGAAGATAGCGAAAAAAGTTTTATATAAAAGTTGTAGCCACGGATAAGCTCCTTGCTCAGAAAATATTTTTATTTATACAGGGTGATCCATAACTACGTGGTGATGCAAACATGCATTTTTTTAAATGAGAAACCCTATATATTATTATATATTCAAATTCTACTAATGATTTCCGTTCTTTCAATATAGGGTATTGTTACATTATCAAAAGTTATGACCATTTTTATATCCAAATCGCTGTCAAATGAACGTACTGTGTATCAAAAAGTGATGAATCAAAAATCGTTTTTTTTTAAACGGATGAATAAAAAATATCATCTAGTTTTAAAGTCGGCCATAAAAAAAGCCCGCGACGCATATTCGTATACAGGGCGATGTAGAATGCAAAATCTAGATTTTCTCTCTTTTTTTAAATGTAACCCCCAATATTTTATTGTACCAAAGAATTGCCTTTAATATGCTCTTTCATCTTTGTATAGCACTTGTTATGGCTGCGTTCATTAGTTTCTGAGATATCTCGATTTTTCTACAAATTTTAAATATACCTTCTATTTGTTTACTAAAATTTATTTATTTTGAGAAAATACTATCAAATTTTATTTTTGCTTAACAAAAAACTAAAATATAAGTCCATAATAGTACTTGATCAAGTCAAAACACTGGATTAACGAGATAATATAGGTCAAGTGTGCTGAGGAAACAATTTTATAGCCGTCAAGCATAATTATCAAACAGATCTATCAGGTAGGCTATGAAATATTAAACGACACGGCCCAAGTAAAACGATTCTTCAAGCTTTCAAATGCATTAGTTTTAGAGTGCCTCCGTTCTGGATATTGCTGTTCATATAGTTGATATATTCAAGAGGCAGGTAGGCAATTTCTCAAAGATTTTCCTAAATATCCTCAATGGAAAAATTAATTTTTAAAGTTGGTTTTTCACACAGTACGGAATTATTGAGCAGGTTATGAAAACCGTCAATTTTTCAAAGCATACCTGATAAATCTGCTTGATAATTATGCATCACACCTACAAAATTGTTTCCTCAGCATACTTGACTTTATTATCTCGATGATTCAGGGTTTTGACTTCATCAAATGCTATTATGACCTTATAATTTAGTTGTTTGTTAAATAAAAAACAATTTCGATAGTACTTTCTCAAAATAAATAAATTTCTGTACACAAATAGAAGCTATATTTTAAATTTATAGAAAAATCTAAATATTTCGGAAACTGATGGACGTAGGTACAAAAAGTACTATACAAAGATGAAAGAGCATATTAAAAGCAATTATTTGGTATAATAAAATATTGGGGGTTACATTTGAAAAAAAAGAGAAAATCTGGATTTTGCATTCTACATCACCCTGTATACGAATATGCGTCGCGGGCTTTCTTTATAGCCGATTTTAAAACTAGATGATATTTGTTATACATCCGTGTAAAAAAAATGATTTTTGGTTCATCACTTTTTGATATACGGCCATTGGATAGCGATTTGGAGATAAAAATGGTCATAACTTCTGAAATACCCTGTATAATGTAACAATACCCTACATTGGAAGAACGGAAATCATTAGTAGTATTTGAATATGGAATAATATATAGGGTGTCTCATTTAAAAAGATGCATATTTGCATCACCACGTAGATGGATCACCCTGTATAAATTAAAATATTTTCTGATCAAGGAGCATATACGTGGTGGCTATAACTTTTGTAAATAACTTTTTTCGCTATCTTCTACAGTAGTGGAGTTATCGACCGAGCCGGTACTAAAAACTCACCCTGTATGTATAAAAAAATGACCTAAAAATTACAAGCTAACATGAATTCTATGAAAGTTTTGTTTCTTGTTCAATAAATAGTGTAGTCTTTAGGCGTACACATCTCTGATGTACCTGAAGTGAAGTACATTTAGAATAAAAGAAACTAACGCAAACAAATGGTCAGCCATTTTTAATCGCATCACTACATAATCCCTTCTCAATCACACATCTAATTTAATCCGATGTACCTTTTTTTTTCAAGAGGTTCTCAGCCCTAAATCTTCAAACCTTTCATCCAGAATTTAAAAAAGTGTTGCATTATAGAAAAGGTACCTGTTGTCTATCCATTTTAGTGCCCTTAATTTATGACAGCGAGAAACAACCTGTCTTTTACGGTAACCACCATAAAGTGGTTAGAGATATAATCTCTAGATAGAACCCTTTTTTATACCCGATATTTGTTTTGACCTGAAACAGGAGTAATCTTTTATGACCCTTCGAAGGTCCTTTGGGTATAATGAACAGATTCAAGGGGTAATGCGTAGTAGGCAAACCTGAATCCCAAAAAGCTTCATAATAGATAACGATTAGTATTGTGGAATAGTATAGTATATTGTTAAAAACATGTCCTTAAACATGGATTTCTGAGGATATTCACTTATGCCCCTTACTGATACTAGAATGAACTCAAAAATGTTTCTACTTATTTTTTCTTCTGTTTTCCACATTTAGGGCTGGTTGAGGTCCATGTTAACAAAGCAACTTACTGGTGTATAAAATTAAAACAAAAAAGCTTTTATTTAAATGTTCTAAAAATAAGAAAATAAAATTTTCCTTTAAAATGTTAACTATTGAATTATAGCCTCTTTATACACAATTGATATGACCATAAGTTTAATTTCGTTCAAATTTCAGTTTAATTAAGTACTTAGGTACTTACGTGAACCTCGCGACAAGCTTTTATGATCATATAAATTCTGTATAATGAGGCTATAGGTTGATATGTTGATATTTATTTTTTTCTTTTTAGAACATTTAAATAAAAGCTTTTTCTAAAAATTTTTTTTGTGTTAATTAATTTTTTACTTTTTAGTCCTTTTGTAGTAATTTAGCATCTATATCTCCGTCAATCCATCAGTACGCAGACAGCTGTTTCACGCTTATTCGTATATTGACTCTCATATGCAGTTGGCATAGAAGCGCGTCTATCTGGTTGGTGAGGCGAATGCACGTTTGCGTTCCGCCAAGAAATTTGCTGCTCTTTAGCAGCGACTTTCTTTGGTTTGTCGTTACCTCTGGGTACCAGATGGCGCAGAGGCAGATCTTTTCTGCCGCCTACTCGCGATTAGTAATTATATTTTTAAAATCATTTTGTAGAGCAACATTCACCAAAAAATCCAGTAATTTCGGAATTTCTGACTGAAAACAACGCGGTAGTTTTCAACAATATCCTTTTGGACAGATTATTATTATTCTTTAACATATATATAAATGATCTATTTGCGGTTGATGTGAGCGGAGATATAGTGAGTTTTGCAGACGATACAGCTGTTATATTTTCTGCTGAAAGTTGGGAAATATTAAAATCAAAGGCTGAAAATGGTTTTAAAAAAATGTTCAACTGGTTCAGAAGTCGACTTTTAACAGTCAATTTCAACAATACTCACTTTGTTCCATTCGCATCATACGCAAACGGCTTACCGAAATACACCAACTTACAAATCAGTTGTAAACAGGTAGCTCCTATATCAATGATCACCAGTATCAAGTACTTAGGAATATATCTAGATTGCCATATCAAATGGAAAGAGCATACCGTATATGTTGTCAAAAAGATTCGTTACGTTATAAGCAAATTTAAACTCCTTTCCACTATACTTACCTATGAACAGATGATTATTGTATACGAAGCACTTGTTCATAGTCATATACGATATTGTATTGTGGTGTGGGGCGCAGCATGTAAAAATAATATAAAAGCAATAGAAATTATACAAAAACGTTTAATAAAAATTTTATATAAAGTGAAATGTACATATCCTAGTGACTCGTTATTTTCTAAAACAAAAATTCTAGATATCCGCCAAACATTTTTCATGTCATTAGGTATTTACCAATATAAAAATAAATCAAACTTGACAAAACACGAACATAAATATGACATAAGATATGCATGTAATGTTGTACCAAAAGCAAGAAAAAATACTTTATTACCATGTCATACATTTCTTGCTCCAAGACTATACAATGAGATACCAGAAAGCATAAAATGTCTAGTGCCTTTAAATTCATTCAAGTATGGTTTAAAACAATGGATAGTAAATAATAAGCGCATTAAAATTCACCAACTTGTAGACATATGCAATACCTATTATTACTGATATATATGGAATACATAATATTTAAATATAAATATTCCTGAATTAACCCTTATTTGTTGTTTCCATTTTATAATAATTACTTATACCCAAGCACAAGTTTTTAACTTTTTTTGGGTCACTTGTTGTTTATTGTATCTTATTTATTTTATATTTACAATAAACGCTATACTACTAGATTTAAAAATTGGTCTTGAAAAGCTTTGTTTCCAGAAACTTGGAAAATGAACAGAGCTCAATGATTTGTTGAACAACAGCTGCAACGGTTTTGTCAAAGCAAATATACAAAACATGGGAATACTATCAGGACCAGTTGACAGTTTCCAAGGAAGAGACAGAACTTTGGTTATTATATCTTTAGCTCAATTAAAGAGTAACAGGCAACTTCATTTATTCGTCTGAGACCTAAATCACACTGACGAGCTTTAATAAAAGCGAAACGACGTCGTCTGTGATTGGTTTTCGGATGAATGAATGAAATTGCTACTCTTTAATTGAGTTAAGTTGCTTTTCAGCATAAACCGAAGCATAAATGTGCGTTCCACAAAAAAGAGTATGTTATCGTATCCCGCAGGTTCCTATACCTGATGCTTTTAAACGGGTCACATAAACAGAACTCGGTTCCTCAGATTAAACGCTCAAGTACCGGCTTTGGTAGATAGATGGCGAACCAATACTTTTTTAAAGTACTGCTTTCCAATATCTATATGTTGCTACTACTAGTACGAGTTTTGCCAGCTAGGCACTAACAGGCAATTTCATTTATTCTTCTGAGGCCTAAATCACACTGACGAGCTTTAATAAAAGCAAAACGACGTCGTCTGTGATTGGTTTTCGGATGAATGAATGAAATTGCTAGTCTTTAATTGAGTTAAGTTGCTTTTTAGCATAAACCGAATGTCGGGAGTGTTAAATGAGTGTTCCACAAAAAAGAGTCTGTTTGTTGTCGTATCCCGCAGGTTCCTATACCTGATGCTTTTAAACGGGTCACATAAACAGTAATCGGTTCCTCAGATTAAAAGCTCATGTACCGGCTTTGGTAGATAGATGGCGAACCAATACTTTTTTAAAGTACTGCTTTCCAATATCTATATGTTGCTACTACTAGTACGAGTTTTGCCAGCTAGGCACTAACAGGCAATTTCATTTATTCTTCTGAGGCCTAAATCACACTGACGAGCTTTAATAAAAGCGAAACGACGTCGTCTGTGATTGGTTTTCGGATGAATGAATGAAATTGCTAGTCTTTAATTGAGTTAAGTTACTTTTTAGCATAAACCGAATGTCGGGAGTGTTAAATGAGTGTTCCACAAAAAAGAGTCTGTTTGTTGTCGTATCCCGCAGGTTCCTATAGCTGATGCGTTTAAACGGGTCACGTAAACAGTACTCGGTTCCTCAGATTAAACGCTTATGTACCGGCTTTGGTAGATAGATGGCGAACCAATACTTTTTTTAAAGTACTGCTTCCCAATATCTATATGTTGCTATATCATTAGCATCTGATAGATACAAATGATTACCCACTTTTTTGTTGAGCAACTTTTATGTCGGTCAATAAAAAAGTAGCAACTGCTCGGCTGGCCTGAAGTGCAGAAGATCCCGAAAAGAGAACATAATTTCTTATTTACTGAAACTGATTCGTACGACGATCATCAAGATGTCGTAAGTGGAAGTAGGTGATGGTAGTACCGTTAATTTTTTAAGAACCACCATAGTCATTATTTTGGTCAAAAGTTGGCTGGATCGTGGCCAGTCCCACAGATTTTCCGTAAAGTAATGTAAATATAGAGTGTAATGATACTGACCATCAAGGATGCTAAATACAGAACCATCCGTCCATATGAGTACTGGTCCACTCAGAGCCATGATCGGTCTGAAGGCACAACTGGTCGGTCTGCATCACTCTTACACGCACGAAGTCAACATGGACGTCTGTCTGAAATTTTCTGAAGGGCGCAGTTTAAAGCACAACTTCGTTCTTCATACATCAAGAACCGAGCGGCACAACCGCACATTTATTCCCAGGGTGTCCAAGGCTTGGATTGGACTGCCAGGAGATGTGTTTATTGTAGGGATGGGACATCGAAAGAAAACATCGATGTTGGACATCGATATCAACATCGACGGTGTGCCATCAATAACTACGATATATCGTATTCAAAACATCGATGTTTGAACATCGCAAAAACATCGATATATTCGGGTATTGGTGTTCTTCAATTTAAATATTAGAAATAAATAATGATGTGTATTTTACTACTATTTCAAATTTCACAGCATAGTAAACAGGAAATAATAAAGACCATAAGCTAGCTAAACTAACAAATTTTATTAAATTTTAATAAAAAAACAGAAACAAGTTTTGATTCTCTATTTCCTTGTTCAAATTGCTTTGCAACTTTAGCGAATTTGAGAAGATGAAATCAACCAATGTCAAATGTCATCTCAAGTCAATTTGAAATAGGACAAACAAAAACAGTTCACATAGAAAAGTCCATTGTGAGGATGTGAGCTGAGGTTTTTGTCAACTTGCCAAATCTAGTAGCTTGTGATTATACCCCCCTCCCATAAATTCGTAACGACGCCAATCAGTCACCATCGCATCGGTGTTGTTTTGGTACAGAATAGTAGTAACTAGTTCACTGAGAGGAAGTAGAATGCACACCTCGACAAAGGAAGCCAAAGCGCCTTCAATTGGTATTTTAAATCATGGGGCAAAACCGAAGACCAGAAAACTGCAGATTCGCTTAATTTACTTTTTTCTATATTTTCAATTTGTAATTGAAACTTTTAAGAAAACATCGATGCAAATTTTTAAAAACATCGATGTTTTCATCGATATTTCAAGTTAACAACATCGATGGTAAAAACATCGATCATCGGACGTGAAACATCGATGTTTTCCAAACATCGATAATTATCGCCCACCCCTAGTTTATTGGGCCTGCGGGTATTGACCCATTCAAATCCCGCGTTAAGAAACTTCCCCTAACATAACCCTTTAACAGCAGCCGCGGTACTCTGGTATTTAGGCTCTGCCTACGCGGTCTGCTCAGTTGTTTGGCGACACACAGTATTGTTCCTATTTCCTAGAAAAGGTTATTAGATTTTTGGTATAAATACTGCACGGGTCTCTTACTCAAATAGCCGACGATTTATTTTCAGGGCTATAGAACACACCCTTATAGCACCAAAGGATAACATATCCCTTTGGGCCAACGGTTAGATTGGTGCCAAGAACACCGACAATAGCATGCTGAGTGGGCCCAGATGGCCTTCTCCAACGAGTCCAGGTTTTGTCTGGGGGCACATGACGGACGCCAACGCGTAAGACGACGACGGGGTGAACAACATGATCTCCATTTTGCTGTTGAGCGCCATATACACCGTCCTATTGGTTTGATGGTTTGGGTTGCCATTGCATTCAACAGCAAGTCATCTTTACTTGTGATTCGTGGCACAATGACTGCGCAACGTTATAAGAACGAGGTATTAGAACCAATTGCCGTTTTGTATGTCCGAGGCCTCGAAGAGGGTTTCTTCCAGCAAGATAATGCACGTCCTTATATTGTAAGGATATCGATGAGATTCCTACAGGAAGCTGAGATCAGGCCTCCACAGTCACCGGATTTATCGCCAATTGAAAAAGTATAGAATTTGTTGCTGGCTTCTTTGAATTTCTGTCTTCCCAACTAATTTTGTGGTGCTTGGTGCACCTTTTTTTATGGTCAGCCTCCCGCAAAGGCTAAAAGCCTATGGCGCTGTAGAAGCGCTGCGAGAGGATAAGTGTCGGTTCACGTTATATTTGAAACGCTGCAGGTTGTAGCCGTCGTGAAACAAATTCTCCAAAAGAAGGAATGCTGGAGGGGACTGGTTCGGGGAGTAAGGACCTCGACCTGGTAAGGATGAGCTCGCAGAGCTTCTCTAATGTTCCTGGTTCGGACGGCCTTTGGTGTTATTATCTGGGAGAGCTCACTCGAACATCTTCCGTGATAGAATCTGTAAAACAGGGATAGGTCAGCCAGCCTCCTTCTATGTTCCAGGCTGTGGAGGTCCTTTGTGAGGTTAGGCGTATCGATTAGTCTAATTGCTCTTTTCTGGATAGTGTCCAAAAGCTTTAGAGACTGTTTCGGAGCGCATCCCCACACATGGGAGCAATACTCCAGCGATGGTCGGATCTGTGCCTTGTAGAGCAGCAGCAGTTGCTCTGGTGTATACAACTTCCTAAAGCGGAACAAAACTCCAAGCTTCTGGGGTGCCGTTTTAGCAATACCGACGACGTGGTCGTGCCAGGACATGTTATTGTTGATGTTGATCCCCAAAAGCTTGACGGAAGGTGACTCGACTATGGGATGGTCCTCCATTTCCACGGTTGGTAAGCCATTGTGAGACTTCTTTGTAAGTGTTGTTTTTTGTACGTTGAACTGTACTTTATTTGCGAATCCCCACTCGACAATTGTTGTGATATCTGCGTTGATATGTGAGGCATGCTGCTGTCGCCGACGTACCGTCTCCTGGGCTGATAGTGGCTTGCCTGGTTCCATGCACGACACTAATGTACTGTCATCTGCGAAGCTGTAGATTGGATTGGATGTTATTTCCAGCAGCTCGTTGATGAAACAGTGTAGGGGATAGGACAGATCCCTAAAGGCAAATGAAGATAAAAGGAAATGAAGATAGTAGGACAATCGAAGCTTTGTGATACTCAAAAATTGTACAGACAATGTAAGCCCCAAACAAGGGGGACCCACGTGGCTGCGCGATGAACAGCGTCTGCCTTCGATAGTGGGGCAGCAGCAGCCTTGTGCGCGGTTAGCGCTTGGGTGGGTGACTGTATATACACAGGGCATTCAGTTTCGACCGTGTTGGTGTCGCCCACACGAGCGCTGAGCGGAGCATCTTACGCGGCCGGCACTTTGGATGATCGACTGGAAGGACCGGACGGGTGACCCCCGTCGGACCGTCCGGGATGATGATAGTGTAATCATTCCAACGGTGCTGGCCGTGCACCGTCCCCACTCTGGGAAGTCATAGTACAATAGGCCAATAGGCTTAAGTGCTGACGGCTCCCAGAGGAAAAAAAAAGCCCCAAACAAACCTTTTTAAACATCTACTTTGTCTACTAATTTGAAGCACCAGGGGCAGAGTCCCTGCTATTGGGACGCCTATGCCCGCATGGAGTTAATATACCTAAAGAAAAAAAGGAAAAAGAGCTTCAGAAATAAAAAGCACATCAGCTGGAATCAGAACCGGTTTGAGAGTGTTGCCTTCCTTTTCTCTTTCTAGTAATACTACAACTACTGCTACTACGTAGTAGATTTGACGATGCGCCGCGCGTCGCGTCGTGCGTCGTGCGGCGTGCGGCGTGCTCCGGCGTCGTTGCCACTTTTACTTTTGTCAGCAGTGTTGCCTTTTCTAGCCAATTGGGACGAATCTCGGAAAAAACATAATGGGTATTATTATGACGGAATCTTGATGTTACGTCCCCAAAAACTGTGTAACTAACATTTTTACTTTTTACTGTGAACGCGAAGTGGCCTAAAAGCACTTGCAAAGTTCAAACATAAAATTTCGCGCCAAAGCTGTGACGTAATATCTATTTAATCTAAGCGTGACGTAGTAAGGGCCATTTGCACCGCTTACTCTTAAATCTACAGTTTAGCTAGGGTGTACCTTAGAGTTAATCTGCACCTTAGATTAAAGCGGTTTGC
This sequence comes from Callosobruchus maculatus, assembly GCA_951848785.1. NCBI lineage: Eukaryota > Metazoa > Arthropoda > Insecta > Coleoptera > Chrysomelidae > Callosobruchus > Callosobruchus maculatus. The sequence goes on from CATOUR010000235.1 coordinate 645,072, forward strand.
TGGGGTTCCTTTTAACGTAATCTTAGCTAAGCGAGCTTACAGTTTGGCATCGCCGGAATTCTAGGGAATTTTAATTTGTACTTCTGAAATTTCACTTTTATGATTTGGCGTATGTCGCAGGTCCAGCAGTCCAGCTATGTTTTGTGATCCCGTCCACTCTGCAGCCTCAATATACATAATACATGTATGTTTTGTGTTCGCATTTTCGCAATTCGCAATCGCATGACGCATGACGCAAAGTCGTTGATCGCAGGGCTCCGCTGAATAACTGCTTTCTCAAAAATTATTTCCTAATTGGAACAAAAAAAAAATGGAGGACAAAGATAAGAAGAGGGGGCCAAATTATACAGAAAAAGAGAAATCAACTCCAAAATATGCATGGCCAGTGAGCTTCGTCACTCTGAATCTTTGAAAAAAAAAGTTAATTCATCGAGCATATTGAAATGGTTCAGTCGGCCTTTAATTTGCCTAGGTATCTCTGAAATAATTAAATTCACTTCTACCCACTCGTCATCATCATATATTATTAAATTATTTCTGAATAAATCCATTTTTGAACTTTGCCTTGCGAATATCGAAAAGAAGCTTAAAATTTTTCAGGTTATATTACTAAGTATCACCTTAAGCCAAAGAAATCTTCGGCTTAGTTTGATGTCACTCTAAGTAAGGCTTAACACAGATTTTGTGGACCGTGCAAACGAATTTGACAGTTTAAGCGCTACTTAAAGTTAAGGTTCACCTAAGTGTAACCGGTGCAAACGGGCCTAAGTCTTTCGTGGAGCTATCCTTAGAATGTGACTGTACCTTGTCATCTTTTCTCCATCTACAGACATAACCTCCGCTTCGTATTGATATTGACAGATGTTTGTTTACATCATTTCATGGTCTATCTTGGTTAAATGAGATACCGTGACAGTCGTGACACCAGGGGAGGTTATGTATGCATGACACTAGTGACAGGCTATTAAAGACGAGTGTTGCCGAATGACGAGTAAAATTGTGAAAAGTAACTATGCAGCATTCTCAGAGTAAACTGCTAATTTCATAGCAATGCAAAAAATCGAATAGCTGTGCAATATAACATTTATAGTCTACAAAAAGTGGAAAACTAAATAAACATAAAATAAAGTTTACATCCTTTATATAAAAACTATGCAAAATATTAGCAACGTGACAACCTTGAATCTACGCTCAATTCAAATTAAAATAGTCACATCCTATCAACATCCGGCATAAAAATCACTTTTGATTGGCTGATTTCTGGGGGCCTGGATACACACATTTATACATACGTATTTGCCATGTAAAACACGAACTCACAATTTCTCGCATAACTCAATCTATTTTCAAACTACATATATAATATTTCAGAAGGCGATAGTTAAGACCTTAATGAATGACAACTATTTTCGATTTTCTCAAAAAAGTTTTTTAATGTGCAAAAAAACTCGCAATGCAAAATCATACATTCTATAAATGCCTGTAATTTAACAACCAAACACGATATCAAAAAAAAAGGCTAAATGGTTGCACAAGCGCAAGCTTTCTTCTTCAATTTGCTCCTTGAGTCATTACTGTAAGTTTAAAGGTAACGTCAGGAGCTTGGAAATGCGAAATTCATTTTTATGGTGACCTTTGGATCTTTTGACCTTACCTTTAGATTTTTGGACTTATCTCCCCTCATCTTAGACACACACTGGAGAAAGGGAACAGGCGGCCACGCCTCCTCGCTAACACGGGAATACGTCTTTTCTTGGTTCTCAATTTCGCGCGCTATACCCTAGACCCTTAAGAGATTTAAATGAGCTCTTTTCAAAGGGATGATTTTCAAAGTCTATCTTTAGACCACGTGGGAAGAAAAAAAATTGAGCAAACACTGCCATCATTACAAATTAGATACAAGCAATCCATTTTAGCCGTTAAACAGGCAATATTAGCAAGTTGGAAAATACCCCATTACCAGGCAACCAACAAAGTTCGTGCGGTTTTGAAGGTTAAGAAATAGTTACACAAAAAAGTGGGTTAAACTTTGATTTATTCAGAAAAGTAATCACCCTCAGCAAGTATTACCCGTTCCCATCTAGACACAAGACTGTATATCCTATTTTGATTAAAATCTTGCTTTTGGGAACTAAAGAAGTGTGCCATCTCGTTTTCCAAAGCCTCTCTATTTTCAAATCGCCGATTCCATATGTGGTTAGCCAAGGCCAAAAACAGGTGGTAGTCACTCGGGGCAAGGTCTGGTGAGTATGGAGGGTGAGGTAGGATTTCCCAGTGGAGTCGCGCTATAGTTTCCTGGGTGATTCTTGCTGTATGTGGTCTTGCATTATCCTGATAGAAGACAACACCTTTTCTGTCCGCCAAAGCATTCACCAAGAAAAGGTTGTATTATGTGTATGATGGACTACAGCAGGTATAGTTCACTATGAGCTTCTACCAAGTGAATTGCTGAAATCTACTCAGCATAGCTTAACAGAGTTGAGGTCGTTCTACGTCAAAAACACCCTACAGAAAGGGACGAATGGACGAGGAGGGATGGCTTCATATCACCCCCCGATCTTGCCCTATTAACTCATGGCTCCAAGTCTGAACTGGGGACGTGAGCGGAATTAGTTGGTACCAATCCAAGAGTTGAAATTTTGGTAAACCTTGGGAGGTATACCACAGTCTTCCAAACAGAAATGATAGCCATAGAACTGGGAGTCAGGGAACTAATCAAAAGGCCCCTGACAAACATCTATAAAAATATTGTCAGGCAGCCAGGCTGTCCTGAAAGCACTGAGCTCTAATCGGATTAATTCAAGACTCGTATGGAACTGCATGCACCTCCTCAACAAACTCGGAACAGGGAACAAGGTAACCTTGATTTGGGATCCGGGTCACAGCGTAGTGAAAGGCAATGTATTGGCCGACGCGCTAGCAAGAGGAGGAACTGAATCTGCGTTCATAGGACCAGAACCATCTGCAGGCACTGCAAAAAGCACCGCTAAAAAAGCCATCTCAGATTGGGCAGAGAGGAAAGCACTCTTGCACTGGCGAGATACACCAGGGCTACTACACTCGGAAGCGTTGATAAAATACCCCTCTAGTCAGGCTCCCCCGAGGATCATAGAGTGGAACAGGAACGATCTCCGCATTTTAATTGATCCGTTGATGGGACATGGCCGTCTGAGTAATCGCATGCGGAAGATAGGTCTTCAACAAACAACAGACTGTCGCTTCTGCTACGTGGAGGACGAAACAGCGGAGCATATTCTGTGCTCCTGTCCAGTACTGGATAATGCTAGGTTCCAGACATTTGGATTTGCCCCACTGGAACCTTATGACTTCAAGGAAGTTTCACCTTTCACGATCATCACCTTCGTTAACAGGTGCAGACTGGACTGTGAACTCTTATAAAACAGGTGTGAGCCACAACAGACACAATTGAGTCGCAGTGGGAGGAGGCATAGTCTCCCCACTCACACACAGAAAAATGGAGTCAAGTTGATTGACTCAGCACTTCCCACACATTACGGTGATACCAGTTTGTTATTTTCCCATAGCATAAAGATTTAGTCTGAGATCCCCTTGCAACAAAATCATCGCCAGTACCCCCCCCCCAAATTATTGTCATATGCCGCTAGGTCTTTCCTGCACAGGTCAATGAACAGCCTATTATCAATAATACAAACTTTTGTATTGAATTTCACTTCTTCAGCTGTGGCAGTTTTGGAAAAATTTAAGCGTTCCGGTACCGTTTACTGAAAAAGCGGTGTTGCCGTATCTCATTAATTAATACAAACAAAATCTTGAAATTGTGAGATCTTACTAAATTCGACATGCGCAATTCATTGCAATAAAAATAAGTAGAGGATTCTATTTAAAATAAATTAAAATCGGGGATACTTGTTTAAAAATTTGGTAAAATAATTTATAACTTGGCAACGTCGAAAACGCGAACAAAAATATTACAAGGCGAGATAGAGTATTTGTAGATGTTTCGATTTAAAATAAAAAAGACAGGGTGTTACATTTAAAAAAACAAAGTAAAACGACCTTTAAGTTGCCGGAATTTAAAATTCTGCCAAAAACACCCTGTAGATACGAATTGCTGGTAGCATCCAGAATAATATCCGCTTAATATTCAAGTAACTCGCTGTTTAATATTATTGAGAAAAGTTAAAGGAATATATCAATTTGAACGTATTACGTGCGACCTTGCAAATGCGGAAATTAATAGAAAATAAATTATTACTTGGCAACGTCGCAACCGATTCCAAAAATATTTCAGGGTTGAATAGAGATCAATGATGGACACTAGAAGAACTTGAGAGAAAGTTCCAGTTCCAAAAATACAGTATTTTGGAAGTCGCCGAAGTGAAATAGCTTCTGAAGATGCCATCCACTCGTGGTGGCGAAACGTCAAGCTTTAACGCTAAACGACGCCGGCCTAAAAACCCAAGAACCACAAATTCATTGGACGATGGCCGCGAAAGCCTTACACAGTATATTAGAAGGATTATACATATCGTTATAACGAATATAAAATTATTTTGAATTTATTGGCGTACCTATGATTACTTCGAATGTAAGGATTGAATTCTTTCAATGACATGGATTTGAAACAGCTGTAAATATATTTAAAGTGATGGAAAAACATCCAAATACTAACAAAAAATTCGAAACACAACAGTATTTTTTTCTGTGTATACAAAAAAATGAAGCGGCGTAGAGTAGATTCAATCTACCAGCTCCTACACTAATAGTCCAGTCAACGTACTCACCAATTAACCGCTTTAACCTTCTAAGTGACCTGATGTTTGTAGTCTCGTTCAAAAGAGAAAGACCGAGACCGATACCATGTCCATTTGTGGCTTATTGCGTGCATTTCATTTACGTATTCGCTCATTGGCTGATCAATCTTAACAACGCTGCAGGTGTCTGATTTCGATTTAGACGCAATTTTCTCAGATATCAGTGGAATCGTACAATGAGCTGTTCACAAAAAACCTATAAGTTTTACTTTCAATATTTAAGTTAAGGGGGTATAATTCTAAAAATATTTAATTATTTAACTCATGTACACACCGCAGGTACTTACAATGCAAGAGTGCTTACTCATATCTCCTAGAGCTGCAGCATTTGTTAAGAATGAGACTCGCCAATCTAGATTACATAAACAAAGCATATAAAAACAGACAAACACAAATAGCTTAAAAAGAACACAAGTTTGATTAGCATTTAATACTATTTAATAATGACTACTATGGCAAGCATACTCGAATTTACGATGACGTTGATTTGGTTGCAAGGGGATCTCAAACTAAAGCTTCATGCTATGGGAAAATAATAAACTGGTATCACCGTAATGTGTGGGAAGTGCTGAGCCAATCAACTTGACTGATTTGAATTTTTAATCTTCTCCTGCCTCTACAATTCTTGAGCCGTGCCATTTGATATACAATTTGATCTTATCTAATTTTCTATCCAAATTAGTGGTTTTAGTTTTACAGCACAATACTTATGAACTAGTTCATATATTTGCCAGTTTTCGCATCCTCGAATTAAAGTTATACTGGTTGGAAGCGCAAGATGAGTAGAGAGATTGAAACACATTTGAGTTGTTTCTCCTGCTGTATGAAGACACTCCAGAAGATAAAGTTCTAATATGCCGACCTCACCGCATGTTGTAGGACCAAGGTGTGACCACTTCTGAGACGACATAATGTTCTAATATAACTTCTTTTCATTTCCTTCTCAAACTGAGTTCTTGTTCTGATGTATGGTTGTATCGATTTGTAAAAGTTTCCTTTAGGACAACTTGTATAGTATTCTTGCCACTCTCTTCTCTGCTTTTTCTCAATAAGGGTATTAATGTCTCAGCTAGGGATTTTGAAATTTGTTATAAACTCTCCATCAGTTATAGCCTTTTTCGCTAATTGATCCACAGTTTCATTCTCAATTATATTTGAATGATCTCTGATCCATATAACTTTTATCTGTTCATTTGAGTCCTGGCACCTTTTAATGAGTTCGATAATATCAGCTAGCAGGTGAAGGACTTAGATTTTCTAATTTTTTTTGCAATACTTTTGCAATCTATCAATATGGCAAATTTTTTATTTGGTGTATAACTCAGAGTAACAACTGAACATAGAAGTAGTAAACAAACCACTTCAGCATGGCGTGCTGAAAGCTATAATCTTTTGACACTTCAGCCTCCAAACATGGTCAACTAACCTGAAAATTCTTCCAATGCAACCCATGTTACAAACGCTGCTCTGCACTGTCCCATCTCGAAAAACTGTTAAACTACACTCGAATATAGCACAGCAAGTCCGTAAAGCTTCACTAGAGATACCAACAAATAGCGAATTCGATTTTACTGACCAAGCATAAAAGATGCACAAACAAAACAAACGTTTGACAGTCGGGGTTTACCGTAAACAAATCGCAGGAAAATTATATAGGCGTTGCCAGCTCCTCAAAATTTATGTAAGACAGAATTTGCGTGTATGATGAAGAAACATGCAGTAACGCAGTAGAAGTCAACATATCTATTGATTTTGCTGTAATCATTCCTGAACCATCAAAATACCGTCTTTTTTAACGTAGAATGGAATATTTATGGATACTATACAATTAAGACGATAGTTAACAATTATGATTGCCGTACCTGATGGTCAATATGACAACGTAAGAAAAGAATTAGAATTAGTTGTTTACTACCTCTATGTTCAGTTGTTACTCTGAGGGTGTATAACTTAGACAGTACTCCAAGGCTTTTTAATTTCCACTAATTCCGAGGTAAATACTGAACAGTTTGGAGGAAGTTGAGTTATAGGTTAAGATAAGGCTTTTATTAACAGCGTGTTATAATAAAAAAAATGGAGCCATTATGAATACAACAAATCTTTCAGTTTTACAACCCCCCACCCCCCAACCACCCCAAATTCACCCCCACCCAAAAAAAAAAGTAGAAAATGATCAGGAACTCCCGAAACGCCTAAAAACGAAGTTTGAGGAATATCTAATTTTTTTTGTTTTTTGCTAATTACTCCGCCGCCAATGCACCGATTTTCAAAATTTTAGCAGCATTACCTACTAGGACCCCACAGCATATCGCTACCCAAATTTCATCACAATTCATGCAGCGGTTACTGAGATTACGAGGGTAGAAAAACGCGACAGACAGACAGACAGACCGACAGACAGACCGACGGAAATGAGTGACGTGGATTTTCGTTATGTAGACATCATGAAATGCCCAAAAAGTAGATTATCTCAAAATCGAAAATTTTCGCGATCACAATACTCCCCTCACCTATCGGCGTGGGAAGTAAAACAAAAACCCCTGTTGCTGCTGAGAGGCAGAGTTTGGGAAACATTCTCGTTCTTCCACTCAACCCAGCAACAACAAAAGCATCTTCATCAACATTATATAACATGGCTGTAATGCATTCTGAATTGCAAAGTGAAACGTAAATGAAAACCATGAAAAACCTCCGCAAAAACCCGTAGGTACCGAAAGGAGCAGTGAGTTTTTTCATCGCCCAGGGAACTAGTTCAATCATTGGTAGTGATTTCTCGCTGTACTCGCTGCGCGGCTGCAGTTCCACCAGTAGCCGAGAGAAACAGAAAAAAAACAAAAAGGAAGCGTCCGTCGCTTAGATGCGACGTTGTCGGACTTTGCATGCGAATACGTTCCTTCCTTCCCAACTAGCAAAGACGCACTATAAGCCGCGAGTAAAAGGACTGTTCAGTTGTGAACTTGTTGTACTGTTGCTTCCTAAACACTAATTTGCTGCTTAAATGCTGTCCAAAATGCCATTTTGTTCCCAGCAGCATATTTGTTCTTTAACAAAGTGTTTAGAACGTTCTTGTAGCATCTTTGTACAAGATCTTATGCGATAAATTTGGAACTGTTGTATAAAAGCTTATTAAAGCATTCATATGCAACAAATCACCTGCCTGCATAAAATAGCTACGTAAGAGCTCTATAAGAATGATGTTCCGAGCTGTTCGGCTCCTTTTGTAGTAATTATACAACAAACCTTCATCTTATTGCTTTAGCATGCGAAATGAGTATTCTAATCAGCACATTGCTCTTAGCAGTAGCTTTTATACAATTGTTGTTTATAGCTGTTAAAAGCTGTTTTTGGCAGCTATATTGGAGCGATTACCAAGCAGAAAATCTTAGCCCGGCATATTTTTGTTGTTTAATGTAGGTATCTAGAAACAGCTGTATCGCGTTTTAAGTTCTGATTATTTTAGGTTGAATGCATTTGTGAATTAATAGCTAAAATGGTTGATTTTACGAAGTCGAAAAAGTGAAAAGAATTGCCGCATTCCATATAAAAACGTAATTCAGAAAATAATATGCCCAAACCTGCTAGTAGAAATTCCAGTTAAAGTCACAGCCACTGGCAAGAAAACAATAACACCAAATAATGCACAGCGCGAACAAATAATTGGCTTGAATATTTGGAACCCATTGAACAATGTTTTCTATATATAAACTATATTTCATAAAGGCACTCCAACCGCACAGCCCAACAGATTAGTAGGTACTGTAAAACATCCATAGAAACAATGCTACTCTATAACAGCGTTATTTAAGTAAGTTAAAGGAGTAAATGTTGTATATCCGCTCTATATCTACTGCGAATGGGGTGAAATCGCATCTCAGTGGCATATGGCTCGACTCGTCGGTGATGCATCTAGCCTAAGTACATGACAGCCGACTGGCTGCTGTGAATTCAGAGCCCAAATTGCTGTATAATAACTGCTGATTACATCATTCTATCCTATAAGACGACAATCAATATGGACAATACTTTGACACTCATGAATATAAAAACCAGCTGCCATATTGGTCAATTAATCAATCGATCAATGGATAATGCTCTGGAGGTTATTTAATTTTGTTTCAATAATCTCAAACTATATATTTTTATATAAATGCGCTCAATTGTAGAAATTGTGATGATTTCAATGTAATAAGGACATAATATTGTAGTTTAAAATTGGAAGTTAATATAGAGCAATGTTGAAAAATCCATCAAATACCGAGCGCGCGAAAAATTTGTCATTATTTTATGCATGTAAAATTTCGTGTGCAACTAAATCGTTCCCTCTGGATGCATGCTATGGAATTTGTTAAGGATACACTATTCAAGATTATTAATGGCCAATATATCCACAAACAAGATGGATTCATAAGATATGGCATGACATTGGAAGCTAGACGAATTTGACTGTATAAAATATTTCTACTTCATTTATGCAATATTTAGAGAATCATTTAATTACATTAAAGTTGATTCATGCAACAAAATAATCGTGCAGTTGTTGTAAAAATGAGATTTTGTTGTCGCATTATTGATGTACCCAAGCATTATACAGCTTCCAAGGAGCTGTTGTGTAGTAGTGATGTAAGGATTCTTTATCAGCTGCAAGAACGTTTATACAACTGTTGCTTAATAGTTGCAGGCAATCTTTATAGAACATCTTGAATGATTGAACTGCTCTATATATTGTGCCCATTTTGCCTGTATAACTGTTGTGAGAACGTTTTGCAAACGTTCTTGCAGCAAACGGTGCTGTGAAAGAAATGCTGTGTAAACGTTCTTTCAACTCTAAAAGAACAGAAAATTGTTAGTTGGGTTGGCTTCCCACATAGCACTGGATATTCCATGAATACTCTTTAAATCTCCTATATGTTCCATGAATATTCAGTAGAATCATAGAGTATTCGTTATTTCTCTTGATTATTCTGGACTATTAAAATAATATTCTTTATAGAATATTATTATTTTATCCACTTAGGATAATCAGTGATTATTCGTTTAATGTCTGAATTATTCCAGAATATACCAGTAATATCCTTCATAGGATATTATTTTAATAATCTAATAAGAACAAGATGTAGCTATTTTCTGACGAATATTTAGTAATATTTGGAAAAGAAATATCTGTATGTAGGCAAATATTCAATATGAGGTATTATTCATTTATATTTGCACGTTTCTCAGTGAATTAAAAAAACCTTCATTCGTTTTGCGTTCATCCTAAATATAACTACTAAGTATTATGTGCAATTTTCAAAAGTTTATTAGTCGCTAGCCATTGCCAGCAATACAATACGACATCCACCGACGATAAAGTAACAGCATCTTATGCTGATGTATGGTGACTATGGTGTCGTCAGTTGTCAATCTTGCCTGGTTGTCACTCTATTCTTCGCTTCAAGTGTTCTGTCATTCTGTGCTTCAACATGTGGATTGTGATGTGGATGCCGGAATTTTAGCAATTCACGAATTCACGAGTTTTATTCCGGAAAGGCCTGCATTTATATCCAATTTTGTACAATAAAGTTGCTGGTTGTTATAAAGTGTGTGAAAGTGTTCCAAATTATGGTCACCTACTATGGTGTATGGTTCATTATATAATGTGTTTAGAATTTTGAAGTTAGATGTAACAAGATTACATTTTTACACTTTATTTAGGCATCGAGACTGAGATGTCTAACCACTTAACTTTTGTGACCATCTGCCACTAGTAGGTGCCATTATTTTTGGAACAGTATCCATAATTCCCTAAAAATGCTTCGTATATGAGGTAATTTAGACAAAATATTCCTAGAATATTCAAAAACATTCTACCACGATTGTTCGTGTAATATCCGTGCGAAATATTCTAGGAATATAGCGTGTTTTTCCCATTTCGAACATTTACAGAATATTCTGTAAATATTCGAATTATCCATGGAGTTTTCTCAGAATATTCATAATATCTGTAGTGAATCTGAACAGAATATTCTCATATCATCCAGTGCTATGTGGGTTCAAACAGCGGTTCCAGCTAGGGAATGCAAACAATCCTGGGATTTTCGGGTTCGGGATACTACCATATCATACACGCATAAAAATAATTTTTTAGATTGAGCACAGATGCTTTAATTCAAGTATACCATAACTTCCTATACGCGCAAAGTTATGCTAATCTTAAAGTGAGAATACGATATCTTTGACCATATAAGGGTTAGATTGAGAAAATATCTTCAATGCAAAACTGGGAAATTCTTGATAGTTAGAATACCAAAATCTTAAATCAAGCATATGGTAATCTTGAACGAAGTATTTCATAATCTTGACTGAAGAATTTCATAATCTTAGCTGGGAGCATTTCATAAACTTGACGCAAGTAGCTCAACTTTATTCTAAAATTGTGATATTCTTGGATGAGGAATCTGGTAGTATTAATTTGAGCATTCAAACTCTTCTATGAGCATGTAGCAATTTTTCTGGAGAAATAGTTCTGCAAAATTTCTTAAATCACTTTTAATATACTTAGTACTTATCTAGGAACACCTGAGTCAGGTCTTCGCATCCCAAATTTTTTAATAGCTCATTCATGGTTGGATAGATCCAGTGATAAGGAAGCTGATGGGGACTGGGACGCGACTCAAATGGCGGTGGACCAGCACTACCGGCAGATTCGATGACTGATGGTTGACGGTGGTATTACGGGTATCACGTGACAATGGCAATTTATTTAACAGTTTGACTAGATACTATTATGCAGGATCCAGGATGCAGGTATTACGCTACGGTGCTAAAGACGGCGGCGAATGCGACAATCCGAAAACCGATAATGGCGGCGCGGACGCGGACAGGCAACAGGCTGTTGAGTAGAGAGGGTGAAGAGGTTAGAGTTGACCCGTGACACGCTGCGCGCCTGCGCACTCAGACGTTGGTAGACGTCAAATAAATGATTTACTTGATACAAATATAGGGTGTGCTTGTAAAACAGCGTTCATTTTCAAACCAAGATTATCATTTGTAAATGAAGGTACGCATTTGCAAGCTGTCTATATTCTTGATAGAAGTAAACTGGGTACCGCTGGAAAAAATGATAATCTTGATATAAAATTATGAAATATTTGTTGTTAAATTATTATAGGCTTGGTTGCAAAGAAAATTATATTTTCTTTCGGAGCATATTTCTTTAAAATAAGTATATAAATCAAAGATATATTATTCTTGATACAAATTTTCTATAATTTTCTCATCAAATATTCTTTCTTAGAGTGAGAACCGATATTCTTGTTGTGAGTATGTATTTACAAGAATATCACAATTCTTGACTTGAGAATTTCTTTTTATGTGTGTATTTATTATACTTTATTTTTCCTTATTGATTTAGACTCGAATACCATGTAATATTACACCACGATTTAACATCATTCACAACAAACCAAGGCAAATTAATTTAATTAAACTATCCAAATGACACCTAAGCTGATAGCTTCTCCATGTTACGTTGAACTAATGACATAGATGAGAATTTTTTTTATGGTCAGCCTCCCGCAGAGGCTGAAAGCCTATGGCGCTTAAGAAGCGCTGCGAGAGGATAAGTGTCGGTGCACGTTAAAATTGAGACGCTGCAGGTTGTAGCCGTCGGGAAACAAATTCTTCAAAAGAAGGAGTGCTGGAGGAGACTGGTTTGGGGAGTAGGGACTTCGACCTGGTAAGGATGATCTCGCAGAGCCTCTCTAGTGTTCCTCATTCGGATGGCCTTTGGTGTTATTATCTAGGAGAGCTCACTTCTTCGATGTTCCAGGCTGTGGAGGCCCCTTGTGAGGCTAGGCGTACCGATTAATCTAATTGCTCTCTTCTGGATAGTGCCCAGAAGCTTTATAGAGTGCTTCGGAGCGCATCCCCAATACACGGGAGCAATACTTCAACGATGGTCAGATCTGTGCCTTGTAGAGCAGCAGTAGTTGCTCTGGTGTATGCAGCTTCCTACAGCGGAACAAAACTCCAAGCTTCTGCGACTCCGTTTTAGCAATAGTGACGACGTGGTCGTGTCAGGACTTGTTATTGTTGATGTTGATCTCCAAAAACTTGGCGGAAGGTGACTCGACTATGGGGTGTCTCTCCATTTCCACAGTTGGTAAGCCAACGTGAGTCTGCTTTGTAAGTGTTGTTGCCTGAGCTTTCTATATACGTTGGACTGTACTTTGTTTGCTAATCCCCACTCGACAATTTTTTTGATGTCTACATTGATCTGTGAGGCATGCTGTTGTAGTAGCCGACGTACCGTCTCCTCCTAGGATGATAGTGGCTTGCCTGGTTGCATGCACGATACTAATGTACTGTCGTCTGCGAAGCTGTAGATTGGATTGGATGTTATTTCCAGCAGCTCGTTGATGTACAGCAGAAACTATGTAGGGGATAGGACAGATCCCCGAGTAACACCGGCGTTTATTGAAAATACGTCCGATGAACAGCCTTCGACTACAACAAACAGAGATCCGTCGTTCAAAAAGCTATTCAGCCACTGGCGCAGAGCAGGTGGTAGTCCATAAGCAGCAAGCTTGACCAGAAGTCCCTCATGCCACACTCTGTCGAAGGCTTAATACATGCAACATAAAAAAAATAACAATAAGAGAAAAAAAGTTATTTATTTAAGAGCCACAGGTACTTAAAGGATGGTACAACTACCATTGATTATATCATGTACCCATACAGTTAAATTACTTTGGTAGTGTTTCATAGTGGTAGTGGTACAGTCCTTTAACTACCTGCAGCTCTTAAATTAATCGCTTTAGACCCCAAGTGTGCTAGTTTCTTGGAACTGTTTTATCTGGAGGAACACAAAAAGTCACAAATATACAGGGTGTCCCATTAAAAATTTTGAAACGGACGTCACGCGACCAAAAACAAATACCTCATTGAGTGACACAATAATAAGAAAAGATACTATATTTGCTCCAATTTACACCCCTAAAATTATAATTCGCTACTACTGCCCAGTTCCGACGTATTGCTTGTCTTAATCGTCGTGGGACACCCTGTACCTGAGGCACAGCATAGTAAACAACCAGCAGATATCTCTGAGGATTTCCCATATAAAAATGGTTCTCACAGAATTTGACCTTGGGATGATTTTACGGATGTGAGGTTTGGGTAGAGATGCGGTACCAACTCGATATTTTTTAGCCAAATAGGCGAGTTTGGTTCGTACAGAGCATTCTGTGCAATTGATTACACCCCTCAATAATTATATAATTATTTTCGATACCGATACAAAAGTAGCGATACCAGCTTGGAGTCGCTCAAATAGTATCTAAGACAAAAATACTCGATATTAGTGCAGAAGTATCAATGTATCGTTAGCATCCCTACGAAAAATCATCCGTTACCGCCAACCTGTGTTATTGTGCTGGTTGTTTACTATGCTGTGCCTGAGGTATCGCAACATAGCTAATCATGAATGATTGGGTTATCTTTTTTCGCAGACCACACAGCAAAGGGCAGTAAAAGGACCCGTCAGACCTACACTCGATATCAAACACTCGAACTAGAAAAGGAGTTTCATTATAACAAGTATTTCACCAGAAGGAGTAGGATAGAGATTGCGCATACTCTCTGCCTCACTGAACGTCAAATCAAGATCTGGTTCCAGAACCGAAGGATGAAGGCTAAAAGGGTACGTCATTTGATTGGAAACTTTAGCTAATAGTAGGTGTCCTTTATTTGGTGTAAGTATTAAATAGTTACTAGGTGCCTCTGTTGATATTGCGAGGTTTGAAATAGGATTCTTTTTTCATAATTTCTGTGGTGATTATTGTTTTTATTTATTATTCTGGTAGTACTTTTTTTATATATTTATTTAAAGTCGCTTCATAACAGCAAGGTTTTTAGCGACGGACGACATTATACAGATTTTAAATATATACAAGAAAATTAAAAGGAACGCACAAATTAGAACATACATATATAGATCAAAGGTACATTAACTAAACTGAGGTGCGTTGATGGCAGTACTATTTAGTACCGTTTTTAAGTATATGGTCGTGGCAACCCCGCTCGGCTATCTACTGCCCATCGATGTAAGCCATATCAGATCGAATGTATGATGAGAGCGCTCGTAAAAAACAGGTCGTCAACTCCAATAATCATAAAAAACGTTAATTTAATCAAGTCGACATAATATTAATTAACATATTATTACCTCTACGATTTTTTATGGCAACTGGTCAAGTCCTTGGGAGCAATACCACCTGAGGAAATTGTTTTGTTCTTATGGTCGCTGTTTTGTGTGGGTTGGAGAGACAAGCTGTGTATAATGCAAGTGCACCGACCTATTTATAATACGCTGCAGATGGATATTTGGAAAAAAAACAGAGTTGGGTTCGAGGTGCTGTTTTGATATTATCGGAATACGCTTAATAAAAATGATTTAATGATTTAATTGAAACATATCTAACGGGGAGAAGGCAATACGTTCGATTAGGAGATGCGAATAGCGACATGCTGTTGAATGAGTATGGGGCACCGCAAGGTTCCGTCCTTGGTCCGCTACTATATTCATTCTATGCATTGAATCTCAGATTGTCTGGAATCGGAACACAGTACTTTCCTTCTTGATGATACTGTCTTAGTTTATAAAGGTGGAGGAGAAAAGGCACTGAACAGCACTGTAAATACTGACCTAGATCGCTATTCAAATTGGTTGTGTTAATAAACTAATAATAAACTGAAGATAATCGTTCAAATAAAAAAAATTAATGTGTACAAAGTATAAATATTCAAATTAAAAATCAAAAAATAGATGAGGTACAGCACATAAAATACTTAGGGCTTATAATTGATAATAAATTAAACTAGAATATATCTACAAAAAAATAATGCCGATGATACCAATAATATATAGATGCAACAATTACCTTTCAGGTAAAACTAAGTACAGTGTCTACAATGCATTTTTCCTAACACATTTCAGATATCTATGGTCAGTGTGGGGGTTTTAAAGATTTTGTTCAATTATGGTAAATTAACTAGCACAGACGAATTATATAGTGAACTCTATTTCTAAGCTCAGTGTAGTATTGGAGTTTGAGCAAATTAAATTAATTTTCAAAATATTGAGCAAAATGCAAAAATCTAATATTAGTATTGTAATGACAAAAATATTTAACCATTTTGATCATTTGTAACAGACTTGTCAGTTATTTAAAAATGAGCTTCATTTGTTCTAGTCAGAATCTAAAATTAAGTCAAAGGTCAAAAAAGGGATCCAAAACTGATCCAACCAACTACAGACCTATAACTTTGCTTCCTGTGATCAGCAAAGTGATTTAATCCGACTTAATCCACGATAGGCAATATGGACTCGGTGAAATGCAGATCTCCTAGCTTACATCATACATTTATGGATCAGACTCATCTATTCATTTAGCGAGACTCACGTGGTTGCTCTCCATAGGTCCGAGATACTTTATCATATGTGGAATGCAGCCCTCCTAAACAAGCTTCCGTCCTACAGCGTTCCTCTGAGCTACCCTCTATATGTCCTCTGTTCATCATAAATCAAGAACCGCGCGGTACGACCGCAAGGTTGTTCCCAGGTGTCCAGAACTTGGAACGGACTACCAATAGGTACCCATACACCAGCAGTCATTCCTGCCATTCTTTCCTTTGACGTTCGTTCCTCTCAGAAATTTGTGCGTTAGTGAAGTAAGAAATGATGCGCCGTCGAATGATTCATTCGTTTCGGCTATCTCGGCGTACTCCACCGACGGGATAAAACCTGTAAAATCTTCCCAGTTAGTTGGCTGCAGACTATCATTTGGCACAATAATTGAACGAGCGTTCTTTCTTGGTGTTCAGCGTGAAAGACTTATTAGTAGTTGCCGCTAAAACGAGTGTTTGTGTTTGCCATGGATTTGATGAACGAAGACGAGTCCCAGCCTCAGTCTACAGTAGACAAAGAAAATAAAAATTGCCATTTAAGAGTTGTACCTAAAAGATTTCTACAACAATTTATAGACTGCTATCGAGCTCACCCTGCCTTGTGGCAAGTTAAGAATAAAGAATTGTATACTAACAGAAATATGAAAAGTCAAGGCTACTTGGAGCTAGTCAAAGTTTGGAAACGGTTTGATCCTGAGGCAAATCAGAAGATGGTGAAGTCTAAAATCCGTGTTAGCGTCCATTCTCAAATAATTTTGAAAATCAGTAGGTTCACATGTTCTTAATTCTCGTAACAGATTCAGATCGCTGTACATTTTCCATTTCTGTAACCACTGCTTTGACCATACACGACGCCTCCTCTTTTTCTTAAACAAAGCTTCAGTTGCCGTACCAGTACAGGCAATTGTAATACTTCTTCCAGGTTCCATATTAACAGCTCAAATATCACCTGTAATACTGAATCACAACATTCCGTCGAATCCTCACGTTCTCGAGTGAAATGATCGTTCGGCGAGATAATTCTCCACAATCCTGCCAAATTTGCGGTATAAGCAATTAATCCTTTCAAAACTGCAAGGAAAGGCATTTTGTGTTAGTGCGCTCTGAGAGGAATATAATCCTTTTGAAAAACGAGAGTACTGTCCGTCAGTAAAGACTGCCAGGAAAGATAGCAAAATCACGATTGTGTTAGTGGGATGCGAAGAACGATCTTTCATTTTTGTTTTTAAACGAGAAAGAACGTCAAAGGAAAGAATGGCAGGAATAACTTCTGGTGTATGGGTACCTAATAGCATCCAACGGTCTAGGGAAAATTAAAATGACCGATCAAGGTCACTGCAGCCCCTGAAGCAAAGCACTGTCCATATGGGACGATTTTCAGGGTATCGTGTATCCTCTGAATAAAAAACGATCCTGAAAATCACGCCGTCAACGGTCTCGGAGGCAGTACCCACCTGACAACGTTGCACAAAAACCGAGGCGTACGGACAGGAGAGAGACGCAGATAGGCTCGAGTGAGACGGTGGTACTTCCCACCATGTTCCGTCGCGAGCCGTGCGCGAGCCATAGTCGTATCTAGAGTTTGTTCATTTTATTTTTCTTACGGTTGGCATCGCTCGACGTACGGTCTATATGTTTTGCTTTACGGCTTACAAAAACGATTGTGGGGACAAGTGGGGTAAACGGACTGCTTCACCTCTGTCTCCCGCACGGTAGTACCGCGTCGGTGTCGGTACCGCCGACCAGATTTTGGAGAGCGAAAGTCTGCTACGTCCTCAAGCAGACCAGGGTACTGCCTTTGGTACTGCTAGGAGATGTTTTTGATAAAGATGAGGCGTTCTTATGTACTATGAATGTTGCGTACCACGGGTACTAGGGAAGTTTTGCAGTACTGTTTTCTTTATTTCATATTTTCTTCCTTTCACGTGTGGCCATGACAAAGCTCACTAAAATATGGCGTGACCATAAC
Source organism: Callosobruchus maculatus (assembly GCA_951848785.1). Taxonomy (NCBI): domain Eukaryota; kingdom Metazoa; phylum Arthropoda; class Insecta; order Coleoptera; family Chrysomelidae; genus Callosobruchus; species Callosobruchus maculatus. Next base: position 663,285 of record CATOUR010000235.1, read on the forward strand.
ATCACTAAAGCTACCAAAGTGTCGTTGGTTCAGTCTATTGTTCTATACAGGGTTATCCACGTTATTCGACACGGAGCATTATGGCTTAAGTATTTGATAAAAAAGAAAATAATAATTTCGGATGGATAGAGAGATAAAGGCTACATTTTAAAAATATTTTCATGTTATACAGGGTGTCCCAAACACACAAAATGTATCAAAGTTATGTTTTTTCAAATGGAACACCCCATATATTATTACATATTCAGATTCCTTGGTGAATTCTAGTGTCACTTTATGTACCATACATGGGACCTAGAGCAAACCGTTTAGGTGTAAATCACCATTTTCGGTATAAGTAGATATCAGGAAAAAATTGAATATCGCAGAGATTATAAAATATGGAAGGCTGTGACTTTGCAGTATTACTAAACATAAAATGCGTCAGTTTTGATGGGACTGTCAAATTTAAATTACGTTTATGCTTGGAGAAATCGGTCGATTAATTAAGGAAACTTCGAACAGCGATAACTTGGTTTTTTCAAATGGGAATGCCTAATTTTTTTATACGGTTAAACGTAGAATTTGATAACCTTTCTAACGATATAAGGTTGTGAGTATCAATCTCTGGTAGTTTTCATTTAGTTTTAAATTTTCAAACAAATCGGCGTTTTTCAATTTTCCTACCTATAAGCAACGTAGCAGGCCATGAAAAATAAACAAAAACCTGTTCAGGTAGAAGAAAACAACTATCTTAGCTGAAAAATACACACGAAATAGACTAAAGGGACCAGATTATCCATTTAAAAAAACATAACTTTGATACATTTCGTGTTTTTGGGACACCCTGTATAATATAAAAATATTTTTAAAATGTAGCCTTTATGGGTCTCTATCCATCCGAAATTATTATTTTATTTTTTATCAAATACTTTAGCCATAATGCTCCGTGTCGGATAACGTGAATAACCCTGTATATTTTTGTATGCCTCGGAAACTTGGACTGTTAAAAAGGCAGATCGAGCTCGCATAGATGCTTCTGAAATGTGGACGTGGTGGAGAATGCTGAGAGTTCCTTATACCGCCCATCGAACTAACGTTTCCATACTGGATGAGCTCGATAATCCATTGTGTCAACGAGAATGCTTACCTTTTCTGACATATTCACAGAAGCGATAATAAGGAGAAACTTGTAGTCCAGGGTCACGCCTCGAGTGGGCGGCGCCGTGGCGCTTCCCCTAGACGCTGGGTGGATACGACGAAACAGTTACTGGATATGAGTATCAAGAGCGCCACTGAACTGACAGTAAATCGCGAACGATGGAGAGCTACAGCTCTCAAAACTATCGATAATATTCGTGTCGCCAATACTCTAGCTCCGACTTAATGCATTTTACGAGTTCACAACATGTCTGTTAAGACATTGTGACTATGATGATGACTTCCCAGTTCCAATATATTGCTTGTCTTACACAACATATTCACAACATGTATGTTAAGACCGAGGTTAAGACATTGTGACTATTATGATGACGGGGTACAAATAACATCTTTATTACAGTACAACCAAGTCTCGTCACCTGTGACGATGCTGTTCAAATACCACATCTTTAATTACATAACAAATGATACGAAACAACAATGTCTTTATGAGGCGCCCTATAAATAGATCCCCTTTTCCAAAAGTAGGTTAACGAAGTAACTATCTGTTAATCTACATACATATCAACCTGCTACATGAGAGATATAAACAAGTTTATTATTAGGATCCTACAAGCCGTATACAGACATCTGCACTAGACAAAAACAAAACCGACCACCACAAATAAAGTACGCAAAAAAACTAGAAAGTGTTTAGGCAACGGCACGACGTAAATAAGCCATGAAGGTTTTTTACATGAGGAAGACAGCATCGCTCTGAAGACACGCGTCTCACACATGTGAACATGTCATCGGTGTGTCTGGAGAATATCATACGGCGAAATAAAAAAATGCTTGTATTACAATACTATATGTGTATATCTTTAATGTGGTGCGTAAAGATGAAGAATTTTATCAATTCTAAATTAGATAAACAATGACCCTACAGTTTTTTTCCCTAGAAGCCTTTCAGCAAAACTTTCTCTGTTAAGGTTTTGTATCCACCAGAGATGTGCTAGGGAATTTCAGCCACCTTTATTCGATGTTCCTGGCTGTGGAGGTCCTTTGTGAAGTTAGATGAATCGATTAATCTAATTGCTGTCTTCTGGATAATGCCCAGAAGCTTTAGAGAATGCTTCGGAGCGCATCTCCACACATGGGAGCACAACTCTAACGATGGTTGGATCTGTGCCTTGTATAGCAGCAGTAGTCGCTCTGGTGTATGCAGATTCCTACAGTGGAACAAAACTACAATCTTCTGGGATGGCATTTTAGCAATACTGACGACGTGGTCGTGCCACGACATGTTACTGTTGATGTTGATCCCCAAAAGCTTGACGGAAGGTGACCCGACTATTGCGTGACCCTCCATTTACACAGTTGGTAAGCCAACGTGAGACTTCTTTGTAAGTGTTGTTGCCTGTGTTTGTTGTACGTTAAACTGTACTTTATTTACTAATCCCCACTTGACAATTCTTTTGATATCTACGTTGATCTGTGAGGCATGTTGCTGTCGCCGACGTACCGTCTCTTGGGATGATAGTGGCTTGCCTGGCACCATGCATGATATCAATGTACTGTCGTCTGTGAAGCTGTAGATTGGATTGGATGTTACTTCCAGCAGCTCTTTGATGTACAGCAGAAACAGTGTAGGGGATAGGACAGATTCCTGAGGAACACCAGCGTTTATTGATATGTACTTCAGAAATAGAATGCAGTCAGTAAACGTTGCTGGTAATAGGTCCTCCTTCTTACTTCTGCATTTAGGGGTTCCACAAGGGTCTATTTTAGGACCACTGCTATTTTCAATTTACACTTCTCAACTGAAATCGGCTCTAGTCTCTTGTCAACAACATTTTTATGCAGATGATACTCAAGTTTATATATCTTTTTTCCCTGATGAAGCTCCTCAAGCAATTTGTGCTTTAAACCTAGATTTAAATTTGTTATATAATTCCTCATTACAACACTGTCTAAAACTGAATCCCCTAAAATCTTCGTTAATCGTTTTTGGAAATAGACAAATTAGAAATAGAATTTCTCAAGTTAACTTGCCCATTGCTATAAATGGCGAAACTATTGATAGGAAAACCACATTAAAAAACCTGGGGCTGATTTTAGACGACAACTTGAGGTTCAGTGATCATATTAAACATAAACTCCAAAGTGCTTACCTTTGTTTAAAAACTATCTATCAGAACAGACAATATCTTACTGTAAGTATGAAAAAAATGCTCTGCGATTCTCTAGTACTGTCTCATCTAAACTATTGTGATGTCATCTACGACTCTTGTTTAACCGCCTCTGATACCTTTAGAATTCAGAAGGTTCAAAACAGCTGTCTTAGGCTTATTTTTGGTATTAGGAAGTATGACCACATAACTCATAAATTGAATGATGCACTCTGGTTAAATATGAAAAATCGTCGACTTCTTCACGCGTGTTGTACGTCTCTCACTGATAAGATTAAAGGAACCTCAGTATCTGACTGATAAATTAGAATTTCGGACTGATGCACACAATATTGACCTACGCCATAAAAATTTGCTTACCACCCCTTCACATAATACTGAACAGTTTAAAAGATCTTTTAGTTATAATATCGTTAGAGTATACAATAACCTTCCTGAGGCCTTGAGGAACCTACCCAGTAAATCGTTACTTAAAAGTAAGCTCACACAATACTTAATGAGCCAGCAGAGAAGATAAATTGAAGATAAATTGAAATAAATTAAAATTAAGGAAATTAGAGTTATGTAGTAATAAAAGAGAAAAGAAGTATGTTGAATAATATTGCATATGTCATCTGCCACTTTTCCTGTGTATTTGGGGTTAGGTGGAAGAGCAGCCCTCCCGTCAGGGATGTGCTGAACCTCGCCCTAATTGATGATTTCCACACAATTATATGTTACTTCTATTAATAAAGACATTTATTATTGAAAATACGTCTAATGCACAGCCCTCGACTACAACAGAGATCGGTCGTTCAAGAAGCTGTTCAGCCACTGGTGTAGGCCAGGTGCTAGTCCATAAGCAGCAAGCTTGACCAGTCCCTCATGCCACACTCTGTCTTCTATATTAGCATATAGCATTTAATTTCTCAAAACAGACTATAGTGTTATTATTATTAGTATGACAGTCCTTCTTTTTCGATGAAGAAAGTTTTGTACATGACCAACAGGGCTGTGAAGTACTGAAGCCATTATCTTCTATATAAGCATAGCATTTCATTTCTGATATACATATTCAAGTAAGCAGCAACTGCAGGGTTTTTTTTGGCATTAAGACTTTGTGTAAACAGCCAGTTAGTAATTTAGTAATACGAGGATGCTTGAATATCAGTATAGGATTACTCTATAGACACAGGTAGACCACGATTAAGGGAGGGGGGGGGGGCAGTAACAGAGGATTTTTAGCTAAAGACAAAATTCTATAAGTTTAAACCAGAAGTGTAGATAAACTCTAATAAAGCGTCGTAGAAACTGCAGGGTTGAGGATTACATAAAACATCTTACAGAAAATGTGATGTATTTTTAACATGATTGCGACTATTATTACCTTGCATTTTATATAGCATTATCTAACAATCTCGGCATTAGCATTTTAATTTCCACTTGATTACGCGTACACAAGATTTAAAATTCATGATTTTCAGTACCCGTATATGCAGTTTTATTCTTATGCATCTCAATAGTGCATTCAAGGTCTTTTTTCTTATATATAGGAAGTATTTCAAGGCAGAAATGTTTTGAGGAAGTGCTTACCATACGGGTGTAATCTATTTCTGTACTTTTTATCTTTGCACAATCTTGCGCAACAAACAATACGTCTCAGGGCCTACATACAACGTATACGAGGTGTGTTCAGGGAATGCGAGAATTTTCATTTTTTGAAAAAAATATTTGTTTTTGGTTAATATGGAGGCTGCGGGCAGGCAACCAAAACAGTTCTTGTGGTTTTGAAGGTTAAGAAATAGTTACACAAAAAATGGGTTAAACTTCGGTTTATTCAGAAAAATGATCATACTCTCATCTAGGCGCAAGCCTGTATATCCTTTTTTACAAAAATGTTTCTTTTGGGAACTGAAGAAGTGTGTCATCTCGTTTTCCAAAGCCTCTCTATTTTAAAATCGCCGATTCCACATGTAGTTGTCCAAGGTCAAAGACAGACGGTAGACGCTTGGGGCGAGGTCTGGTGAGTATGGAGGGTGAGGTACAATTTGCCAGTGTAACTATTTCTTAATCTTCAAAACCGCATGAACTTTTTTGGTTGCCTGATAGTATTTTTGACCAAAAATTAACGAAAACAAATTAAGTGTGAGCAGTATCGTGGTGTAAAAGCCATGAATTGTTTTTCTACAGATCCTAGCGTGTTTTTCGGATTGATTCACACAAAGGACGTTGAAGTTTTAGATCGTACTCCTTATTGGCCATTTGACCTCATGTCAAGTATTCATGACACATTTCGCCATCCTCATGCCTTATTCCAAATGGATTTTTCTCAAACATTTTGTAATCTCAGAAGTACTACTGAGCCGCAATGTTAATGAACTGTTTGTGTTTCAATGAATGTAGCTTTAATTATGCGCTAGTTCACTACTACGAATCGAGGTATACATTTGAAGATTTTTTTTATAACTGAGCAGACCGCGCAGGCAGAGCCTAAATACCAGAGTACCGCGGCTGCTGTGAAAGGTTATGTTAGGGGAAGTTTGTTAACGCGAGATTTGAATGGAGCAACACCCGCATGCCCAATAAATACATCTTCTGGCAGTCCATTCCAAGCCTTGGACACCCTGGGAATAAATGTGCGGTTGTACCACTCAGTTCTTGATGTAAGAAGAACGACCATCTCAGGATGAGATACAGCGGTCGCACGGGTACATCTGATAAGAGCAGTGAGCGGCGGAACGATAGAGGATAGCTCAGAAGAGCAGATTCCGTTGGAATATCGGTAGAAGAGTGAGAGGTCACCAACAACACGCCGGTGAGAAAGTGGCTGGAGGTGGCGCGTTAAGACCGGATCGTCAATTAGTCGAATTGCCCTTCTCTGGACGGCATCTAGTATAGACAGGGTAGTAGGGGCAGCAGCGCCCCAGACATGAGAGCAATACTCCAGGCAAGGTCTTATTTGGGCTTTATATAGCGTGAGGAGGTTATATGGTGAGAAATACTTTCCGGCTATAAATAGGTACCCAAGCTTTTTACCAGCAACTGTTGCAATTGACGCGACCTGTTCGTGCCAGATCAGATTTTCTGTAATGTTGACTCCTAACAGCTTGAATGAGTGACTCCTTGGCAGAGCCTGGTTGTTCATTAGAACCTGGTGTTGGTTTGGGCACTTCTTGTTTTATAGCGTACAATACTGGGTCTTGGAGGCATTAAATTTAACCATATTCTTAAGCCCCCAAGCGGTAATAGTATCGAGATCCTTTGAAAGTGAAGCTGCCACTGCCAGTCTTCTGCGTTCCAGCTCGACCACAGAGATCGGTCTATTGCTCTTGATGCCTGCATGCAGCGTACTGTCATCCGCAAAACTATGGATTAGGTTTGTAGTACTAGAGAGTAGATCATTAATGTGAATCAGAAACAATGTCGGAGCCAATACCAATCCCTGCGGAACCCCGGCATTGATGCTATGGAAAGAAGAGGAAAAGCCGTCTACCACGACAGAGATTTTCTGACCTGAGACGAAGTCTGCGAGCCAACCGCAAAGCTTAACAGGCAGCCCGTAAGAGGGGAGGTTCTTTAGGAGATCTGCATGCCACAGTTGCTCGAATGCCTTTAGCACTGGACTTCAAATTTTTATGCAAAGAACGGTAATCTGAAGCTAGTATTTATGCAAAAACTACGTTCAGTGATAAATTATGCAGAGGATAGTTCTGAGTCCAAGACAGAGATAGATACATATTGGCTACATACAAGCGTCAACTCGCGTATACATCGGTAGATTTTAAATTTGGCGCGCTTTGTCTGTCAACGAAGGAAGAGACAGAGGTTGACCGACCAGCGTTCAGGCGTCATTTCACGACTTAATCTTTGACTACGTTGGTGGATGAGTGTGTTTAGAGTAGCATTGTGCAAATTGTGATCAAAAACAATGGCTAGAACCTGCTCTATATCCAAAAAAGAATATATACCGGGTGAGGGTCGTAATGTTTACATCATATTTGCAGTGGCGTAACCTTACGGTATGTGCTCTTCCACCAAAACCATTTTATTTAAAAATCAATGAGGAGTATAGCTTGAAGATAAATAATCTTGGAATAGGCAAAGGCACGAGCTAATGTAAGTTCTAACTTAGGACATACACAAAAAAATACTGTTGAGTTTCCAATTAATTGTTAGTATTTGGATGTTTTTCCATCGCTTTAAATATATTTACAGTTGTTTCAAATCCATGTCAATGAAAGATTTCAATCATTATATTCGAAGTAATCACAGGTACGCCAATAAATTCAAAATAATTTTATATTCGTTCTAACGATATATATAATCCTTCCAATACCAGTATTGACGTATAATGCAATCAAAACATCCTTTTGTTTCCGAAATTTACCCTACGTTTCATTTAAGCAAAGCATACAATCTATTCAATGCACAAAAATTATTACTGCAATAGCAGTTCGTGATAATTCATCTGATAAAAATTAATTTTGTTTCAATGACTCTTGTCGTTCGCTGAACAATAATCAGTATTCGGCGGGACTGATGTCCCGATCCAATGAAGGTAAAAATAAAGAACAGGGGGATCATCTCAGTGTTACTATCGCCGCGAACCCGTCAACATGGACGAGGTTGCTCCGTTATGTAGTTTCGGTGTTAGTCGTGTTGTGTCATCTCGTGGTTTTGCGGATTGCATCAGCAATTGTGTGATTTAAATGTGTCCAGTTATATATTAAATGGAGAACCTAGTGAGAAATTGAGACTTAGAAGAGCTAACACCCACATTTGAATGTAGGTATTTAGATTAGTCAGACAGTTATATTTCAGGTAATAATGCAACAACTGGTGCAGGCTTATGTCTAATTCTTATATCATGCTCTTTGTAACTTCATACAAAATCACACAATTAAACATCCAAACGAATCGATCAGTTGTCCCCGCAATGAAATCTGTTGGTCCAAGGAAAAGAAAGTAGTTTAGAATCAATTACCAAACACAGATTCGATTCAACGACAGGCTGCGATTGAATTATCCATTGGAATCCAATGACATCTTATAGTTGAATCGACAATACGATATAATTCATTACCATTCTTCCCATTGGAGAAAACGTATTTGAGAAATGTAACGTCCCATTGAATCCAAGCGTAAGTCTTTGACAGAACGACAGATTTTTCTGTGTGTACAGACCTACTTCAAAAATAATAAATTTTGCTGAAGGCAGCTTACAATGTCTAATCGTTAGAAAAGTAAAGCAGCTTATTATGCGATGAACTTTCCACTTAGTTCTAAAATGTAGTTTTGATTATGGGCTAGTTCACTACTATGAATCGAGGTACACATTCGAAGATGTCGGATTTCAAATTTTTATGCAAGAAACGGTAATCTGAAGCTAATATTTATGAAAAAACTACCTTCAGTGCAACATTGTTTCCGTGACAGCATCGTGTACTTTCTTGGTATTTACGAGGAAAAGCACAATGTGTTGTGAAGTACCTCTTAATTTAAAATAGAAGAACAATTGAATTGGCGTTGATATCTTTGAAAAAATCTTACGTACAATAAAATGTACTCTCGAAGGTAGGTACTTGCTATAACGCTGATGTTATAATGAGCACTATTCCTACGACCTTGGTTTGTTGTTCCTACTTGCACTTTCTACTCCAGCACAGTATCTACCTATAAAAATGCTGTATCAGTCTTGAGAGTCGACAACTACATACAGGGTGTCCCACGACGATTAGAACAAGCAATATATCGGAACTGGGCAGTAGTAGCGAATTATAATTTTGGGGATGTAAATTAGAGCAAATATAGTATCTTTTCTTATTATTGTGTCACCCAATGAGGTATATGTTTTTTGGTCACGTGACTTCCGATTCAAAATTTTTAATGGGACACCCTGTATGTTTGTGACTTTTTGTTCTTCCCGATAAAACAATTCCAACAAACTAGCAGACTTGGGGTCTAAAGTTATTTATTCAAGAGCTACAGGTACTTAAAGGATGGTACCACTATCATTGATTATAAAATGTACCTCTACAGCTAAAATTACTTTGGTAGTTTCATAACGATAGTGGTACAGCCCTTTAAGTACCTGTAGCTCTTGAATTAATCACTTAAGATCCCAAGTGCGTTAGTTTGTTGGAATTGTTTTATCGGGAGGAATACAAAAAGTCACAAATATACAGGGTGTCCCATTAAATTTTTTGAATCGGACGTCACCTGACCAAAAACAAATACCTGATTGGGTGACGCAATAATAAGAAAAGATACTATATTTGCTCTAATTTACACCCCCAAAATTATAATTCACTACTACTGCCCAATTCCGATATATTGCTTGTCTTAATCGTCGTGGGACACCCTGTATATGTGTATAGCATGGTCAACAGTTGACTCTTTTTTCTTTTATGGTCAGCCTCCCGCAAAGGCTGAAAGGCCTAAGGCGCTGTAGAAGCGCTACAAGAGGAAAAGTGTCTGTACACCTTAGAATTGAAACGCTGCAGGTTGTATCCGCCGGAAACAAATTCCCCGGCAGCTCATTCCACAGCGTCGAAGTTTTCCAAAAGAAGGAACGTTGGAGGAGACTGGTTCGGGGGCAGGGACCTCGACCTCGTAAGGATGAGCTCGCAGAGCCCCTCTAGTGTTCTTAGATCGAACGGCCTTTGGTGTTATTATCTGGGAAAGCTCGTCCGAACATCTCCTGTGATAGGATCTGTGAAACATGGATAGGTCAGCCACCCTTCTTCGATGTTCCAGGCTGTGGAGGTCCTTTGTGAAGTTAGCTGTATCGATTAATCTAATTCCTCTCTTCTGGATAGTGTCCAGAATCCAGAAGCTTTAGAGTGCTGCCGAGCACATCCCCACACATGGGAGCAGTACTCCAGCTATGATCGGATCTGTGCCTTGTAGAGCAGCAGTAGTTGCTCTGGTGTATACAGCTTCCTACAACGGAACAGAACTCCAAACTTCTGGGATGCCGTTTTAGCAATATTGACGACGGACGTGGTCGTACGAGGACATGTTATTGTTGATGCACACAGAAAAATCTGTCGTTTTGTCAAAGACTTACGCTTGGATTCAATGGGACGTTACACTCAGCATTCCTCAAATACAGCGACGTTTTCTCCAATGGAAAGCGTATAGTTGGTAGCGAATTATATCGTATTGTCGAGTCAACTACAAGATGTCATTGGATTCCAACAAATGATTCAATCGCAGCCTGTCGTTGAATCGAATCTGTGTTTGGTAATTGATTCTAAACTACTTCCTTTTCCTTGGACCAACAGATTTTATTGCGAGGACAGCTGATTGATTCGTTTGGATGTTTAATGGTGTGATTTTGGGTGAAGTTATAAGGAGCATGATACAAGAATTAGACATAAGCCTGCACCAGTTGTTGCATTATTACCTGAAACATAACTGTCTGACTAATCTAAATACCTACATTCAAATGTGGGTGTTAGCTCTTTTAAGTCCCAATTTCTCAGTAGGTCCTCCATTTAATATATAACTGGACACATTTAAATCACACAATTGCTGATGCAATACGCAAGACCACGAGATAACACAACACGGCTAACACCGAAACAACACAACGGAACAACTTCGTCCATGTTGACGAGTTCGCGGCGATAGTAGCACTGAGATCATCCCCTGTTCTTAATTCTTACCTTCATTGAATCGGGACATCAGTCCTGCTGAATACTGATTATAGTTCAGCGAACGACAAGGGCCATTGAAACAAAATTAATTTTTATCAGGTGAATTATCACGAACTGCTGTTGCAGTGCAGTGCAGTTTTTGTACATTGAATAGATTGTATGCTTTGCTTAAATGAAACATAAGGTAAATTTCGAAAACAAAAGGATGTTTTGATTGCGTTATATGTCAATACTGGTATTAGAAGGATTATACACATCGTTATAACGAATATAAAATTATTTTGAATTTATTGGCGTACCTGTGATTACTTCGAATATAAGGATTGAATTCTTTCAATGACATGGATTTGAAACAACTGTAAATATATTTATAGTAATGGAAAAACATCCAAATACTAACAATTAATTGGAAACGCAACAGTATTTTCTTCTGTGTGTTGATCCCTAAAAGCTTGACGGAAGGTGACCCGACCCCTTACGTCTCCACAGCATATTGCTGCCCAAATTTTATCAAAATCCATGCAGCGGTTACTGAGATTACGACGCTAGAAGAACGCCAACAGATAGACGACAGACAGACCGACGGAAATGAATGACGAGGATTTTTGTTATGTAGACATCATACAACGCCCAAAAAGCGTATTATCTCAAAATCGAAAATTTTCACGATCACAATATTCCCCTCACCTATCGATGTGGGAAGTAAAAATAGGACCAACTCTATAAAAAACAGTGAAATATAAATATAATAATAATAATAATAATAACGTCTTCCGATCCCCTGATCCGCTTCGTGCGAGAGCACGAGAATGCGGGAAAAGGAGCATTTCTTTTTAGCGCAGCGAAGCGAGCAGCCGAGGAGCTCAGCCTCACACTCGACTTCAAGCGGAGGTGTCAGCAGTCCATTACGGAACTTGCTCCCGCAGAATTAAAAGCCCACATTAAAACTGCCGAAGTCGACTTCCTCTTAAGACTTCATAAAGATAAGCCAATGCATGGAATCTTCTACAAACATCTAGAAGAGCATGGCTTGTCTGAGCAGTTGACCTTCTCTTTCCTAAGGTCTAGTGGGTTGAAGTCGGAGACTGAGGGCTTTATAATGGCTTGCCAAGACGGTGTCTTCAACACCTTGGTATACCGTAAAAGGGTTATGGGTGTACATGTACCCGACACCCATTGTAGAGCTTGCCGACAGGCGCCAGAGACGCTTATGCATCTCTTGTCGGCGTGTAAGACGTACGCTGGGACGGCTTACGTCCATCGGCACAACGCGGCTCTACGAGTGCTCTACTATCATTTAAGGCACTCATACGGTATCGATGAGACACCGGTGCTGCCATACGCTCCAGGGGATATAGAGTCCGTTGTGGAGAACGAGAGATGCCGGATTTACTGGAACTACTCGTTCCCCACGCTCGAGCTTGTACAGGCAAACAAGCCCGACATAGTCCTTCTCGACCACCAACAGAAGACGATGTTCGTTATTGAGTTTTCGGCGCCTGCCGAAGTGAACATCGTCTCTAAGGAGGAGGAAAAGCGGACCAAATATCAGGAGTTGCTCGGACAACTTCGCAGGCTCTGGCCAGACTACACTGTAAGTCTGCTGGTTATGGTCATTGGATCCCTAGGTGGAATGAGGAATACGCTGCTCTCTGCACTGCGCAAAATGCCGGTGTGCCGTGCGGCGGCGCACATCTTAGCCGCCAGAATGCAGAAGGCAGTCATCCTTGGGTCCCTTCGTCTACTTAGGGCGCACGATTCGCGGACCCAGTGATTGCTCACCTCACGGTGTGAGGAGTAGTCATTGGGTAATGGAACAGCAGCTCGGTGTGTCGGAGCCCGAGCTGCACTTTTTTGTTTTTAACACATAATAATAACGTCTTTATTTAGCAAAAAGATCACAGTATGGCGAAGTTTAGCCATGGCTACTCAAACTGTCATCTTTCGATGTTTTTGGCAAATACAAAGTTTTTATTTTAACCAGGCTCTTGTGTGGTATACGACAAATTTCAATTCTTCAGATTTCCATGGTATGGAGTCAAAGATGTGCAGTGGTTGAAAGAGGAAGAGATAGCTGTACAGAGAATGACGTGTCTCTTACATGCAATAAAACGACAATAAAAAGATATAGTAAGATATAGTAAGTAAATGAAATGATAAAAACCGTACGACTAGCTTGCAAGCAGCATAACCGCGTAGTTTTCTGCGGTGTCCAGTGGCGTGCGTGAAGGATTTGAAGTGATCGGACTGCATGATGTCATTGAACTTTATTGATAAGTAGAGCTTCCTATCAACATGGGGTTGCCTTTTTTTACTTTTTTTTATTATAGAGAATTTAGGAAATCGGATTGATCGCAAGGACAAAAGCAGTCGCACACCTGGAAGTGTGAGAGAGAGCCTGCCCGCTCGACGTTGAACCACCTTGAGTCCTCTGATGTCATGTCCAACGGACGCAAACGCGTCCATCCGACATGTCACCACGGCCCGACCCGCTAAAACCCGTTCTCTCTTTTCTTACCTCTGCCCAATCTCCATCTGCGCCGGGCATCATCGTGAACGATGTTCTCCGCAGCGCAAGATGAGTTAAGTATGCTTTTCTTCCCCTTCTTCTTCATTTTGCTACATGTCCCTACGTTCCTCTGCCTCTTTCGATTTTAAAATGCTTTGAACCATCTTATGTATCATCTTCCAGCGTTGCTTGGTTGATATCATCATAGGCACCATGCTTTTCGGGGCCAGGTCCTCAGGCAGGTTCGCTCTCGCCTCCTTCTTGTAACAGGACCATCTATCACACTCAAAAAGGGTGTGCTCGACTGTGTCACTCTGATCGCAATGTAGACAACGATCGTCCGTCGCTCGCCCTATTTTGTTCCTATATACCCGAAAGGGACCGTGGCCCGACAACGCCTATGTTAGGCAATAGCAGGTTGTTCTGTGTTTACACTCTGCCCACTCTCGTGTATATGGAATCAGGCGCTTGGTCCATTGCACCACCTCCGTTGTACTGGACCAGATCCCCTACCACTCGGCTATTGTTTTCTGCCTGGCGGTCCTCCGTCGCTCTGGCAGAGCACCTAATATGTCTCCTCTCCTTAGCCAACAGATGCAGTGGCGGTATCGCTGTTATAACCTGCAGCGCTTTGGTAGAGACAGTACGATACGCACTGGCCACCCTCAGCAGCGACTTCCTTTACACCCTGTCTACGGTTTGCTGGTGCTTTTTCTTCTCCATCGCCTTATACCATACTTGGGGCTCTGTATAACACAACTAAGTGGATATCTTCGTTCAAGATATGTTCTTTTCCTCATACTAGGACCGCCAACGTTTGGCATAATATGGCATAACATTAAAAAACGATGAAAATTTGGGTACAGTATACATCTGCACTCCACAGAAGAAGATTGACGAAATTTTTCAATTAAATTTTAATTGTACGTAGACATAGACCTGTTGTATACAAAATTTTCATTGAATTTTATTGCTGTGGGCAGTGTCTTTAGCTATATCTAGCGATACTCTTGCCATGTTGTTAAATAACGTATGTTGCAAAAGTTTTGAGAAGTCTTTCAGAAAATTAAAAAATATCTCACAATAATATATTTGAACTGTAACAAGATTTACAAAAAATTACAATATTTCATAATATAAAAATGATATTAAAGTACTGCTAATGGGCCATGACCCTCCACGGCTCGCAATTTCCTTTTAATGTTCCTCATTAGGTTTTCGACAGATTCTAAATCAATTCTTCTGATCTTTAGCATTATTCTTCTTCTTAACTGCTGTTCGTTTTGAGCTTCCCAGCCATTGTTATATACTTTGGCCCTCAGTTGAGCCCAAAAAGATTCGATAGGTCTTGCTTGAGGAAGATTGGGAGGGTTGTCGTTTCGTGGTACAAGAGGTATTCCGCGTTGTTCTAGCCAGTTTCTCGTACGCAAAGCATAATGACTTGAAACCAGATCTGGCCAAAACATTATATTGTCATTAGCATGGTGGGTATTAATAAAATTGAGTAGTTTAGGGAAACATCTTTGACTTCTGCGGTAACCGCTTCGGCCCTAACTCGTCCAACGTACGGGTGTGAAATACCGTTGTCTGATATAACGCACCACACTAACACTTTGTTTTCAAACTTTTCTTTTCGTTTAAATTTTACATTATCTGGACAGGCTTCAAAGTCTTGTATAAAAACCATCATTACCTTTGATTTCTGAGTTCGAAAATGTGAAATACTTTTCATCGTCAAGAATAATTTTTATGTTGCCAGCAAAATGAGTACGACGTAAATTGCGACAGATTTGAGGAATTATTTCTTACTGATTTGGGGAATACTTTGGACATTTTCTTCTTTTCCGGAATTTTAAGTTATTTCTCTTCATTTCTCTATAGATTGTGCTAGCATTGACGTGAAAAATGCGTCCAAGTTTTCGTGTTGAAGTTCCAACTCGATGTTCACTTCTGTTGACCATTCTTTGAACTGTAGCAGCATTCGACGCTCTTGGACGTCCACTTTTTGGAAATTTATACAAGGAATACCTTCTTCGCATTCACAGATTGCTCGATAAATTGTGGCAACAGAAATATTTTGATCTTGATATAGGCAAACTATTTCTTTTTTTTCAAGTCGTCCAACTAGACCGTAAACACTCTTCCGAATATCTAATTTGTACGACATTTTGACAACTTATATTATAACCAAATTGGTTTTTTTGTTACGATTAGATGTTGACTGATTACTATGGTAACGATTTTTGAATTGTTTCCAACGGTGAAACTACCTCCCGACTTTTGAAAAAAATTCTCAAAACTTTTGCAACATACGTTACGATGAAAACTTCGACATTCTGATGCCTGATGATGACTATACAGGGTTACTGGTAACTGGACCACTTTCCTGCAGGAAGTGATAGAGGGACTCAAATGCAATAGATTTAACCCCCCATATGTAATTCCGAAAACCGATAGTTTTCGAGATAATTAACATTTAATGTTTTTCAACGATATGTCCAAATTTCCACACTACATCCAAAATTTAGAAAAAACCCTGCTGTCGATTTTAGTAATTTCCAATTTAGTTTTTTACTGACATATACGCAAATCTAATTTAGTATTCAAATGTGTACAAATACTAAACAGTTTCAAACTACATACAATTATTTAAAAAATAAAGAACAAAATTTTTACATTCACCGCGAAAGAAAATTGTCTAGCTCAAAAAAAGATACACAACCAGTCAAACAAATTATTTTAAAAACTTCCTTATCTGATGGCCTATTCCAAGGACAAGAATGACAGTACAACCACAAGTAACTATTTAACAAAATTTATCAACATAATACAGAATCATCAACAACATGATATTTCAGCATGATGGTTGTCCAGCACATTACCGTATCACAATTCGGCAGTTGTTGGACAACACATACCCGAACAAATGGATAGGAGGGGTGAACCCATCCCATGGCCTGCACGGAGCCCAGATCTGACACCTCTTGATTTTTACTTCTGGGGTCACATGAAGCCATTGGTTTACGAGACTCCAGTTAATACTGCTGACGAACTAATGCAAAAAATTATCAATGCGGCGGAGGAGATGAAACGAACTTTTTCAACACGAGTTACAAAAACTGAAGTGAGGAAGCGGATCTGTCCTTGTATTCGAAATCAAGGGTAACACATTGAGCAAGATCTCTAGAAACTTTTGAGTGGATTTAATTAAAAGGTTATTAGATAGGAAAGATTTTTTAGCGATTTGTTCAACCGTTGGTATAACTTTGTTTTGAGCTAGATAATTTTCTTTCACGGTGAATGTAAAAATTTTGTTGATTATTTTTTAAATATTTGTATTTAGTTTGGAACTGTTTAGTATTTTGAAACGTTTTAATACTAAGTTAGCTTTGTGTAGTGTTAGTTAAATACTAAAATAAAAATTATCAGAATCAACAACAGGTTTTTTTCTTAGTTTAGGGTCTAGTGTGGAAATTTGAACATTTGGTTGAAAAACATTAAATGTTAATTATCTCGAAAACTATCGGTTTTCGGAATTGCATATGGGGGGTTAAATTTATTACATTTGAGTCCCTCTATCACCTCTTGCAGGAAAGTGGTCGAGTTACCAGTAACCCTGTATATTAGTCCAAACGTCGCATGGATAAATAGTAATAAGAAGTTTTTGTTTTGTTGCTGACCTAACCCTAAAAAATTACAACTAAGTACATTATCAATGCCTGGACACATCCAACTGTTTATTATATTGGGGGTAAAAATAAGGGTAAGGGTAGGTGATGCCCCGTGTGTACGTACTGCACTGGCGTTGACCCGGGGTCAACAACTTTTACTGTCTCCGCCTACTCTGTGTCTGTCGCGTTATACAGCAGCCGCAATGGTTACGGGTGACGGTCGTCTCGCCCAGCGTCCCAGCGAGGCCTGCAGGGGTACCACTACCACGAGAAGAAGAAGAAGACGGAACAAGAAGAGAAGGAACACCGAAGAGCAACAGACTCACCCAGCACTGGCACTGGCACTGACTAGATAGATCTTCCCTGCAGATAACGTACTCACTGGCCAACGCGCTCGATCCTCGATCCTTGATCGACTCTTTTCTCTCCGCTTGTCTAACTCGAGGGATCAATGTCCCTGCCTAAAACTGTTTACCTCTCATTCAATACAATCAGAATAAATACAGTACAAGTCCAAAAATTGCAGTCAAGTTGATTGATTCAGTACTTCCCACACATAATGATAGTACCATTTTATTATTTCCCATTGCATGAAGCTATAGTCTAAACTCCCCTTGCAACTAAATTATCGCCCATCCGCCCGCAAAAACAACATCCAACACAAAAACCCTCGTAAATAGTTTCTTGCGTCACCCTCCTTAGGAACTAGGGCGCCACAGTTTTTTTCTGCATGCTTGAACTGGACGATGCGAAACGATCAAGAGCCTCCAACCCGTCTAAAAACCAAGTTTGAGCTGATTTTATGTTTTTGGTTTTTTGATTATTGCTGCGCCGCCACTGACACTATTTTTCCAAAACAAACGCGTTTTCCATCCTCGCTGCGGTAGTCATACTAAGTCAAAATTTCGCGTTGCGCAATATAGAACGATCTAAAACAATACACGTATCTATATATCACAAATTCAAGTCCCTTGGTTTTTATAATAAGCAAGGGAATGTTCGGATGTACGTAAAAAGTGTATTATGCTGCTAGGTTTTTCATTCAAAGATCAATGGACAACCCATTATGAGTACAACAAATTTTTCAGTTTTACAACCCCCCACCCTCCAACCAACCCAAATTCACCCTCACCCAAAAAAACGTAGGAAATGATCAGAAACCCCTAAAACGCCTTAAAACTAAGTTTGAGCTGTTTTTATATATTTATTGCCGCGCCGCCACTGACCCGATTTTTCCAAAACATACGCGTTTTCCATCCTCGCCTTGGTAGTAATACTATGTCAAAATTTCATTAAAATCAATTGAACAGTTTTCGCGTTACGCGATATCGAACGATCTAAAACAATACTCGTATGTATACATCACAAATTCTAAGTCCCGTGGTTTGTATAATAAGCATGCAACGTTCAGAGGGACCTAAAAAAGTGTATCATGCCGCTAGGTTTTTCATTCACATATCAATGGACAGCCCATTACGAATACAATAAATTTTTCAGTATTACAACCCCCCACCCCCCAACCACCCCAAATTCACCCCCACCCAAGAAAAGGCAGAAAATGATCGAGAACCCCTAAAACGCCTAAAAACGAAGTTTGAGGCCTATTTGAAATTTTTCGTTTTTTGCTAATTACTCCGCCCCCGTATAACGATTTTCAAAATTATAGGAACATTACCTACTACGACCCCAAATCATAACGCTGTCCAAATTTCATCACAATCCATGCAGCGGTTACTGCGATTACGAAGGTAGAAAAACGCGACAGACAGACAGACAGACCGACGGAAATGAGTGACGTGGATTTTCGTTATGTAGACATCATAAAACGCCCAAAAAGCGTATTATCTCAAAATATAAAATTTTCGCGATCACAATACTCCCCTCACCTATCGGTGTGGGAAGTAAAAATGGAGTCAAGTTGATTGACTTAGTATTTCCCACACATAACGGTGATATCATTTTACTATTTTCCCATTACGTGAAGCTATAATCTGAGATTCTCTTGCCTGCCATCAGAAAACATCCAACACAAAAACTCTATATAGTAGTCTCTTGCATCTCCCTCCGTAGAAACTAGAATGAAACAGTTTTCATTCTGCGAACTTCAACTGGATGAAACGAAACGATCAGGAACCCTCCAAGCTATTTTTATATTTTTAGTTTTTATTTTATTATGGCTGCGCCACCACGATTTATAAAAACCACACGCATTTTCGATCCTCGCCACGATAATAATATTGTGTCGAAATGTCATCAAAATCACTTCCATTGCGGTTGGCTCGCAGACTTCCTCTCAGGTGGGAAAATATCTGTCGTGGTAGACGGCTTTTCCTCTTCTTTCCATAGCATCAATGCTGGGGTTACACAGGGATCGGTATTGCTTCCGACATTGTTTCTGTTTCACATCAATGATCTACTCTATAGCACATTACCTACTACGACCCCACAGCATACCGCTGCCCAAATTTCATCCCAGAGTCCATTTTTTTATGGTCAGCCTCCCGCAAGGGCTGCAAAGCCTATGGCGCTATAGAAGTGCTGCGAGAGGGTAAGTGTCGGTTCACGTTAGATTTGAAATGCTGCAGGTTGTAGCCGTCGAGAAACAAATTCTCCGGCACCTGATTTCACAGCGTAGAAGTTCTCCAAAAGAAGGAATGCTGGAGGAGACTGGTTCGGGGAGTAAGGACCTCGACCTGGTAAGGATGAGCTCGCAGAGCTTCTCTAGTGTTCCTGGTTCCGACGGCCTTTGGTGTTATTATCTGGGAGAGCTCACTCGAATATCTTCCGTCATAGAATCTGTAAAAGAGGGATAGGTCAGCCACCCTCCTTCGATGTTCCAGGCTGTGGAGGTCCTTTGTGAGGTTAGGCGTATCGATTAATCTAATTGCTCTTTTCTGGATAGTGTCCAGAAGCTTTAGAGAGTGTTTCGGAGTGCATCCCCACACATGGGAGCAATACTTCAGTGATGGTCAGATCTGTGCCTTGTAGAGCAGCAGCAGTTGCTCTGGTGTATACAACTTCCTACAGCGGAAAAAAACTCCAAGGTTCTGGGAATACTGACGGCGTGGTCGTGCCAGGACATGTTATTGTTGATGTTGATCCCCAAAAGCTTGACGGAAGGCGATTAGACTATGGGGTGGCCCTCCATTTCCACGGTTGGTAAGCCATCGTGATACTTCTTTGTAAGTGTTGTTGCCTGAGTTTTTTGTACGTTGAACTATACTTTATTTGCTAATCGCCACTCGACAATTGTTTTGATATCTGCGTTGATCTGTGAGGCATGCTGCTGTCGCCGACGTACCGCCTCCTGGGATGATAGTGGCTTGCCTGGTTCCATGCACGATACTAATGTACTGTCATCTGCGAAGCTGTCGATTGGATTGGATGTTATTTCCAGCAGCTCGTTGATGTACAACAGAAACAGTGTAGGGGATAGGACAGATCCCTGAGGAACACCGGCGTTTATTGAAAACACGTCTGATGAACAGCCCTCGACTACAACAAACAGAGATCCGTCGTTCAAAAAGCTATTCAGCCACTGGCGCAGGTCAGGTGGTAGTCCATAAGCAGCAAGCTTGACCAGAGTCCCTCATGCCACACTGTGTCGAAAGCTTTCGATATATGTCAAGTGCAACAACACGGGATTCGCGATGATTTTTCATTGCTCTGTTCCACAAGTGAGTGACGTAGGCAAGGAGGTCACCTATAGACCTGTGCTTACGGAAGCCATACAGGCGATCATTTATGATGTTATTGTTGTCCAGGTATTTCAGGAGCTGTGTGTTAATAACAGTCTCCATAACCTTAGACATGATGCTGAGAAGAGCCACAGGTCTATAATTGGTGGGATCAGTTTTTTTGCCTTTCTTAGGGATGGATTGTACGCAGCCAATCTTCCGCGAAGCGGGAAACACGCCTCGTTGATACCAAAGTTTCAAGAGCTTGCAAAGAATAGGTGCAAGCTCAGAGGCACAGCGTTTAAGGACAATGGCTGGAATTTGGTCAGGACCAGTAGCTTTATTCGTGTTTAGTTTAGTTGGCTGCGAAGAGCTTCCCCAAGACGTATGCTTTTTCTTTATGAGCAGAAGCGATGGACTTGTCCTCTCTGGTCAATGGTGGTATTGACGAATAGGAAAAGTTCTGACTAACAGCCTTAGCTACAGACCAGAATGTTCTGGACGAACTAGGACATGAGAGGAGCATGCAGTGGTTAGTGAGATTACCAGGCTAGAAAAACGCGTCCAGACCGACCGACAGACAGACTGACGGAAATGAGTGTCGTGGATTTTTGTTATGTAGACGTCATGAAACGCCAGAAAAGTATATTATTTAAAAATCAAAAATTTTCGCGATCACAATAATTCCCCCCTCACCTAACGCTGTGGGAAGTAAAACGAAAAAATTCATTTTTGGTATTCACATCTAGGAAGTTGACCTGTCCAACCAGAAAAACACCGAGCCAAGAGGTCGGCGTTTGTACGTACAATAGAAAAGCGATGACTGAAACAGCCAAGGGTATAATTATGATTATTACGATAACATCAGTAATCACACGCTGTTTAACCGTTTTGGGGCTTACGATCTATACAAAAATAATTACGCCTTGAACACTTGTAAATAAGTCATATTCAGTAGCCTTTTTCATGAGAAGTTCCTCTGTTCGATTCAGTTGTTTGTTAAATAGATACGTTTAAATCACTGGAGCGTATAGACCATTTAGAGGAATATCTAGCTTTAGTTACTATCAAAGATAGTAATTGCTACCATACAAATATAAAATGATATTTTATATTTAAAATTTTTTATAATCTTTTGAAGATATACTAGCGACGAGGAGGAACTTATGGTCAATTTGAACCAAGAAAAATATATTTTTGATTCCAATACTCATTCTAAAGAAATTCGCTCTGACTAAGGGCCGGTTGTACAAATGCGGGTTTAGCACGAGCTTTGTTATGCCTAAGCTTGGATAAGCTCAGGCTTAAAGTCGGCACCCGTTGTACAATCGTCGGCTTAGTTAAACCTGGTTGATAATGAAATTCACTACAGTTGGCACAATGAAGCAATACGTACTGACATAATCATCCGAAAGGTTACCTTTTTTGGTTAGGCACTTATGACAGTTTGTGTCAAATTTCGGCAACGTTTCTGTCTCTGTTCTTTCATTTGCTCTCTTTGTTAAATTAGACACAAATCTTTAAAAAAATATGACCTAATAAAGTGACAAGCAATTTGAAGGTTCCTCCTTGACATATCATGTCACTTGTATCAGGTTAGGTTTAAACCTCAGCTAAGCTCGCGTTGAGCTTCGGCTTACGTAAGCTCGTGTTAAGCTTGGAGTGGGGGGTTAAGCCAGCATTGTACAACGGACGTTTTGCAACTGACGTGGTTTAACGTCGGCTTACCTTAAGCCGAAGCTTAAGCTTGCATTGTACAACCGGCCCTAAGAATATAAGTTACTTCACAACTAAAATTTCAATATTCTTTGACAAAGTATTTCATAAAGTTTAAGGATTTTATAAAGTTTAAAGGTATCATATTTTCCAACTGAACTCCTATTACTT
Organism: Callosobruchus maculatus; assembly: GCA_951848785.1. Lineage (NCBI taxonomy): Eukaryota > Metazoa > Arthropoda > Insecta > Coleoptera > Chrysomelidae > Callosobruchus > Callosobruchus maculatus. The sequence continues at coordinate 685,980 of CATOUR010000235.1, forward strand.
TAATCAAGAATGAAAACAGATTGAGAATTATAGAGAGAAGTATAGAGCAAAAGAGGAAAAACACTTTTAAGGCCCGGTTGTACAGTCTCAGTTCAAGCCACAGTTCTATTAAACTATGCTCAATGATGAATTTGGTTCAAAAATTCATTTCCGTTGTACGACCTATTTATAATCCCAGCTCTACAAAACCAGGTTCAAGAAAGAAGTTGTTAGGTTGGTAACATTAACGCATGCGTAGTTGGTCTGTTCTGTCAAAAATTAGTTGTTTAAATGCTGTTTTGTTGGTTACGGGTTGATTGATGGTAATTGTAATTTGTAATAAAAAATATGTTTTCAGGTAAAGATACGTATAAAACGATTCAAAGAAAGTTTCCAGTCGCATAATACCTCAATGTGACAAGAACCATTTGTTCAGCAGTTACAGCACAGTTCCTGAAAAACAATAAGATTACAAGATACCTTTGATTTATTACATGAACAAAAAATTACATTCTGTTGGAGACTTTATTTGTGCTTTAACCTGGTTTATAACAAATCAAATACCTTGTTTAGAAAGTCGAAACCTTTGAATGAATTCATCGTCATTCCACACCAAAAAATGATCTCTGTATATTTCTTTTGACGCCTTCTTGCGTTTCTTAATATTCCTACTGCTTCAACGAAGTCTTCATCATCTGTTAGTTCCAGGAGATTTACTTTGAGCTGCTGAGTCATTACGTACTTCAATTTACAACAAATGATTTTGCAAAATTTTATGTAAATCAAATTATTAAATTAGGTTACGACACATTAGGTCCTTAGAACTCGGTTTAAGCGCCCGAATTCGAGCGCTCAGCTGAACCTTAAAAATATAAATCAGTGAACCAAGCTTAGAGTTGAACTGACTTTGTACAACTGGACTTCCATATTTGAACTGAGTTCAACCTTGAACTGTGCTTGAACTGAGACTGTACAACCGGGCCTTAGTAGGTATGTATGCAGTGCTAGCATGTACCTATTTCTAGCTACAATCGGTTGCTTGATTTGTAAGTAGGTCACAGTGCTCAGACTACAACCAGTGTCTCGTCACGTGATTGACTGAAGGCGCCAAGACATGGACGGCACGGATAGCGGACAGAGAGCGCTCCTATTGGTCAATCACTCGACTTTGAAAATGACCAATGAAAACCAAAAGGTTACCGGTGACATACGAACTAATACGAACAGAGGCTGGTCCTGCTGACGCGCCTCAGTCATCTTCTTTTGTTCGAGCTGCTACGCGTTGTTTACATCGGCGATTCTAACCTACCAACCTATTATTTAAAATGGATAATCGGGTGAATGCGATACTTAAGATGAACTTTGGCCGACTTTCCTTAGAGCACAAAATAAAAATCAAGGAAATTATATGAACTCGACAAGCAAGGATACTAAGAAAAGATCAATGTGAATATATCTCAAAAATTAAGGCCAATTAACAGCAAAATAAAGCAAAAAGGTGGCATAATAACACAATAACACAATAACACAAACGTAATTCACATGCGCATACCATACCTATTGTCAGTGTTGCCAGTGTTCGATGGCATCTATCGTGTTAGATGCACTTATGCATCCATTCTAGCGTAGATAAACCTACCAGTTTAGACATCTAGAGCAAGGGTTTATGTACATTTATCTATTAAAATTGTAGTTGTACCACGTTATTTTGCTTTATTGTGCTGTTAATTGGCCTTAATTTTTAAGATCTATTCACATTGTCTTTTTCTTACTATCTTTGCTATCGAATTCATATAATACCTTGTGATCAGCTCAAATTGACGTTTAATAATGATAAAAATAATAATCAATTTTATACTGTAATTTGTTTTTGATTGCTTCTTTAAAGAGTTCCATGAAAATTGAATACAGCAGCTATTGGCGCCTACTATGCCACCTGGTGGTTGTTTCAAAAAGTCAGAATATGATTTGTAGTGTTTTTACTTGAGTATTATCTATAAAATGATTACTAAATCGATTATACGGAGGCTATATCCCTATAGGGCGGCAACTGTTTCTGAAACTCACAGCACACTTGTCAGAATACTTGTTCTACTGATATCTCCGTTTTGAAAATAGCTAGGAGGTTGAGTCTTTTGCTGACTTTTTAGGAATTTTGTCCTCTATATACTTATGTTAAAAGATATATAGCATACCATTTAAATTTTTCGTAATAATGCGTAATAATTGTTATTATGTCAAATATCGCCCTGTAGCTACTAAGTCAAGATATACTTGCATGATTTTTATACAACTGATTATTAAGTAAGAAAGAAAGACCTAGCTTGTTGAATTGCGTTAACTTATACCAAAGATACGGCCATTTAAATAAAAAGCTTTATTACATTCCCCCACCACTACATCTTACAAGATAGAGCAAAAAACGATTAACAAAAAAAATGGAGAATTGTTCAGTCTACATAACGGTAGAATTTATGATATACCTTTATATGCATATTTTTTGAGAAAAGGCCGCTTTTCTGATTGACCGTAACAGTTACGCCCCCTAGCGGCTACTTGCGGAACTTGAAAATAATTTCCAGGGATTTCTCTCAGCCGCCTTACCTAACAATATTTTTTCCTCGAAGTTGTATGATTAACGGTTACCGAAATATTGCCGGCGTCCATTCTTATTAGGTCACCCTGTACTTTTCTTAAAGACAGCTGTCGTTGGCTCAAAATTAATGCTAACGTCCACTGATTTGATGTACTTTTTTATTGATTACACGTACCTTTTTCGTTCAGTGTATAAATAACGTTGAAGAGATGAAAATAGGTAAGTAGAGCTGACGGCTACGTGGTTCAGTAGGTAGCGCTGGTGTGTTTGAATCAGGCGTTGAAAGTTCGATTCCCAAGCTAGACGACTTTTTTTTCTTGGTTAGGCAGGATGATAAGTAAAGAATTCCTAAGAAATAACATTTTTTGTTAAGTTATAAGCAAAACACTCTTGAGAAGTGACTTTTTGTGAAACTAGCTAGAAAAAACTTTTAAGAAATAAATATAATGAACAATGGCGGACCGATGGAACATATTCTTCTATAGTTCAATAGAACATCAGGTACATATTTTTGATATTCTGTGATAATCAGCTTTTTTCAACATGAATTCTAAAAAATTGTATATGAAACGTAAAATTCCCGAATTTATCTATGGATAGCCTTAGAATGCTTCTTCTGAGAAGACCAAAATCTTGAGCTGTTTAAGCCAAGATTATGAAATGCTTCCATTAAATACCATGGAAAAAAACTGACATTAGTAGGGCAGAAAGTATGAAATATCTTGGATTATATCTAGATTCACATTTATAGAGGGATAATCAAATTTTACGTGTGATGAAAAAATAAGATGTGTAGCATATAAACTAAAAATTCTATCCAATATTCTAACAGATAATTTCCTTAAAATATTATATCATGCTTTAATTGAAACACATTTAATATATGGATTACCAGCTTGGGGATCTGCCTGCAAGACATATATTTCTGAATTGGATATATTGCAAAAATATGTGCTGAAATCTATATTTCGTAAATCTAAGCTCTATCCGTCAAACGATTTATACCAAGAAACAAAGATACTCGATATTAGGCAACTTTATTTCTTACATACCAGCAATTTATTCCACAAAATCTGTGTTGACGGAATGAAACATAAACATATACATGTATATAGCACGAGGCACAAAATATGATCATCAACCTTAGTTCGACCACACAAAACGATATTCCAACGATCCTTTATGTACCTAGCTCCGAAATTGTATTGTGCAGTACCATCAACCATAAAGTCCCTCAAATTTGGCAAAAATTTTAAACAAAAACTAAAGGGATGGATTTACTCTGTAGAGCGAATGATTATACATAATATTATTAATCAATAAAAATTGTTCTAGTAATATTTTGATATGTATATTTAAAAACATTTAAATTTTTAGATGACATTGTATATCCACCCACAGGGAATGCCTGCTGTGGATTTATTTATATTTATTTACCACACTGTAGTTATGGTGAATAAATATTATTATTATTATTAATCAATATTTAGGTGATACATTCATTGTTTTGTTCTCAGGATTATTATATATTTGACTCAAGATTTCTAATGCAGTGATCTAGACTACTCTAGAAAATGGGAGTTGAAAAAACACATAATTAGGCTCACGGTCACAGGTCACTGAAGAATTGGAGGCAGCATAGCATCATGATTGAAATCTACATAGACAGATTCCTATATTCTAGATCGATAGATTCGATCAAGAGGTACTAAATCTGGTATCGGGTGTGGCAGCGATGATAACGGATAGCAAATCATGATTGGCCAATAGCGCAAAATGAATCTTTTGCTCATGCTACTGGTACTCTACAACGAAGTTTATGTTAGTAGTTTCAGTTGTGCTCAATAATACCAGGTATCTGATTATCCGTTACTTGGAAACACTGATCGCGGTTCATCTAGCAAGAAAAAGCTGACGGGTAATTGTGATTCGCTGGTACTGGTAGTACCTTATAATACGTCTCGTATAATTATAAGCTCATTACTTGCCGTACTCTCCAATCGCCACTGGCTACTGAATGCCCCTCACAACGCGGAGCTACTTTATTAGATGTTAGGGATGTACTACTCACACAAACGGGTCAATTTTGTGAATCGGTTCATCGAACGTCAGATTCATTGTGCATAGGAGTCAGTAGGGCTGTTCCAAATTACGGTTCTATCAGAATTGTTTTCATAATTATTTATTTATTTATTTAGCGTATGGCTACATGGATTAATTGGTAATAAGTATTAACCAATATAATAAAATACAAATATTAAATTTAAAACAAACAAAAATAAATAGTTTTTAGATTTTAAAATTAAGACCATTTATCCAGTCAACTACAGGCTTCGAGGCTTCGAAGAAATCCGACTGTTGTCCAGCATATGCGGTAATCGGGCATTCGGTGACAATATGCTGAACAGTCTGCCGGGGCTCTCCACAGTCACAGGACGGTGATTCAGATATCCCCCATTTAAAGAACGAGTCACGACAGATGCCATGCGACGTTCTGACTCGATTAAGGGTTTTCCATGTATGGCGAGGCAATTCCATTCCTGGCAGGGTTAAAGTGGGGTCCACAGTTGGTGGAGCCTGTACCGGCTTCTGGACTTCCCAATCCCTCCTCCAGTGCTCATCAACTTGGAAGCCATCCCGCAAGAGCCATTCTGCAAATGGTAATGGGGGATTTCTAGATTTCAACCTCCGAAGATCTGCATCATCTAGGTCAGTATGCAGTGGAAGTTGGGGATTGGATAGTATTTTGTTGTATTCCTTCACCAGTTTATCCTGTCTACGAATATGAGGAGGAGTGATATGGCACAGAACGGGGAGCCACGGTAGGGGGGTAGTTTTTAGACAGCCACTAATTATTCTCATTGTCTCATTCAATTTGGTGTCAATCATTTTTGCATGAGGGCTGTTTAGCCATACTGGGGCGCAGTATTCAGCAGTAGAATAAACAAGACTGAGGGCAGATATTCTGAGAGTGGTTGCGTTTGCCCCCCAAGTGGTACCGCACAATTTATGAATAATATTGTTTCTGGTGCTAAGCTTTGCTGCTGTGTTTTCTAGATGTTTTCTAAATGATAATGTTCGGTCCATTGTTATCCCCAAGTATTTTGGGTGAGGATTGTAGCGCACTAAGTTGTCATTGAAGTATACCTGAGGTTCAGTTCTAGCTTGCTTGTTATTGAGGTGAAAGCATAACACTTCAGTTTTCATCATATTTGGAATCAGTCTCCAGTCTGCAAAATATCTTCCCATCACACTAAGGTCTTCCGATAAGATACTACTACCCTCCTCTATTGTATTACTACGAGCGGCTAGAGCAATATCGTCGGCATACATGAACTTCTTTGAAATGGTGTTGGGTATATCAGAAATGTATAGGTTGAATAAGACTGGAGCAAGAACTGAGCCCTGGGGTAAACCATTATTTAGGTGCCTCATTTTACTTCTGCCCCGCCCATTTTGCAGTTCTAAAAACGGTTGGTTGGTCCGCCAGCGTACCAGCCAATCATCGATACTAGAATCAGACACAGAAAAAATACTGTTGCGTTTCCAATTAATTGTTAGTATTTGGATGTTTTTCCATCGCTCCAATTCATATTTACAGTTGTTTCAAATCCATGTCATTGAAAGAATTCAATCCTTATATTCGAAGTTATCACAGGTACGCCAATAAATTAAAAATAATTTTATATTCGTTCTACCGCTATGTATAATCCTTCTGATACCAGTATTGACATATAATGCAATCAAAACATCCTTTTGTTTTCGAAATGTAGCCTATGTTTCATTTAAGCAAAGCATAGAATCTATTCAATGTACAAAAATTATTACTGCAACAGCAGTTCGTGATAATTCATCTGATAAAAATTAATTTTGTTTCAATGGCCCTTGTCGTTCGCTGAACTATAATCAGCATTCGGCGGGACTGATGTCCCGATTCAATGAACGTAGGTGAAAATAAAGAACAGGGAGATCATCTCAGTGTTACTATCGCCGCGAATCCGCCAACATGAACGAGGTTGTTCCGTTGTGTTGTTTCGGTGTTAGCCGTTTTGTGTCATCTCGTGGTTTTGCGTATTGCATCAGCAATTCTGTAATTTAAAGATGTCCATTTATATATTAAATGGAGCACATACTGAGAAATTGGGACTTGGAAGAGCTAACACCCATATTTGAATGTAGGTATTTAGATTAGTCAGACAGTTATATTTCAGATAGTAATGCAACTGGTGCAGGCTTATGTCTAACTCTTATATGATGCTCCTTATAACTTCATACAAAAACACACAATTAAACCTCCAAACGAATCAATCAACTGTCCTCGCAATAAAATCTGTTGGTCCAAGGAAAAGAACAGCAGTTTAGAATCAGTCACCAAACACAGATTCGATTCAACGACAGGCTGCGATTGAATTATTCATTGGAATCCAATGAAATCTTGTAGTTGAATCGACAATACGATATAATTCGTTACCAACTATACACTTCCCATTGGATGAAACATCGCTGTATTTGAGGAATGCTGGGTGTAACGTCCCATTGAATCCAGGCGTAAGTCTTTGACAGAACGACAGACTGTGTGCAAAATGGGCAGGGCATGATGAAAACAGTTCTGGGACGGTAATTTGGAACAGCCCTTATGTTTGCTCGTATACAGGGTGTTCCAAAAAAAAAAGATAACCCCGTCTGTGGGATAGGTAGAAAACTGAAAGATAATTGGGGTTTGCTTAATAAAAAAAATTCGTAACGCCATCCGTATTCAAGATACAGGGCGTTGAAGAAAAAAAAAATTATACACATTTTGTACGATTTTGCCGAAACTACTGGCACCATTGTAATGAAATTTCACACGAATATGTTTTCGAAGCTAGTACATCCTATGAATTTGTATTTATACCTGAGTCTCATAGAGGACGCTAGTTACACGGTTCATACCAGGTAGTATTCAGCATAAGTTTTTTGAGGTTAGATTTATAAATTAAAATCTTTGCTGAGCTTAAACATCATTCAATTATACACCAAAAAGGTACTCGATACTGTGCACCGTTTTCGGAATATTTTGATTTGAAAATTATGGAGTAATAACCGATGCTGGTACGCAGTAATATTAAAAATTATTATTATTATTATTAATTAGTGTGCATTATGTTTCACAACGATCCATTCTAATCGGTATATCTTGATTTTGTCTAAGATTGCCATGGAAAGCTGACATTTATTGATAGTTATGACAATAAAACAACAATAATTAGACTTTTTAAACCGTTATTTGTAAAATTAGATTATAAATTAAAATGTACTCAAATGTTGAATACACCGACATGTTATTAACTTTAGGCGAGTGTTTAGGAAACTGGAGTGCAGCTGTTACGCGTTATGCAGAAAAGTTTACTGGAAGAAACTTACCAAGTAAAAATACATTTAAAGCTGTTGAACGACGTTGTCGAGAAACTGGGAATGTGAGTCTAAAAAAATGGATTCTAGTAGGCCAATAACAACAAGAACCGTCAATAAAGAAAATATTATTTTACATTTAGTTGATCAAGGTCCAAATGCCAAAAAAAGAAATAGTTGTGGAACCAAAGCCAAAAAATTTCAGTTTAGCAACCAGTAGCTTGTGATTGATCTCGTGGAAGGCCTTAGAGTAATCAATTGTAACCAGAGCCGAACAACTTTTTTGTCAAGAGATCTGAAGATGTCATCAGACACATTCAAAAGAGCTGCCGTTGTGGAGTGTCTACTACGAAATCCAGACTGGTTTGTAGGGATAATAATAAAAATGTTCATACCCCGGATCTTCAAGCTCATCTAAAATAAAAATCTAAAATCTTTATTTAACTTTTTATCTAGACAAAACCTAGTGTCCCAGATAATTTGAGGGCGTTAAATAGAAATCCAGCCGTGGCTTGAGTTTGAGTCTAATTCAAGGAAAATAAAAAGTTTAGAAAGACAAAAAAAAAATCCGTAACACGAAAGCCTGTTTAGGAGAACAGCATGCCAAAGTTGATCCCTAAAATAACAGAAAACGGATATATTTTCTCCGTCATGTATTATTTATTCTGTTTTAGTTCAAACATAAGCCAATGAATCGATTAGAAACCGATTCGTCTTGTACATCCCTATTGCAAGTACTCTGTTAGAAGAACAATTCAATTTAATAACACAAACTATCGTGAAATTAATACAGGCAGACATTAAAGAACCATATTTGACTCACCGACAGCTTTGTTTGTAGGAAACTTCAAACAATTCTACCATTTTATTATATTTCGCTGGTGTACACCTATAATTAGGTACATTGTGCCACAGGTTTCTAGTAGCATACCAATACTGCCATATAGATACGCGGTATTTCTCTAGTTATATCTTTGAGATCTACAAGCTAGTATTATATAAGTTTCATTTGATTCATTGTTAATTTCTTTCAACTAAATGGCATGTTTGAGAAGTTGTCTTTCTGTATAATTACCTTCATGATTTGGATGAACTATTGCAGTTTAATTGAAACATAGATTACTAGCTAGGTTCACTTTAAAATGAGATAAGATAATCTTTAACATTCTTTCGTTGCTATTAGACTTATTGCGTCAAAACCATCCAGCTGACGTAAATGTAGATCTCACATCATGAGCTTTATCTTAAAATATTATCTTATCATAGGTTCTCAACTTCTCAAGTGCATTCCGGATTAAAATGCGGAGGCCACGAAATAAGTTGCATTTAGCTCCCCAACTTACTGGCTACCAACATACACATAAAAAGAAATTCTCAAGTCAAGAATTGTGATATTCTTGTAAATACATACTCACAACAACAATATCTGTTCTCACTGTAAGAAAGAATATTTGATGAGAAAATTATAGAAAATTTGTATCAAGAATAAAATATTTTTGATTTATATACTTATTTTAAAGAAATATGCTCCGAAAGAAAATATAATTTTCTTTGCAACCAAGACTGTAATAATTTAATAACAAATATTTCATAATTTTATATGAAGATTATCATTTTTTCCAGCGGTGTCCAGTTTACTTCTATCAAGAATATAGACAGCTGGCAAATGCGAACCTTCATTTACAATATGATAATCTTGGTCTGAAAATGAACGCTGTTTTACAAGCACACCCTATATTTGTATCAGGTAAATCATTTATTTGACGTCTACCAACGTCGGAGTCGCATCAGGCGCACAGCGTGTTACGTGTCAACTCTAACCCCTCCACCCTCTCTACTCAACAGCCTGTTGCCCGTCCGCGTCCGCGCCGTTATCTGTTTTTGGATTGTCGCATTTGTCGCCGTATTTAGCACCGTAGCGTAATACCTGCATCCTGGATCCTTACATAATATAGTATCTAGCCAAACTGTTAAATAAATTGCCATTGCCACGTGATACCCGTGATACCACCGTCAACCATCGGTCAACGAATCTGCCGGTAGTGCTGGTCGACTGCCATTTGAGTCGCGTCCCAGTTCCCGTAAGTTTCCTTATCACTGGACTTATCCAACCACGAATGTGCTATTAAAAAAATGGGGATGCGAAGACCTGACTCTGGTGTTCCTACCAGTACGTATGTTAAATGTGATTTAAGAAATTTTCTTGCAGATAATGACATAGACGAGAAAAATTTCTACATGCTCATAGAAGAGTTTGAATGCTCAAATCAATACTACTAGATTCCTCATCCAAGAATATCACAATTTTAGAATAAAGTTGAGATACTTGCGTCAAGTTTATGAAATGCTCTAGTTAATATTATGAAATGCTTCAGTCAAGATTATGAAATGCTTCGGTCAAGATTACTATATGCTCCATTTAAGATTTTGGTATTCTAACTTAGAATTTTCCAGTTTTGCATTGAAGATATTTTCTCAATCTAACTCTTATATGGTCAAAGATATCGTATTCTCACTTTAAGATTAGCATAAATTTGCGCGTATAGGAAGTTATGGTATACTTGAATTAGAGCACGTGTACTTCATCTAACAAATTATTTTTATGTGCGCACTCAGCCAAATAGCTCCCCCACCACCAATCTGGCGAAAAAATGCCCTCCTGAAAGAATATAACAAAATCAAAACAAATCCCTTACTGACAATTCATGAAGATATACCTGATCTTTCCTTGCGCAGATTAAGGTCCAGAAAACCACCACCTACCACAGCATCCCAACTTGAGTCTGACTGAACAGTAATCTAACTGTTGGTCAAGAACCCCCTGGTTTTGAGCTCCACTGAAAGGAATGGACGACCCTAAACAGAATTCGCACGTCGGCGTCGCTCGCACAGAGTGCTTGAATCCCCACGATGCGAATGTGGAGCGGTACGCCAAACTGTCAGGTATAGAGCATTTCCATGATGACGCGGCGTGCTGTCATGATCAGCTGATATTGGGTCTGTCTGTGCGCGTTTTTCTAGCCTCGTAATCTCAGTAACCGCTGCATGGATTTTGATGAAATTTGGGCAGCAATATGCTGTGAGGTCGTAGTAGGTAATGCTGCTACAATTTTGAAAATCGGTGCATTGACGGCGGAGCAATTGGCAAAAAACGAAAAATTTCAAATATTCCCCAAACTTCGTTTTTAGGCGTTTTATGTGTTCCTGATCATTTTCTATTTTTTTGTGTGGGGGTGAAAATTGGGGTGGTTGGGGGTTGGGGGGTTGTAAAATTGAAAAATTTGTTGTACTCATAATAGACTGCCCACTGACCTGTGAAGGAAGACCTAGCGACATAAATAACTTTTTTAGGTCTACCTGAACATTGCCTTATGCCTATTACAGAAAACAAAGGACTTAGAATTTTCTCCGATGTATGACATACGAGTATTGCTTTAGATCGTTCTGTCTTTTATAATGTAGAAACTACTCAATTGATGTTAATGAAATTTCGGCACAGTATTACTACTTTGGACTAGGATGGAAAACGCGTATGATTTTTAGAAATCGTCTCAGTGGCGGCGCAGCAATATTAAAAAAACTAAAAATATGAAAACAGCTCAAACTTCGTTTTTAGACATTTTAGAGGTTCCTGATCATTTTGTACCTTTTTTTGGGTGGGGGTGAATTTAGGGTGGTTGGGGGGTGGGGGGTAGTAAAACTGGAAAATTTGTTGTATTCGTAATGGGCTGTCCATTGAGATGCGAATGAAGAACCTAGCGGCATGATACACTTTTTAGGTCCATCCGAACGTTGCATGCTTATTATAGAACCCACCGGACTTTGTGATGTATACATACAAATATTGTTTTAGGTAGTTCTAGATTGCGTAACGCGAAAATTGTTCAATTGATTTTTAGTGCATATTTCCTGAAGAGGGAGACGCAAGAAACTATATTTATTTATTTTTTTTTTGCGGGCGGGTGGGCGATGATTTAGTTGCAAGGGGATTTCAGACTATAGCTACATGCAATGGGAAATAATAAAATGGTATCATCGTTATGTGTGGGAAGTACTGAGTCAATCAACTTGACTCCATTTTTTTCATGTGTACTACAACTATACGCTAAATAAATAAATATGTACCTATCTATCGTATCTTTTTCACATGAATCTTATGTTTTTTTCGTCTATTGCCTGGGCTATCTTTTAGAAGAGGACGCAATTATATGGAGCACATTTTAAGAAGTCAAAGATTGTCGGTTAATAACGGAGGCATCAACCACTGCGTATCCAAGACAGCTCATTTTAATTTAGAGACGAAAACTGGTTCTGTGATGAAAAAGGGCCCAAAATTATATCCGTACTCCGTAGCCAATAATTACCTCCGATTTTTATTTCGTATTAAGTACAGCGTTAACCTAAGCCTATACTGAGATCAGTGGCGTGCTCAATAACACTAAAGTCAGTCGGGAAGTTACCTTGCAGTACACTCTATCGGAGTTCGGAATCAGTAAATGCAAGGTGCTCCACATCAACAAAGGTCAACGGAAGAGCCATCCAGAACGGGAAATACTTCTGGCCAAACACGTACAAAGACGAAACCTACAAGTACCTACCTGGGCTTCAATCAAAATGTTAAGATAGACCACTCACAAGTCAAAGAACAACTAACACAAGAGTTTAAAGACCGCCTCATTAAGCTACTAAACACAAAACTGGTCCTCACATACTCCTTCGGTATCATCAAGTGGTCGCACACTGACATAGAAAACATCTAAAGCCTCATACCGACAGAACTCACGAAACACAGGATGTCACATTTGAACGCATGCAAGGAATAGCTTACCCTAAATAGAAAACAAGGGGGCAGAGGAATTGTAGATATACAGTCACTCCGCACAAAACAAATAAAAACACTTAGATATGTTTTTCCAGAGCAAACAAACGAATTTACATAGGGCCATAGTCAAAGCAGACAAGAAGAACTATACAGCCTCTCCAGTCCAAACCATGCAGCAGACACACACAATCCCAAAGAATCACAACAAGAAAAAATAAACACCTGGTCGCAGAAAGCACTCCACGGCAAACATAGATACTGCATCATACAAGATCACATAAATGAGAAACAGTCATACACCTGGCTGCAGGATGGCCAGCTCTTTCCAGAAACGGAAGGTTTTATACTTGCTATTCAGGTCGAAGTGATTGCGACGAGAGACTACGAAAAATACTTAATTAAAGATCCATCCATAGCCAACGATAGTTGAAGAATTTACCACCAACTGAAGGAAACAATAGATCACATAACAACTGCATGCAAAACTCTCGCTGGGACCGAGTACACGGCCAGACATAACTCATACACCATGCCCTAGCCACAACTAACAAACTAATCGAAAACATAGATTCATATTATAATTATACACCGACATCTGAATTCGACAACAATCAATACTGGGATGTCGAAATACACACAGACAAAACTATCCTAGCCAATAGACCAGATATAGTTTTTCAATCAAAGGCAGATAAAGTGCCCTATTTGATAGATGTTGCGATTCCCAATGATATGAATATCCAAACCACCTACGCTGGCAAGATATCTAAATACACAGACCTTGCCATAGACGTAGAACGACTCTGGAAACAAAATAAAGTTGTTATAGTCCCCATAATTATGCCGGTCTCAGGCGTCACACCTAACACATTCACACCACACCTACAACAGTTAGGTCTGGACGAAAAGTTACACAAAGTATTCCAAAAATCTGTCATCCTGAAGATCAGTAATAGTTCAGATGTTGACTTGACATAGCCCGTCACCACTTGTTGCTACCGCAATCATGCGAGATGAACTTGGCAAATCAGAATAATAATAAATGATTTTACTTCCAAATGGTACATGGTACTTAAGGTACACAAATTCAAAATAATAAAAACATAATTACAGAACATGCAGTGGCTTACTGAAAACAGCAGACATGAAGAAATCTTCCCATGACAAAGCTTACTGGCTATCAGTTAAGGAAGAACCCTGGCACCTAATTTACCGTAAGCCCCAAAACGGTTAGCACGGCATAATATTCCTAATTACATATCTGACTAGTCTAGTCAAGCGGTTTTCTATTGTTGAGACAAGCGTCTTGGGTAGGTGTTTTTCTGGTTGGACTGGTCAACTTCTTAGATATCTAAAATTAACCTGATCTCGCTTACTATACAATTAGAATAATTACAAGACACAGCGAGCAACCGCATTGTTGTTCTTCTTATTTACTTCCTGACAAAAATAAACCGTACGTGTCACTGTTATTACACTGGGCCACGGGCGTACTTTAAAAATTATGGGGAAGAGGCAGGTAGACAGCTTTGTAATGAAAAGTGAGAGACCTCGATGTCTTCACACGCTTTACTGTTTTATCGTTTCCTATATACTTCTATTCTGTTTAAAAAGGTCTGTTTCGGACTTCCATTGTCTATATAATTTTAGATTACACCACAGCGGCCGCAGCTTTTGTTTTTCAAATAGCACCAAAAAGTTCTTTCTACACAAATTAAGTCCTTATATTATTTAAAATCTTGCATTACCTTTGATTTTATACAAAAAATGAAGTCAAGTTGATTGACTCAGTACTTCCCACACATTACGGTGATACCAGTTTATTATTTTCCCATAGCATGAAGCTTTAGTTTGAGATCCCCTTGCAACCTAATCATCGCCCCAATTTCACCTCCACCCAAAAAGGTAGAAAACGGTCAGGAACCCCTTAAACATCTAAAAACGAAGTTTGAGCTGTTTTCATATTTTTAGTTTTTTGATTATTGCTACGCTGCCACTGACACGATTTCTAACAAGCATACGCGTTTTCTATCCTCACCACAGTAATAATAATGTGTCAAAATTTCAATTTAATAGTTTCCACGTTACAAAATACAAAACGATCTAAACCAATAAATACTCGTATGTATACAGAAAATTCTAAGTCCCTTAGTTTCGGTAATAGGCAAGGCAATGTTCAAATGGACCTAAAAAGCTGATCTATGTCGCTAGGTCTTCCTTCACAGGTCAGTGAACAGCCTATTGTTAATACAGCAAAATTTTCAGTTTTTCAACCCCCCACCCCCCAACCACCCCAATTTCACCACCACCCAAAAAAACTCAGAAAATGATCAGGAACCTCTAAAACACTTAAAAACGAAGTTTGAGCTGTTTTTATATTTTTAGTTTTTTTATTATTTCTGCGCCGCCACTGGCACGATTTATAAAAACCATACGCATTTTCCATCCTCGCCACGGTAGTAATACTGTGTCAAAATTTCATTAAAATCAATTCAATTCAACAGTTTCTTCGTTACATAATATAGAACGATCTAAAGCAATACTCGTATGTTTACACCAGAAAAATTTCAAGTCCTTTGGTTTCTGTAATAGGCAAGGCAATGTTCGGATGGACCTAAAAAAGTTATTTAAGTCGCTAGGACTTCCTTCACAGGTCAGTGGACAGTCTATTATGAAAGCAACAAATTTTTTAACTTTACAACCCCCCACCCACCAACCACCCCAAATTCATCCCTACCAAAAAAAAAGTAGAAAATGATCAGGAACGCCTAAAAACGAAGTTTGGGGCATATTTAAAATTTTTCGTTTTTTGCTAATTACTCCGCCGCCCATGCACCGATTTTTCGAAATTATAGGAACATTACCTACTACGACACCACGGCATATCGCTGCCCAAATTTCATAACAATCCATCCAGCCGTTACTGAGATTACGTGGCTAGAAAAACGCGTACAGACGGACAGACGGACCGACAGACAGACCGACGGAAATGAGTGACGTGGATTTTCGTTATGTAGACATCATAAAACATCCAAAAAACGTATTATCTCAAAATCGAAAATTTTCGCGATCACAATACTCCCCTCACCTATCGGTGTGGGAAGTAAAACTTATTTTTTTTTTTTCGTAAAGTCATAAGCGTAAAATAAATAAAAGGATTTGTTTGAGGCGTAATATTTTCGTGAAAAAAAAAGGTAAAAATGAAAACTAAGTGGGCCTTTCGAAGATATCGATTGACCTATCGTATCATGCTTTCGAAACATTTTTTTTACTTCAACCCCTAAAACTTACCCTCCCTTTTTATTTATAAAGCATAAAATAAAGCTTATGACTTTACGAAAAAATAGGTTTTTGTATAAAATCAAAGGTACCACAAGATTTTAAACAAAATAAGCATTGAATTCATGTAGGAAAAACTATTAGGTGCTATTTGAAAAAAACAAAGTTGGGGGTGAGTTTTAAGGGTTGAAGTGCAAAAAAAATATTTTGGAAGCCTCGTATTATACGAGTAGACCGTGTAGTATTTTCAAACATTCCACTCAGTTTTTCCTTGTAGAATTAGCAGAAATCCGTATCAGGTATTATTTATTTATTTATTTATTGCTCATATAACTTAAAAGAGATTAGATGTGGCTAAAGAAAAATATACATACATATATGACAAAAAATACATATAACTAAACTACACCTACACTAATAAAATTACAAGGTATAGTCTTCCAAACCGAGATGTTTGAAATTGATACATATTATAATCCCAGTGGTGTTTCTTTATAAAATCATTACATATTTTTAACATTAATTTTATAGGCGATAAACAAAATTGGTTTATATAAAAACTTTCAAAATTAATTACTCTTAGTCTAGCCTTAGGTACTTTGAAGTTTATGAACTTTATATAGTCACATATCACATCTTCTATATTTGATATAGTTCAATATATTATAAATGAATATCACAGCCTGTCTGTTTCTTCTATCAACTAAGCATGCCATTTTGAAACTATCTAACATTCATCTATATAAACTTACCCTGTATGCAAAGGCTCTACTGTACGCGACGGAGAATAACGAAGGTCCTTGAAAGCTTCCTAAAAACAGAAAAATGAAAATAAGGATGTCCTTATCATGCCAAAATGGAGGGATACCTCAAGGAGAGCCTTCTTATTGCCAATGAATATTTATAAGCGTTCCATTAGACATCAAGAAAGCAATTAGGTTGGTCTATATCGAACAATAAGTAATTAAGCGTGACAAGATGTCGCAAAAGCCACTCCAGCTTGGGGGAACCATGATTTCTCGACGCGACCCGTTCTGCCAGTTTGTCCGTCGACCGTTAAGGCGGCCACCAAGGGCGTACCTGAGGGTACTAACAGTAACATCAGAGAAATACTATGGATCACTTTCCATCATTCGTTGTAATCATTAATGCCCAAGCTGTTGGGAGCCAACATTACAGAAAATCTGATCTGGCACGAACACGTCGCGTCAATTGCAACAGCTGCTGGTTTTTATTTTTATTTATCGTATGGCTCAAAAACATGACAACAGTAAATATAGATTAAAAGAAAAACTATTATAACCTATACTAAAATAAAATATATACAGCTACAAACTAAGATACATAGTCTTTGGTATTTACAGGTTGATGTCAAGTTCTTTCAGCCACTTCAGCGCCAACGGTGTGGCTGTGAAGAACTCTTCTCGCGATCCCTGAAACGCACGCAGTTCACATTCGCTCGTAATATGGTTTATAGTTTGGCGGGGCGCGCCACAGTCACATAAGGGAGACTGCACATAGCCCCACTTGTAAAGGGAGTCGGCACATCTGCCGTGGCCTGTTCGGACTCTATTAAGTTTTACCCACTCTCTCCGGGGTAGTTCTGATCCTGGAAGTAAGGCTGCCCCCATAAATGCGTATCGCGAGTGGTGTTCCGCAAAACCTTCCCACTGAGAGCGCCATTGGTTTAAGGAGTCGAAGTTGTTGGTTTTAAGCCCTTCTGCATCCCTTATTGGTGGTTGTCGGGATTTAAGTCTGTTTATTTGCAACGGGGGTATTGCTCGGTGGATGGGCAGTTTGTTGTTGGCCGCAATCTTGCTATACTCCCTTAGAAGGGCGTCAGTCCTTCGCAGCTGCGGTGGGGCTATTCCAGAGAGTACAGGCAGCCATTGAGTTGGGGTTGTCTTAACTGCGCCTGTAATAAGTCTCATAGTGTGATTTAGTTGGACGTCAATTAGTCTGGTATGATGGCTGTTAATCCAGACAGGCGCACAGTACTCAGCACACGAATAGACAAGAGCTAGTGCACTGGTTCGTAGAGTTGGAGCAGTGGCACCCCACGTCGTAAAAAGCTTGGATACCTATTTAGAGCCAGAAAGTACTTCCCACCATTTAACCTCCTCACGCTATACAAAGCCCAGATAAGACCTAGCCTGAGTATTGCTCTCATGTCAGGGGAGCCAGAGAAGGTCAATTCGACTAATTGGTGACCCGACCTTAGCACGCCATCTCCAACCACTTTTTCACCGGCGTGCTTTTGGTGACCTCACACTCTTCTACCGATATTCAAACGGAATCTGCTCCTCTGAGCTATCTTCTATCATTTCGCCGCTCACCGCTCCTATCAGATGCACCCGCGCGACCGCTGCATCTCATCCTAAGGCGGTAGTCCTTCATATACTAAGAACCGAGTGCTAAAACAGCGCATTTATTCCCAGGCTGTCCAACGCTTGGAATTGACTGCCAGGAGATGTATCTATTGGGCTCCTAACATAACCCTTCCACAGCAGCCGCGGTACTCTGGTATTTAGGCTCTGGCTACGCGGTCTGCTCTGTTATAAAAAAATGGCTATGAAATGTTGACATAAGACGATTTTTTTGATGACTTCTGTATTCTGTATTGCAAGGGGGATTATCTGCCAAGACAACAGCACTAAGGTCCTATTTGGCCCCTTGCACATCTTCCTAATAATCCCTTAGAACTGACTGTTCAGCCATTACAACAGCAAGTACTTAACAGTTTCACCTTCCTATTCATATCCCCTACACAGGGGTGTATCACTTAACCTCATATTCTAGAGGTGCAGTTACCTTCCGTCAAGATTTTGGGGATCAACATCAACAATAACATGTCCTGGCACGACCACATCGCCAGTATTGGTAAAACGACATCCCAGAAGCTTGGAGTTTTGTTCCGCTGTAGGAAGCTGTATACACCAGAGGAACTATTGCTGTTCTACAAGGCACAGATCCGACCATCGCTGGAATATTGAACCCATGTGTGGGGATGCGCTTCGAAGCACTCTCTAAAGCTTCTGGACACTATCCAGAAGAGAGCAATTAGACTAATCGGTATACCTAGCCTCACAAAGGACCTTCGCCGCTTGGAACATCTAAAAAGGGTGGCTGACTTATCCCTGTTTTACAGATTCTATCAGATGTTCGAGTGAGCTTTCCCAGATAATAACACCAAAGGCTGTCCGAACGAGCAATACTAGAGAGACTCTGCGAGCTCATCCTTACCAGGTCGAGGTCCCTACTCCCCGAGTCGGTCTCCTCCAGCATTCCTTCTTTTGGAGAACTTCAGCGCTGTGGAATGAGCTGCCGGGGCATTTGTTTCCCGACGGCTACAACCTGCAGCGTTTCAAATCTAATGTGTACCGACACTTATACTCTCGCAGCGCTACTACAGCGCCACAGCGCCTTTGCGGGAGGCTGACCGTAAAAAAATACATCGGCCAAGGCATGGCCGACTTTACTCACTAGGCCGGAGCATGAAATATGGCAACACTGAATCAGCGGGCCGAGCTTTCATTTGTTGTTATGTCATGTGTATTATTCCAGGAGCAGAAAATATGGTTGGAAGGTGATTATTAATGTGTTTCTAATTATTTACCTGCACAGACGAAACTATAAAGATAACAAGATGCCTGCAAAGCGTGTAGTACCAGGTTGCAGCCCAGTAGAGGACTACCAAACCATGGCCCAACATAACCTTATTCCAGATTAAAAAGAACGTTGCAAGGTGATTTTTAATGTGTTTCTACTTATTTATCTGCACAAACGAAACTATAAAGATAACATGCCTGCAAAGCGTGTAGTACCAGGTTGCAGCCCAGTAGAGGACTACCAAACCATGGCCCAACATAACCTTATTCCAGATTAAAAAGAACGCCGCAAGGTGATTTTTAATGTGTTTCTACTTATTTACCTGCACAAATGAAACTATAAAGATAAAAAGATGCCTGCAAAGTGTGTAGTACCAGGTTGCACTAGCAATTGTGCGTCCAATAAGGGACATAAACAGAAGTGGGTGAAAGGTATTCCTCGGAAGGGCTGGTTATATTTATAAGGATAAAGACAATAATTTACAAACATTTCAAAGGATAAAACCTATTTTAAAGCACAATGTGGTACCTATAATGTTTTCTGGACCTCCCAAATATCACAGAAAAATACAGTTAATAGAACTCATCTGGGCATGGCCTGGGGCATACCCACGAAAGGATTTGATAGTGAAAGGAAAATCAAGACCAGCAAGAATGGCTTCACAGTGACCTAATAGTGAATTTTTCTAGCTCAAGTGACAATTTACAAAGTAAATTGAGTGTTCATGGAAGTGGAAGTGGCAGCATGAAACAGGTTGCGTTTATTTTTATTTTGTAGTGTCTGACTGTGATGAAACAGACATCAGATGTAAGTGGTATTAGTAGTAGTAGTAGTTCTAAAAAGTATTTTTCTTAATTTGTTAACCGAGATGAACACTAATACATATAAAATGTAATAATTATTCTGAAACTATAGGGCCACTATTTGACAGCTAAGCCACGTTGCTACATCTAAGGCTCCGGCCTAGTGTAGAGTCGGCCATGGCCAAGGAGTATAAATTATATATCTGCCTCTTTCCTTGAAGTTTGATGTACGCTACTGGTGACCACCTGTACCAGCTCGTGGTCCGTCTTCAGATTATAATCTGTTTTGACCTCGTTGACCTCTATGAAATATATCCACCTACAATAACGATATGTAACTAGTTCCAGTTCCAGTTTTTCAGTAATGCACACCACATACAACAAGTTGACGACAATTAATGTGTCTTTAACGGCATTACCGGTTCTTTTATTTCGCTTTTGTTGGTGAAACTGGTCGACAGTCGTTTCTGCAGAACTGTCCCGGATTCATGGAAATTCAGTTCTATGACTTCACCATGACACTGACCAGCAATGCTCTTGACGGAAGATTTGCTTCGTGTTTCCTACTTTTACTTCCCACACCGACAGGTGTGTAGGGGAGTATCGCAAAAATTTTCGATTTTGAAATAATGCGCTTTTTGAGCGTTTTATGATGTCTACATAACGAAAATCGATGTCACTCATTTCCGTCGGTCTGTCGGTATGACGGTCCGTCGGTCTGTCTGTCTGTCGGTCTGTTCTTCTCTACCATGGCCGCCTCTACTCACTAGGCCGGAGCATTGAAATATGGCAACACTGTTCGCGGGCCGAGCTTTTATTTGTTGTTGTCATTAGTGTATTCTTTCAGAGCAAAAAATATGGTTTGAAGGTGATTGCTAATGTGTTTCTAATTATTTACCTGCACAAACGAAACTATAAAGATAACAAGATGCCTGCAAAGCGTGTAGTACCAGGTTGCAGCCCAGGAGAGGACTACCAAACCATGGCCCAACATAACCTTATTCCAGATTAAAAAGAACGTTGCAAGGTGATTTGTAATGGGTTTCTACTTATTTACCTGCACAAACGAAACTATAAAGATAAAAAGATGCCTGCAAAGCGTGTAGTACCAGTAGAGGCATGGGTAGAGGACTACCAAACCATGGCCCAACATAACCTTATTCCAGATTAAAAAGGTGATTTTTAATGAGTTTCTACTTATTGACCTGCACAAATGAAACTATAAAGATAAAAAGATGCCTGCAAAGTGTGTAGTACCAGGTTGCACTAGCAATTGTGCGTCCAATAAGGGACATAAACAGAAGTGGGTGAAAGGTATTCGTCGGAAGGGCTGGTTATATTTATAAGGATAAAGACAATAATTTACAAACATTTCAAAGGATAAGACCTATTTTAAAGCACAATGTGGTACCTATAATGTTTTCTGGACCTCCCAAATATCACAGAAAAATACAGTTGATAGAACTCATCTGGGCATGGCCTGGGGCATACCTACGAAAGGATTTGATAGTGAAAGGGAAATCAAGACCAGCAAGAATGGCTTCACAGTGACCTAATAGTGAATTTTTCTAGCTCAAGTGACAGTTTACAAAGTAAATTGAGTGTTCATTTAAGTGGAAGTGGATGTGGCAGCAGGAAACAGGTTGCGTTTATTTTTATTTTATAGTGTCTGACTGTGATGAAACAGACATCAGATGCAAGTGGTATTAGTAGTAGTAGTTCTAAAAAGTATTTTTCATAATTTATTAACCGAGATGAACTCTAATACATATAAAATGTAATAATTATTCTGAAACTATAGGGCCACTATTTGACAGCTAAGCCACGTTGCCAAATCTAAGGCTCCGGCCTAGTGTAGAGTCGGCCATGTCTCTACGCGTTTTACTAGCCTCGTAATTTCAGGTTTCGTAAAAGGACGCGATATGCATGAACAGATCTTAAACTTAAGACAAATTATTGACAAAGCCCGAGAGCATCATTTTCCAGTTTTCTGTGGACTATTCTAAGGCGTTTGATAACGTAAGGTGGCCTAAACTGTGGAAAATCCTTATCTCTATATGAGTTCCTTACCACTTGGTGTTTCTCATACATCAACTCTATGAGTCTAGCTCGGCTCGGATATATTCACAGAAGCGATAATATGGAGAAACTTGTAGTTCAGGGTCACGCCCCGAGTGACGGCGCCGTGGCCGTCCCCCTACACGCTGGGTGGATACGACGAAACAGTTGCTGGATATGGGTATCAAGAGCGCCACTGAACTGACAGTAAATCGCGAACGATGGCGAGCTACAGTTTTCAAAACTATTGATAATATTCATGTCGGCAATACTCTAGCTCCGACTTAATGCATTTTACGAGTTCACAACCTGTCTGTTAAGACATTGTGGCTATGATGATGTAATTTCAGTAACCGCTGCATGAATTGTGATAAAATTTGGGTACCGATATGCTGTGGGGTCCTAGTAGGTTATGCTACTATAGTTTTGAAAATTGGTGCATTGGCGACGGAGTAATAAGCGAAAAACAAAAAAAATTTAAATATTCTTCAAACTTCGTTTTTAGGTATTTTAAGGGTCCCTGATCATTTTCTACTTTTTTTGGGTGGGGGTGAAATTGGGGTGGTTGGGGGTGAGGGGTTGTAAAACTGAAAAACTATTCTTAATAGGCTGTTCATTGACCCGTGAAAGAAAGACCTAGCGGCATAATATCCATTTTTAGGTCCGTCCGAACATTGCCTTGCCCATTACAGAAACCAAGGGACTTTTTGATTGTCAGGAAACCTAAATTTTTGATAGCCTACCCACGTATTTATTATCTTTCGTAGATAAGATATTTAACCATCTCAGCATATAAAGCTTTAGCCATTCAGCATTCGTTTATTTTAAATCAGGTCTTCTACGATGAGAAAGAAGGGACCTCTGCTCTTTCAACCCGTATGCAAACAACTACTGGACTTGAATGCAGGACAATCATTACTGAAATCCAGGTGCGAAGATAAAAGCTTGCAGGAATTTGGCTCATCGTAAATCACACAATCCGCACAATGGACAAAAGATAATGAAGGTATCTTCAAATGATAACTCAACGACCACCGTACCGTCACACTTAACGACTTACCTACCCCTATGCTACTCTAGAATCGCAACACTCATCCTTTCATAAAAAAAACCCCGAATCCCCATAGGTTAATGGTCGTCAGTATAACACCTGTTATTTGAGAACCTTGCAGCCACACACTGTTTCCGTTAGACCTATTCAGCTGAATCTCGGTGAATAATTTTTTATAGAGACTGCTGTTATTTGTATCCTTTGTTGTCTGGGATGGACCCAGGATTTTGTTTGGTTTTGGAGGGTGAGGGATATACATGTGCTTTTCTTTCTCTATGATCCAGTTCGTTGCTTATACAAATGGGTCTTGATCTCATTGAAATCAATCTGTTACAATGGTATTGTTTTTGATGTAGCACGATTTAATATAAAGAAAATGCAGAAAACTTGCACTTAATAAAAATAATACAGGGTGGGGCATAAAAACCAAGTTTTTTTGGTTTGAGTAGTACCCATGTATTAGAAAAGGGAGGAACGCGCGGTTTATTACAATCTATTCCTTGACTCAAGCCATTTCACTTTCATACTTGCCACTTGCCATCATGGAGCGGTAGACGCTAGAACAACGCGTGGCATATGGCGTGGCATTATTGGCCCATATTTTTTTGGAGAAAATGGGTCACCGCTACAGTAACATTCATATGGTGAATACCTTTTTCATACCTGAATTGCAAAGACGAGATGTGGATAACAAAGATTTGTGGTTCCAGCAAGATGGGGCCACAGCACACACCGCCAGAGCATCCATGGCTGTTCTTCGCCGCCTGTTTCCAAATCGTTCAATTTCGAGGTTCGGTGGCATTTCATGACCTTCTCGGTCTCCCGACTTATCAATTTGTGATTTTTTTCTACGGGGGTAAGTCAAGTCACGTGTTTAAAGGGCCAAGCCCCGTAGGTTAGACACAGAGAAGGAAGCGATTCGCCATGGAATCTCTCAAAAATCAACAGAGACATGCTGGAAACAGTGGAGTGCAATCTTCGTGTGAACGGCTGCATCATATGCCAGATGTAATTTTTGCACTTAGATATTTCAAAATCAGCTATGTTCTATTACTAATAATTTTTTTTAGAGTAAAAACTAATAATTTTATGATTATTTCAAAAACACTTGGTTTTTATGCTTCACCCTGTATAAAGAAACTGCGGCTAACGGCAATATGGCAACAAAGTGTCACTCAAGTTCAATCCGATGTAACATGTCACTTTTTGTCCTAGCTGATCTGAAAGCCCAATATTACACTTTTGCAGATGATACAACTAAAACTAAATGTTAACAAAACTAAGTTTATAATACTTAAACAACAAAATAAATTAGTGAGCGAAATAAATTTAAAAATCAATAATGTTTTGTTGGAAAAAGTAACGTCTCTTAAATACCTGGGTTTGATTGTAGATGAGTTTTTAAATTGGGAGAAGCATATCAACAAAATTGTAAATAAAGTAAATCCCATGATCCCTGTTGTTTATAAATGTAGAAACTACACTCGTTAAAGACAAAAAAAAAACAAATATATACTGCTTTTTTTTTGTCGCACTTGCGACACCTAATACCTATTTGGTGGAAAAACAAATTTTAATCAAATTAAAATTATACAAAACAAATTTTTAAAAATGTTATACAACTATGAATATCTCACACCAACAAATCTCTGTATCATGAACTAAATGTACCTAAATTAGAGAGCCTATTGGAATTAGAACAATGCAAACTCATATACAAGATACTTAATAACTTACAAAAATCAAACACAAATTTTCAAACCATTAGTGAGATTCACAATCACGATACAAGAAGGCTAACAAATTTATACCTAGCACAGGGCAGAACCAACGTAGGACTAAATAATGCGGGGCAGCTTGCATTAAAATGTTACAATAATTTAAGCCATAACATTAGGTCAACCACTTCTTATCCATTTTTTGTTAAAAAAAGCAAAGACCACCTGAATATTCATTGAAACAAAATTGTTACTTCAAAATAACTGTAAGAATATTAGTACGACTTACCAACGAAATACTGTTAGTTTATAGCATAAGTCTCGAGGCCAGGGCTATTGAAGCACTGATTTGAGATTAAAAAAATATATTATTGTTATAATCTTGAGTTAACAAAGTTGTTGTTTCGAAAAAAAACATATGCTTTATATTATAGTCTTACAGAACATAGGACGTCTCATGACATCTGACTTGACCCGAAACTGAGAAGTCTGTATTGATAAGAAGAAGATGATGTCCACCTTACCCAATGTCAGCTCATGGATATTACAATCCTTGTTTGGGTACATGTCCTGAATCGCACTTTGGGTAAGGTGAACATCATTTTCTTCATGTTTCCCCAAAGAAAGCATTCGAGTCAATAGTGTAATTCAATACCGGTAGAGGTACTTGCCCTTGTTTCTCTAGGTTCATTGCTTTCTGTACTGACAATTTCATAAACAACCTTAGTCTTACTACTTTGTACTGTGTACACTACTTGGCACTACTATCTCTAGTACACATGTAACACTTTTTGTTCATTCAGATGCTATTTACCTACATGGCACCTCTAAAAACACTCTAGACGAGTAAAAACAAAGCATGGTTCTTTGTGGATTAAAAAAACGATAGTATCGTTTGCAAATGTGGCGAGAGACTAGTTGGTTGTGTAACGATGCCCCCTAGAAGACGACAGCCCCAGTTTACGCAGTTAAGCCCCTTTGAACGGGGTCGGATTCTAGGCCAACGAGAACGTGGTGCTTCTTTCAAAACAATTGCTGTAACTATGGGACGTCCCGTGGCTACAGTTGTAGCAGCATGGCGCGCATGGATCGTAGAAGGGCGAATGCAGCGAGCTAGAGGTTCTGGAGCACGTAGAAGAACTACAGGTTGAGTGAAATGGGCTTAGGATCATGTCGTCCGCATCTAGTGCTTCCACTTACTGCAAATCATCGTCGCCAATGGTTAGATTGGTGCCAAGGACACCGACAATGGTATGCTGATTGGCACCAGACGACCTTCTCCGACGAGTCCAGGTTTTGCCTAGACGCCGACGGCGACGGGGTGAACGACGTCATCTCCAGTTTGCTGTTGAGCGCCATGTACACCGTCCTATTGGTTTGATGGTTTGAGGTTCCATTGCATTCAACAGCAAGTCATCTTTACTTGTGATTCGTGGTACAATGACTGCGCAGCGTTATGGGAATGAGGTGTTAGAACCAATTGCCGCTCCATATGTCCGAGGCCTCGAAGAGGGTTTCTTGCTGCAAGATAATGCACGTCCTCATATCGCAAGGGTATTGATGAGGTTCCTACTGGAAGCTGAGGTCAGGATACTCCCCTAGCCTCCACGATCACCCGATTTATCGTCAATTGAAAAAGCATATGATTGGATGGGTCGATACATAAGCGATTTACCCAATACTCCCGACCACGCTGGACGAACTGGAACATGCTGTGAGAGTAGCTTGGGAGGCTGTACCTCCAGAATTTATCACAACCAGATTACGAGCATGCCGCGTAGGCTAGAGGAGTGCCTTCGTCAACATGGATGACCACCAATTATATATCTGTTGTATTTTTTATAAACTAATTATGGCAAAATAGTTCGTTTATTATTGTGTTCAGTCAACCGCAACCCTTTTTTCTCAGTGTTCGTGTTCAGGAGTAGTATATTTTCAAAATTCAATTCAATTCAAAATAAAATAGTGTTTATTGTGTCGATTGCTTCGTTAACTTCGTGATAATTACATGTTGAAGTAGTGTTTTCAATCGTCCATAAGTAAACTGAATCTTTATCTTTGTCTGTATTTCACCTGCGTAAAAAAATAAAAAAAAAACGCAAGCATACCCCCTGAGTGGCTAAAACGCTGAATATCAATGCAGCATTATGCCTCTTCTACCTGCACAGATCCCTACGTATAAAAAAAGGAAAGCGACGTTCTCTCTGCACACTTTTGAACCGGACTATATCTCGATGGTATAGCGTTGGTGTAAAGGAGTGGGGGAACTGGCTACTGTGTACCAGAGAGTGCACACCTGGTCGTGTTGACCTGTAGACTTCCCTTAATTACAATTATTAACCAGTAGCGCTTCGCAGGCAGGTTATACAGATACAAATGAATCGGATAAAATGTGTCTGTTGATTTGCTTTTTACGGTTAAGCTTGGCTGGCTTCCATAGCTGTCTAGTACGAGCATTAAATAGCGTATGCAACTAAACTGCTTTCATAATCTTGCGGTTGAGAGTAAAATAACAATTATTATTTAGAGTTTAGAGACCGCCTCATTAGACTACTAACAACAAAATTGAGTTCCAGAAATCTTAAGAAAGGCATTAACACATTTGCGATACCGGTCCTCACATACTCCTTTGGCATCATCAAGTTGTCGCACACTGATATTGAAAACTCCAACATACTCATATATCACTTCTCACAAGACAAATGAGAATTTTTCCAAAGCAAACAGACATAGGGCAATAGTAAAAGCAGACAAAAACTATACTCCACTCACCCTATTTTGCCCAGACCACGCAGCAGACGCGCACATTCACATACAACTACACCAAGAGAAAATAGACATCTTGTCACAAAAAACACTCCATTGCAAACACAGACACCGCATTACACAAGAGCACATTGATTAAAGACAGTCATATACTTGGCTACAGGATGGCCAGCTCTTTCCAGAAACGGAGGGCTTTATGCTTTCTACCCAGGACCAAGTCATTGCAACACAAAACTACAAAAAATACATAAGTAAAGATCCATCCATAACCGACGATAATTGCAGAAAGTGCCACCAACAGAAGAAAACAATAGAACACATTACAAGTGAATGCAAAATTCCCGCTGGAACTGAGTACACAGCCAGACATAACTCTGCAGCCAAAGTCATACATCAAGCACTGGCCACAACAAACAAACTAACTGAAAACACAGATCCTTATTATAATTACACACCAACCTCAATACTCTAAAACAATTAATTCAAACTATACTGGGACATTGAAATACATATAGACAAAACCATTCCAGCCAATAAACCAGATATAGTTTTTAAGTCAAAGGCAGACAAAGTGACCTGTTTGATGGATATTGCGATTCTCAATGACAGGAATATCCAAAACACCTACGCTAGGGAGATATCTAAACACATAGATCTTGCCATAGAAATAAAACGACTCTGGAAGCCAAACAAAGTTATAATTGTCCCCCTCATTATGATGGTCTCAGCCTTACACCAAATACATTTACACCACACCTGCAACACTTGAGCCTGGACAAAAAGTTACACAAAACCTTCCAAAAGTCTGTAATCCTCAAGACCTGTAGCATTGTACGGTCCTTCCTGAATTCCGAATAAAAATGGTCAGGTGTTGACTTGGCACAGCCCGTCAATACGTGCTACTACAGCAACTATGCGAGAAAAAATAGGAAAATAGTAATAATAATAATAGCGCGGACCCAGTGATTGCTCACCTCACGGTGTGAGTAGTAGCGACTGGGTAATGGAACAGCAGCTCGGTGTGTCTTTACAGAGCAAGTTACAGAGAACTAGAAAAATGTATAATAACTGTACAATTTAACTATTAAACTTATATAAACTGTAAAACTATAACAAATAATAATATAGAATAATAATAGTACTAAACTAATCAATTTTATTTACACTACACTATCACATGAACAACATCAGCATCATCATCATCATCATCAAAGCAAATGTTTTTGATTTCCAAATCTATTGCTTCTATTCTAGTCTTCCCAAAGATCTGTCTTTTGTGATCTAGCGCTTTGCATTTAGAGAGCACATGTAAAGTTGACTCTATCTCTCTATCACATTGTCTACAGTCAAAGTCTCCATCGAAGAGCCTCGTACTCTTCAGGTATTCCTTCAGGCCACAATGTCCTGTAAGGAGATCAGTTTATACTCGAAGTGAAGTAGTAATAAGTTACAAATACTTAGTAAATTAGTTGTGAGCTGACAATGCCATCAAATATGTTAAAAAAATAGGGAGGTTAATTTTATGTTGATGTAAACAGATACATAAAAGCGATAAAGCTGTACAAGTGTTTTTAAAACCTCTGTACCTATTGCTGTTTACACTGATATGTAACTTATCAGTAATTGATCAAACAGAATAATATTAAGCGTCTAGGGTATAGCGCGCGAAATTGGGAATCCAAGAAAAGACGTATTCCCGTGTTAGCGAGGAGGCGTGGCCGCCTGTTCCCTTTCTCCAGTGTGTGTGTCTAAGAGAGAGGTGCATAAATCCAAAGGTAAGGTCAAAAGGTCCAAAGGTCACCATAAAAATGAATTTCGCATTTCCAAGCTCCTGACGTTACCTTTAAACTTACAGTAATGACTCAAAGAGCAAATTGAAGAAGAAAGTTTGCGCTTGTGCAACTATTTAGCCTTTTTTGATATCGTGTTTGGTTGTTAAATTACAGGCATTTATAGAATGTACGATTTTGCATTGCGAGTTTTTTTGCACATTAAAAAACTTTTTTGAGAAAATCAGAAATAGTTGTCATTCATTAAGGTCTTAGCTATCGCCTTCTGAAATATTATGTATGTAGTTTGAAAATAGAGTGAGTTATGCGAGAAATTGTGAGTCCGTGTTTTACATGGCAAATACGTATGTATAAATGTGTGTATCCAGGTCCCTTAACCCTTTAAATGGCTTTGGGATAATAATTTCCCACCAACAATTATCTTAGGTTCCATTGGTAGCCTCCGTACCCACATACGCTAGATACGCAGCTGGACATCTATATATGTAATCCTCCAATCGGCAACGTTCAGTCTGTCTCGAGTCGTCTTAGGGAGCGCGTCATCGATTTATGTGGGAAGATATTATTCCAAAGAAACTCAACCTGCAGAAGGCCTAAAAAATTGTTGAAAAATTGAGTTTACACAATTAAATGTTTTTATTGGAGCTTGTTTTCATATAATTCAGGAGGTAAGTTGAAAGACGCATATATCATTTTGTACCTATTATTGAAATTTTGCAGCAAATACATATAAATGAGCATTATTATCATCAAAATAATTCCCATGTGAACAAGATTCCAAAAGACATCAATTCTAAAAAAATTAAAAAATTTGATAATTGCAACAAAGTACAAAAGTTTTACCTAAGAAAACGATTGGTCTAACCTCTAGATAGTAGAAAAAGTAGCCGAATTTTTTAAATTACATTCGGCAGACTTATTCTTGCCACTTATGCATAAATATTGTGATTATCTTTGTATTGACCGATCAGGATATTTAGTCACGATTTTTTTTGTTCTTTCCAGGCCACATGGCAGCGGATTCTGGAGATAAATGTGACGACATTGCCGATGTCTTGATGTCAATAACTTAAGATCAGGCTCAGTTTTCTGATATAGATGGGGATTCCGATGCAGAGGATGGCTTAGTTTTAGATCAGCAAAGATCCACGAATCAATCAAAAAATGTGCGTGGTAAGAATTCCCATGTCTTCTACATCGAGCGTTGACAGCACAGACAGTGATGACGGAAGTAGCTATCATGGCCCTCCTTCCAGCGTAGATAGCTTTGAACTGTAGGAAAGATATGGAACCCCTTCAGAAAGCGACAGCAATGATGAAGACGGGCCACTACCAGAATTCGAACGGACCAAGGATCCTACGGATCCGATTATATTCATATCTTCTACATTTACAGAGCAAACTGGACCCAAGTGTGACCAAAAACTGGGGAATCCTATTGAGTTTTTTTTATTTTTCACAGATTCTTTTTATGCGAAATTGTCCATCAATCCAACTTATACTCGACACAACTAGGACAAGATCTTTCTCTAAGACTAGACGAGCTAAAGGCATTTCTAACTATTTCTTAACTATTTTTATTTATTATATGCGAGAAAGATGTTTTTATTTTGTCGTTTGAATAAAATTTCTTCATGAAAGATGGGTATTTTTTTCTCAAAAAGTATGTGGGAAAATATTCTCCCAAAGATTTCTGGATAAAACGGTATACCACAGGAGTCCTTTGGTATAATATTTTCCCACCAGTTTTTTGAAAAAAACAACCAAACGGAGCCATATTTCTACCCGTAACTGATAGCCACATGATTCTAGCGGTTGAAGCAATCTGCTAACACTAGAAATAAAATTTATCATGATTAAAGGTCTTTTGCGCCTTAAAGGGTTAAGGGGCTAGTGCAGCACTGGTGAAATTAAAAAACATTTAGGTACGTTCAAAAGAATTGAAATCGAAGAAAGCACATTTAAAATGAAGTTTGAGTATAATTTGCTAGCACCATCCACCTCCCAAGTAACAAAAAAAACCAAGAGCATACAGCGTAGCAGGAAGCTGTGTGTATAGAACAATGCATTAATTCAGCAGGTTGACTAGATCCACTGGCAGTGGCAGCATGCAGCAAGTTCGAGTAAATCAAAACATGTCGTAGCCCGAGGCACATCGACGGTGTGGCGCCAATCGGCCTACCGTTTCGAGGTTAAAGTATCCTTAGCGTCTTTGCTTTACGTTTTACGTTACGTCGTTACAGCTTACAGCGTACAACAGCGTCAGCGTGTGCCATGCTCTTTCTGCTACTCTCACTTGTTTCACTTTATTATTGCGACGCATGTACGGCTAGAAGGACCATTGTCACTAATGGTTCTTTACAGGGTCGCGGTACCAGTTTTACTAGAGTACGTTTGAATTTGTTTTGGTTTTACTCGGGCATTTGTTCTTCAGCTCTGGGTGGTAAATACGCTGTGAATGTTTTCTTAACTTGAGAGTTGATTATAGTAAATTTGCATCTTGGAAACGGGAGTCTTCTAAATCCTATTGTTCTTGTAATCCACAAAATTGTCATAGAATAAATACACTGAAGAGACACAAGAGACACATGAGACACAAGAGACACAAGAGACACAAGAGACACAAGAGACACAAGAGACACAAGAGACACAAGAGACACAAGAGACACAAGAGACAAGAGACACAAGAGACACAAGAGACACAAGAGACACAAGAGACACAAGAGACACAAGAGACACAAGAGACACAAGAGACACAAGAGACACAAGAGACACAAGAGACAAGAGACACAAGAGACACAAGAGACACAAGAGGTATAAGAGACATAAGAGAGACACAAGATATACAGGAGACACGAGGGACACAAGAGGTGTGCCGCTGTTCCTCAGGAATCTGTCCTATCCCCTACATTGTTTCTGGTGTACATCAACAAGCTGCTGGAAATAACATCTAATCCAATCTACAGCTTCGCAGACGACAGTACATTAATATCGTGCATGGAACCAGGCAAGTCACTATCATCCCAGGAGACGGTACGTCGGCGACAGCAACATACCTCACAGATGAACGTCACAATTGTCGAGTGGGGATTAGTAAATAAAGTACAGTTTAACGAATATAAAACTTAGGCAACAACACTGACATGTCCTGGCACGACCACGTCATCAGTATTGCCAAAACGGCATCCCAGAAGCTTCATAGCCTGGAACATTGAAGTATGGTGGTTGACCTGTCCCTATTTTACAGATTCTATCACGGAAGATGTTCGAGTGAGCTCACCCAGATACCAAAGGCCGTCCGAACGAGGAACACTGGAAAAGGCTCTGCGAACCAATCTCCTCCAGCATTGCTTCTTTCGGAGAACTTCGACGCTGTGGAATGAGCTGCCGGGGAACTTGTCTCTTGACGGCTACAACATGCAGTGTTTCAAATATAACGTCCACCAATACTTATCCTCTCGCAGCTTTTCTACGGCGCCATAGGCTTTCCAGCCTTTGCGGGAGGGTGACCATAAAAAAGAGATACAAGAGACACAAGAAAGAGAGAAAAAACGAGAGAAACAAGGAAACAGAGGAACAGGGAAACAGAGAAACTGAGAAATTGAAAACAAGAAAATAGAGAAACAAGATAACAAGAGAAATAGAGAAACAGGTAAACAGGATACCAGAGGAACAGAGACACAAGAGACACAAGAGAGGAGATACAAGAGAGACTGAGGAACAGAGAGACGGAATCAAAAAATCATAGAAACTGAGAAACTATGAAACTGGGAGACTGAGAAAATGATAAACGGAGGAAAGAGGAAGATAGAACAGAGTAAAGAGCACACAGAATACTGACACTGAAGGCATTGTTAAAATCGAAGAGGTGTTTAGCCATTGCTTTCACTTCTTCCATCGACACATAGCTGTCAAAGTTAATTTTTTAGTGAACAGGCCCCGTATATAGCGATCTGTATACAGATAGAGACATACAGTTTGTTTCCAGTATGGCAGACTGTGTGAAACACATCCTATCGAATCAACATTTTTGTCCGATTGG
Source organism: Callosobruchus maculatus (assembly GCA_951848785.1). NCBI lineage: Eukaryota > Metazoa > Arthropoda > Insecta > Coleoptera > Chrysomelidae > Callosobruchus > Callosobruchus maculatus. The sequence goes on from CATOUR010000235.1 coordinate 719,884, forward strand.
GGATGGGTGGAATATATGCAAAATAATGCCTATATATGTGCCATATGTGAGGTGGATGCATGCAATATGTAAATGAATTTAGTTGAGATCATTTAAATACATGAAAATGTCCACAGGGGTGGACTACAATCGTGGATTTCTCGGACTATGAGGTTGCGGTGTCGTCAGAATATTGGAATAATGACAAAATAAAGTAATAGCAACCAAAATAAAATGGAACCAAGTAGAAGTTAGTCATAATGTAATGCTTTGCCTGCTGATGCCTGTATGTAGGGTCCTGTCATACAAAAGTTCTCAATTCCCTGCTGTAAATCATCTTGGTTGAAGTGGTATAAGATCTGACTTGTGAGGGTAAATCGGCAACATAAATTAGGAAAAGCAAGGGACCTAAAATGGAACCTTGAGAGACACCGGAGGAGATAGACTTAAAATCAGACATGTTGTTGTTAACACATACACATTGAGCTCGATTTGTCAAATAACTGTCAAAAAAAGAAATAGCTGTGGAATCAAAGCTAAAAAATTTCAGTAGCTTGTGAGAAGATGAGAGATCTGAAAATGTCATCAGACATATTCAAAAGAGCTGTCGTTGTGGAGTGTCCACTACGAAATCCAGACTGGTTTGTAGGGATAGTACCACAACCCTCAACATAATCTAATACTTGTTCTTTGACAATTTTTCCCAAGACCTTGGATAAAATGGGAAGAACGCTCATCGGTCTAAGATCAGACAATTCTTGGGGAATATATGTTTTAGGAATAGCAACTATCAAAGCTTTTCTCCATTATTTAGGGAAATACCCCTTTTCTAAACATACTTTGACGATGTGAATGACATACAGGATAATCTCTGGAAGACAAACTATATCCATGTTGAGGTAAAGCCCATCCTACCCCCGAGTCCCTGATTTTAAATAACGTATGACACTGTATATTTTGTTCGAATCTACGTGCGCAAACACAGTGGGGCATTTTAGTGTGTGTGGAGCTGCGTGCGAAGGCGTGCAGGTACCGCATGCAGGCTAACCTGCTCAACTGTGTTTTCTACCGCTTACCAGCGTCGAAAGCCCGCTGGAACGCCTTTGTAGTAACAGAAATTTAGTTTGCTACCTGGTTTCGTCTGTGCCAGTTGAAAATGAGTATGGATAAAGAGCTACTTATAGCTTCAGTGTTTACGAAATCCCCTATTTGGGATAAAAGACATAAGCTGCACTATAGCCGTACTGCGATAGAAAAATATTGGAAGGAAATAAGTGCGGTTATGAAAGTAGACGGTTAGTTTATATACAATATTTATTTGGATATATTCATAAGCTGGAACTGAGGTAATACATCAAGAAATTTGTTATAAATGTGGTAGTGATAGATAAGAGGTGCTCTGCAAAATATTTAACAAAGATATCTCGAATTGTTTTGGCCTCATTTGGAGGCATTTACTAGTAATTACGCCTAATCCATTTTCTAGCCCGAGATAATGGGGTATTAGACATTCCTGTTCAAACTGTATATATTCTTCTGTATATACTTTAACTATGTCTGATACTCGATATGTAATTTGATATTAACATAATAACAATGTACGCGACCAATGATATTACGACACCAAAATATATAACGTTAGACAATTGTCTTTACTACGTACTATCACTTAGTATCATAGGTATACTCAAATGAGCATAACACATTTATACACAACCACACTAGATATAGGCTAGGTGCTACAATAATTCCCAAACCAAACAAATCAGTCATGCGGCGGTCATATCTCAATTTAGCGCCAAAATGACAACACTTCTACCTTTTGATAACAAAAACTTGTTTACAAAGCGATTCAAGCAGTCTTAACCAGAGTAGACAGCTTTCTTAATAAGACGCGCACAAGAATTCGTTGAACATGTACAGTGTAAGTCACATATTCATCTGATTGACAAATTTCAACTAAATGGTTCTAATGTATATGATGTGAATCTACATGTGTATGTACTAAGAGTTGATTTGACAACTTCCCACCACGGATTTATCACAAACCGCTGATTAAACGAAAAATCTCCAAGACACCTCAAAATATTTGTCCAAAGAGACAACTTTTTAACCAAAATCTATTTCACCCCCTATTGTACCCTCTAGCCCCTCAGGGGAATCATTTCCAGTGTTTCTGCAACTGTCCCTCATTGTTTTGCCAATAACGTGCAACATTTTGAACCCTTATTGCATGTTTCCTATACCGTGTCTAGATGTGCCTGGCCAATCTTTGTACTCTTCTTCTTATCTGTTTTCACTGTACCATGCACTGGTGTGTTTGACTGCGTGCGGAACCGGCGCCGGCCTGCTTCTACCTGCCGAGGGGACTCGGCGCTGGCCAACGCACTCCACCGCTCTCCAACGCTTCTAACTGCCGCTACTGTGCACGCCTACTACGACTTTTAAAGAAATGGACAGCAATACAACTTGATAACGTAAAGTGGCCTAGACTGTGGGAAATCCTCATCTCTATGGGAGTTCCCTATCACCTAGTGTTTCTCATACAGCAACTCTATGAGTCTAATTCGGCTCGCGTAAGAATTGATGGTAACCTGTCTAGTCAAACTGCAACCAGAAAAGGAGTTCGTCAGGGATGTGTATTATCTCCGATGTTGTTTAAAATTTACTCTGAATTTGTGATGAGACAGGTATTAGACAACTGGAATGGCGGTGTAACTATTGGCGGAAGCAAAATGTCCAACTTAAGATTTGCTGACGATACAACCCTTATTGCAGCTTCTCAGGAGGAACTAGTAGCTCTATTAAACATCTTAGAACAACGTACTGCAGAGTATGGTCTTAGTATTAACTACAATAAGACCAAGGTTATGATCGTAGATAGAGAGCATGATAATTATCGAGAAATAAAGTCAATAGGCCGTTGTGAAGTAGTTCAAAGTTTTATATACCTCGGTTCTTTGATCGATAATTCGGGTAGCTGTGAAAATGAGATTCGACGGCGCATTCAACAGGCACGTGTTGCCATGACAAAGCTTACTAAAATATGGCGTGACCATAACATCACTAAAGCTACAAAAATGTCGCTGGTTCAGTCTCTTGTGTTCTCCATATTTTTGTATGCCTCGGAAACTTGGACTGTTAAAAAGGCAGATCGAGCTCGCATTGACGCTTTTGAAATGTGGACATGGAGGAGAATGCTGAGAGTTCCTTATACCGCCCATCGAACTAACGTCTCCATACTGGATGAGGTCGGTAATCCAAAGAGACTATCCTCCATTGTGTCGACGAGAATGCTTACATTCTTCGGACATATACACAGAAGCGATAATATAGAGAAACTTGTAGTCCAGGGTCATGCCCCGAGTGGGCGGCGCCGTGGCCGTCCCCCTACACGCTGGGTGGATACGACGAAACAGTTGCTGGATATGAGTGTCAAGAGCGCCACTAAACTGACAACAAATCGCACATGATGGCGAGCTACAGTGCTAAAAACTATTGATAATATTCGTGTCGGCAATACTCTAGCTCCGACTTAATGCATTTTACGAGTTCACAACATGTCTGTTAAGACATTGTGACTATGATGATGACAACTTATGCATTCCACAAATATATTTGAATACGGTCCTGTCTACAGTAGAGGGTGTTGTGATGTCCAGGTTACACGTGCGTTCACCGAAGCGTAGCGAGTTTTTTCCTGATCAAATTTAATATCAACATATTAAAAAGAGCATATGGTGGCTGCTGTTGTACAAGTGTAATGTGGAAGCGCTTGGATTGGTCTCTGTTGCGGTGACTAATAAAAATGTTAAGAGTGAACCTTTTACCTTACAAGTGTGACTTTGGTCATAAGAGGGTTGTTGAATTATGTCTATTTTTGGATCATTCAAGAACACTTTATTTGGTGCTCCATGCAGGCCTAAACTCATACTTGAAGGTTAATGCACTTATAAACACTACCAGAGCAGTTCAACTGTAGGGGTACATGTTATAATCAATGGTAGTGGTATCGTCTTTTAAGTACCTGTAGCTCTTGTATTAATCACTTTAGACACCAAGTATGCTAGTTTGTTGGAATTATTTTATCGGGAGGAACACAAAAGTCACAAATATACAGGGTGTTCCATTAAAAATTTTGAATCGGACGTCACGTGACCAAAAACAAATATCTCATTGGGTGACACAATAACAAGAAAAGATACAATACTTGCTCTAATTTAAACCCCGAAAATTATAATTCACTAGTACTGCCCAGATATGTTGCTTGTCTTAACCGTCGTGGGACACCCTGTATTAATTATTTATTATATATTTTATTTTCAAATTATTGTTACGACATTTTTACGTAAAATAATTTTTTGCTGCGAGCTAGTTTGATTTGGGCAAAAAATTCAAGAGACGATTTTTGTTTAGAACGAAGTACGCTATCAGAGATAAATTTTTAAATGGTAAACAAATAATAAGACAAAAAGTTGCATTGGAAATAAATTTCAGGGGTTGCGTTTCTCACCCCTTACAACCATGGGGTAAACCAAATAAATTACTGGCTAAGTGTATTTTGGTAGTAGAAAATTTCAGGTTAATTTCAATATTGTAACTTTTTTAGTGCTTCTGAAAAAAATTGTTAAACAAATTCTATGCACCCCTTTTAAGTAGCTGTATCTTAACAAGGGATGCTCCAATGACCTTTCTTTATATGAAAGATCCTATATTTTTCTCGATAAGGATAAATGTTTTACAGTTATTTAGTTACAACCCTAGTTACAATGGGCGAATTCAATGATAATTGTTGTTGCCTTGCGGGGGAGCGGGGTTGCTATAGGCAAACAATATCACATATGACTATTTTATTTCAAATTAAGAACAATTGAATTCGGGGGTAAACAAACACGCCTTCAAAATGTATGGTTTTTTTTAGGGGCCAAACCCAGCACAGATCAGCAACAACAGTCCTATATGACCAGCGAGGACATAATAGAGTTGCAAGATGTGCGTATGAGCCCAATAGCCTCAATAAGGAATCGGAACAACTCTGGTAAGCCAATAAGTTTCTTATCAGGTATTTTTATGACGTTTGTTTCGGGGGGGGGGTATGGCCCCTTGGGAGGGGTCTAGGTCTAGGGCGCTGGTACATTTTAAGTTGACTCTCGTCGGGGGGTGAGGCATGTGACCCCTGGACCCCTGAAACTTTGTCACAGTATTATTACCGCGGCGACGATGGAAAACGCGTATGTTCTGGAAAAATCGTGTCAGTGGCGGTGCAGCAATAATAAAAAATCAAAAAAATATATAAACGCCTCAAACTTTGTTTTTAGGCGTTTTAGGGGTTCCTGGTCATTTTCTACTTTTTTTTTGGGTAGGGGTGAATTTGGGGTGCTTGGGGGGTGGGGGGTTGGAAAACTGAAAAATTTGTTGTATTCATAATGGGCTGTTCATTGACCTGTGAATGAAATACCTAGCGGCATAATACACTTTTTTAGGTCCATTTGAACATTGCCTTGCTCACTATAGAAACCAAGGGAAGATTTTGTGATGTATACAGACATACGAGTATTGTTTTAGATCGTTCTGTATTGCGTAACGCAATTATTCAATTGATTTTAACAAAATTTTGACACAATATTACTACCGCGGCAGTGACGGCGTAGCAATAATAAAAAACTAAAAATATAAAAGCAGCTCAAACCTTGTTTTTAGGCGTTAGGGGTTCCTGATCAGTTTCTACTTTTTTTTGGGTGGGGTGAAATTGGGGTGGTTGGGGGGTGGCGGGTTGTAAGACTGAAAGATTTGTTGTATTCATAATAGTTTGTTCATTGACCTATGGAAGAGATACGTACCGGCGTATTTTTTTTTAAGTCCATGTGAACATTTCCTTGCCTATTACAGAAACCAAGGGACCTAGAGTTTTGTGATGTATACATATACGAGTATTACTTAATTTCGTTCTATGTATGTAGCAAAAATTATTAAATTGATTTTAACGAAATTTTGACACAGAAATGACTATCGCGGCGAGAGTGGAAAACGCGCCAGTGTCTGAAAAATTGTGTCAGTGGTTGCGCCACAATAATTAAAAAACTAAAAATATAAAAACAGCTCACACTTCGCTTTTAGACGGTTTTGAGGCTCCTGATCGTTCTGGATCGTTCAGTTGAAGCATGCGGAATGAAAACTGTGGCGTCCTAGTTTTTAAGGAGGGAGACGCGAGAAACTATTTACGAGAGTTTTTGTGTTGGACGTTTTTTTGCGGGATGGTGGGCGATGATATGGTTGCAAGGAGATTTCAGACTATAGCTTCCTGCAATGGGAAAACAATAAAACGAAATCATTATTATGTGTGGGAAGTACTGAGTCAATCAACTTGACTCCATTTTTTTATTCCACGTCCGGTATCACAAAATAAATTGTGAACATCCACTCAACTGTCATTACCTGTTTCCAATGACTAATCATCCCCAACCCTTTAGGGTGGCTTTACCAACTTTCAAACTAATTTAATAAAGCGATGTTATGATGGTACCAGCACTCATAATAGCAGGTATATAGATTACAATCGATACGTAAGCATTTTGCTCTAGTTTGGTAGGGTGGCACTGGCAGGGGTAACGTTTGCGAAAGGGACCTGACGAGCCGTTTTAACCAACGAGGGTGCCTTGGCAGACAGGTGGTGGTGTTGGGCAAACACAATGGTATCTTTAAGAGGATAGAGGGTAAAGTAATATTCTGTCTACGCCGATCGGATTTGTGCATCATATTTTTGCTACAGGTTAAAGGAACAGTGAGACTCCCACCGTTCAGTGGTGTACAGAAGACCTTGGGACTGTATTAAAAAGGCGAATATTTAAGTTTTCCTTTCTGATATGTATTCTGTATTGGAAAGGGGATCTTAGGGGGGCCTTGTACAATGAGGAAGTTTCCATTTTTTCAAATTTTATTTAATCAGATAGTCCTAAAGAGTTAGAGAACAACGGCGAAAAAATTTTGTAATTATCTCCATTAATAGAAAAGTTATAGTCCTCCAAAGTTTGAATTGCCGTATCCTCCGCGCGAAGCCGCTGTGACGTCACACGTCACACGACACAACGCAAGCCTGTGTGTGCCCTGTCGAGGATGCTGCTCCCACAAGCCACCGCGCTGCCGCCGGCCTCCTCGTTCATGTTGTTAAAGGGGTGATACACGTACGAGCAAGTACGCGTACTTATGGCTCGACGACCTTTTTCGCCTGTGTGTCACCGTAAGTACGCGTACTTTAAAACCGTCGCGCAAACCGCCGGCAATCCAACTGGCTTGAAATGTTGCTCGTAGCTTGTCTCGGCTCGTACTGCGAGCCCCGAGCCACCACTTTGTTTCAGCAGGCCATCGATGCGCAAAGCTTGTTGTGTTTGGCGTTTGTTAAAAGTTACGTTTATTTAGGAAAATTATTAAAATGAGTGATTTCAGCTTCACGTGTGTCACCGACGTCGAGCCGAGTAAGTTCGCGAACTTAAAAACCGCGTACTCAAAGTTCGTACGTGTATCACCCCTTTTATTCCTTGTTTTCAGTACGATACACTGAAGTTTATTGGTACTCGTATTATTAGAATATGTCTAGCAGACCGAGAAACTATAAATATTGCATTGTACTCAGGTGTACTAACACCACCATAAAAACACCAAACAAATATTTCAATGGATAGCCTATTATGAATACAAAAAATTGAGTTTTACGACCCCCCACCCCCCAACTACCCCAATTTCACCCCCACCCAAAAAAGTAGAAAATGATCACGAAATCCCTAAAACGCCTAAAAACGAAGTTTGAGCTGTTTCTATATTTTTAGTTTTTCTATTATTGCTGCGCTGCCGCTGACACTATTTTCAAAAGTTATAAAGATTTTCCATCCTCGCAGCGGTGGTAATACTGTGTGAAAATTTAATTGAAATCAATCTAATAGTTTCCTAGTTACACCATACAGAATGATCAGAAGCAATACTCTCGCATGTATACATCAGAAAATTCTAAGTCCCTTGCTTTCCGAAACAGCCAAGGTAATGTTCGGATGCACCTAAAAAAGTATATTATGACGCCAGGCCTGTCTTTCACAGGTTAGTGAACGGCCTGTTATGAATACAATAATTTTGCAGTTTTACAACCCCCCACCCCCAACCACCCCGATATCACCTCTATACCCAAAAAAAGTAGAAAATGATCAGGAACCTCTACAACGCCTGAAAACAAAGTTTGAGAAATATTTAAAATTTTTGGTTTTTTGCTAATTACTCCACCGCCCATGCACCGATTTTCAAGCTTATAGGTACATTACCTACTACTACGCCCACAGCATATCGCTGCCCAAATTTCATAACAATCCATGCAGCGGCTACTGAGATTACGTGGCTAGAAAAACGCGTACAGACAGGCCGACAGACGGATAGACCGACGGAAATGAGTTGTGTGGATTTCCGTTATGTAGTTCATAATTATGTCGAGATCCACTTTAGGAAGATTACTAGAATCACCACGAACGTAACCTTCCTCCATGCTTCAAAAATATACTGGCATCTGCCCGTTACAACAAACACTCCGCCGTTCCACTAAGTCTAATTGTCTCACACCGTTCAGCGCAGCGTATGCATAGCGGAGTCCCGGCTCCCGACTGTGGCTGCAGCGAACGATTCATGTGATGTGACGTCATACGACAATTCACCGCCGCGGTCGCTTTACGCAAATATAAAATTGAATAACTCTGCCGTTTTTTGGAATATTCAGATGATTTTTTCGACATTCTTTAAGTGAAGAAATAGACTATCAGATAATAATGAATTTTCCAAATTTTATTTTTTAGGCAACTTCTCCATTGTACATTCACTGAGTGTTAAACTATCATAACCTGGAGATGCAGCTCAGCGGGATACCCCTTGGACTGCGTTTCCACCAGAGATGTGAGAGGATGTGTTACGAGGATTCGAGAAATGTGTTTTTAACGAACCAATAGAATCGCTTGAATTATCTTGCCTCGCTCAGCACAGCTCTGGTGGAAACGGCTTATTGAAGCGAGGTTTTTGTACGCACAAAACAAGGCATGTTGGCGAGGAATATGTGCTAGGAATGTGTTTCGAGAGATGTGCGCCAGAAATGTGGGCGAGGTATCAGGGTTGCCAGTTCGATTTTCATCTAGTCAGTAAATATGTATCTAGTTAATAATTCAGTAGATTTCAGTAGACCAATTCAATGCACAATAACTTTCAGAAAGGTTAGTGAAATAAAACTAACGTAAAAATGTATTTTTTAGAAATGAAGAAAAGTAACACAAGTACAACAAATAGTAACGAATAAAATATAAAACACAAATAATTATGCTTTATGTCTGACTAATCGCAAGAAAAAAAAACTCCTTCAAATGAGCCTCTTTGTTTTTTTAAACTAAAACAACTGCCACTACTATATATTTACAAGATTATCAGAACTCTTGAATTGAGAATTTATTTTTATGTGTCTATCGAACATACATTAAACTTTTTCTCTAGCGCTTGTTTTGGAAAGGTAAGCTAAAGCACTATCAGATTGTCGCGCAAAACCACCTGAGCAGTTGCTTTATCACGTAAAAGATATATCCATAGTAAGACAACACCACAGTTATAATTATGCTTGCAATTTTTCTGTTCTGGTCAGACGTATATGCCAATCATTTATTACATACGAAGACATGATTATATGCTAGAGATAATAACTGCAAAAGCATTTCGCGTTAGTCTTTTTTTTCATTGCAATTTGTATTGCGAAGAAATTACGTAAGCTAGAAACATGTGGACAACGATAATGGTAAGAGTGCAAAATATACCACCATCTCATTAAGGAATGAGGTTATTTGGATTACAGGTTTATCTATGATTCTCCTACTTCTACTACATACACGAGGTACATGTTTAGAATTTTATTGCGGAAATTGGATTAAATTATAAAATTACAATTTAATTAATTTTAAAATTATAAGATTAGATTCGACGGCGCATTCAACAGGCACGTGTGGCCATGACAAAGCTTATTAAAATATGGCGTCACCATAACATCACTAAAGCTATCAAAATGTCGCTGGTTCAGTCTCTTGTGTTCTCCACATTTTTGTATGCCTCGGAAACATGGACTGTTAAAAAGGCAGATCGAGCTCGCATACATGCTTTTGAAATATGGACGTGGAGGAGCATGCTAAGAGTTCCTTATACCGCCCATCGAACTAACGTTTCCATACTGGATGAGCTCTGTAATTCAAAGAGACTATCCTTCATTATGTCGAAGAGAATGCTTACATTCTTCGGACATATTCACAGAAGCGATAATATGGAGAAACTTGTAGTTCAGGGTTACGCCCCGAGTGGGCGGCGCCGTGGCCGTTCCCCTGCACGCTGGGTGGATACGACGAAACAGTTGCTGGATATGAGTATCAAGAGCGCTACTGCACTGACAGTAAATCGCGAACAATGGCGAGCTACGGTTCTCAAAACTACGTGTCTGTTAAGACATTGTGACTATGATGATGATGATAAAATTAGATATTGCTAAAGCAAAAACAGTGGCAATACGGTCTTTTGAGTAATTCGAACGTTTTCTAGAACAAAAACTATTGTGTTGCTGCTCAAACTAAGAAATTTACAATCATAATTTACAGTTTTCCAATTTTTGCCACGTGAAAAAGGTTGTTGACGTCATTCGTACAGGAGAATATTCACAATCGTATCATGGTTGTCAAATTGATCACACACCACCTTTAGCTATAATTGTCATTATCGAACAAAAGTGGGTACGATATCTCACATCTCATCACTATTAAAGAGTAGCAATTTCATTCATCCATCCGAAAACCAATCACAGATCACGTCGTTTCGCTTTTATTAAAGCTCGTCAGTGTGATTCAGATCTCAGACGAATAAATGAAATTGCCTGTTAGTGCCTAGCTGGCAAAACTCGTACTAGTAGTAGCAACATATAGATATTGGGAAGCAGTACTTTAAAAAAGTATTGGTTCGCGATCTATCTACTAAAGCCGGTACCTGAGCGTTTAATTACTATAGTATACCAGTGACGTCACAGGTTGTCTTCGCGTCGATTCTACTCATTTAAAATTATATTTGGAATGAGTCTCATGAGCCAGTCGAAAAATCGAAAATTTATGTTTTAAGGCGCTTATAAGTATTACTTGCGACCTTGCAAATCCGGTAATTAATAGAAAATAAATTATAACTTGGCAACGTCGCAATCCATCCCAAAAATATTTTAGGGTTGAATAGAGATCAATGACAGAAACTAGAAGAATTTAAGAAAAAGTTATAGTTCCATATAAAAAAATCAATTTGATCACTATCCTACTTTCTCGCAACATCCTGTATATTTCAAAATATTTTTGGAATATGCGTCTTAAGTAACCAAATAACTTTTGTATTTGAGATTTTCTTCTATCAGGTATATCTTGCGAGATATCGAAGAATTACACACTAACTGGACACCCTGTATACTGTGATTTTTTGTTTCAGGAGACTCCACTTGGACCTGTTGGTGAGTCTAATTCTTGATATCTTTGGCACAATTGCTATTAGTATTAAATCAAAACTCCTGAGCCATAAATATATTTGTTATTGTTGATGCCTCAGCTATCGGTATAGTTATTCTTATAACAGAAATACGTAGTGCAATAAAGTTCCTATTGTATAAGGAATTTATTATGCATTTGATGCATTAGTAAACAGTACAATATTCTAGTCAGGCATATCTGAATCTCAGTCACGTTTGTTAACATTCAATTCAGTCACGAGATCTCATGCTTAAACAGTTCTTCAAATCCATTATGGTACACATCATGTCTGAAGGCTGTAGTAGCGCATAATTTTTTGTAATGCTGGTCATTTCTCTTATACTTACTGTTATCCAATGCTCACTGGATCTATTTTTACTTCCCACACCGATAGGTGAGGGGAGTATAGTGATCGCAAAAATTTTCGATTTTGAGGTAATACGTTTTTTGGGCGTTTTATGATGTCTACATAACGAAAATCTACGTCACTCATTTCCGTCGGTCTGTCTGTCGGTCTGTCTGTCGGTCTGTCTGTCGGTCTGTCTGTCGGTCTGTCTGTCGGTCTGTCTGTCGGTCTGTCTGTCGGTCTGTCTGTCGGTCTGTCTGTCGGTCTGTCTGTCGGTCTGACTGTCGGTCTGTCTGTCGGTCTGTCTGTCGGTCTGTCTGTCGGTCTGTCTGTCGGTCTGTCTGTCGGTCTGTCTGTCGGTCTGTCTGTCGGTCTGTCTGTCGGTATGTCTGTCGGTCTGTCTGTCGGTCTGTCTGTCGGTCTGTCGGTCTGTCTGTCGGTCTGTCTGTCGGTCTGTCTGTCGGTCTGTCTGTCGGTCTGTCTGTCGGTTTGTCTGTTCGCGTTTTTCTACCCTCGTAATCGCAGCAACCGCTGCATGGATTGTGATGAAATTTGGGTACCTATATACTGTGAGGTCCTAATAAGTAATGCTGCTATAATTTTGAAAATCGGTGCAGGGGCGGCGGAGTAATTAGCAAAAAACAAAAAAAATTAAATACCCCTCAAACTTCGTTTTTAGGCGTTTTAGGGGTTCCTGATCATTTTTTACTTTTTTTGGGTGCGGGTAAAATTGGGGTGGTTATAGGGTGGGGTGTTGTAAAACTCAAAAATTTGTTCTATTCATAATAGACTGTCCAATGACCTGTGGAAGAAAGATCTAGCAGCATAATAGACGTTTTTTAGGTCCATCCGAACATTGCCTTGACTATTACAGAAATCAAGGGACTTAGAATTTTCTGATGTATACATGGGAGTATTGCTTTAAATTGTTCTGAATTAAGTAACATGGAAATTATGGAATTTATTTTATTGAAATTCAGACACAGTATTATTACCGTGGCGATGATGAAAAATGCGTATGGTTTTAAAAAATCGCGTCAGTGGCGGCGCCGCAAGAATAAAAAAACTAAAAACATAAAAATTGCTCAAACTTCGTTTTTAAGCAATTTGGGGGAGAGAGACCTAGGAAACTATTTACTAGTTTTTGGGTTGGATTTTTTGAGGACAGGCGAACGATGATTTGGTTGCAATGCAAGGGATCTCATACTATAGCTTCATGCAAAAGGAAAATGATGAAATGATATCACTGTTATGTGTGGAAAGTACTGAGTCAATCAACTTGACTCCATTTTTTTGTTCAAGTATAACAAAAAATGCACAATAAACCGATATCTATTGTAGAATGTGTAAAAAACCTGGGTGTTATTTTGGACCACAACCTAAAATTCGATGTACATGCCAACTACCTGTCTAGGTTAACCTACATCAAATTGAAGTTACTGTACTCTAATCGATTCATTTTGAACTTAAAACTCGCAAAGAACTAGTTGAAACTTTAGTGTTGTCCAGCTTAAACTAGCTCTCGTTCTGTACTACCCTTGCTTCGATTCAGTGAATAAAGAGCAGACTGCAGAGAATGCAGAATAACTGCTGCAGATTCGTGTTTGGTCTTCGGAAGTACGTTCATGTCTCCTCGAAACTTAAAGAGTTAATGTGGCCAAAGACGGAATGTCAGTATACAGGGTGAGTTTTTAGTACCGGCTCGGTCGATAACTCCACTACTGTAGAAGATAGCGAAAAAAGTTGTATATAAAACTTGTAGTTACGGATATGCTCCTTGCTCAGAAAATATTTTGATTTATACAGGGTGATCCATAACTGCGTGGTGATGCAAACATATATTTTTTTAATTGGGACACCCTATATATTATCCCATTTTTAGATTCTACTAATAGTTTCTCTTTTCACAATATAAGGTATTATAACATTATACAGGGTATTTCAAAAGCTATGACCATTTGTATATACAAATCGCTGTCAAACGGACGTACTGGAGATCAAAAAGTAATGAATCAAAAATTACTTTTTTTACATGGAAATATTAAGAATATCCTCTAGTTTTAAAACCAGCCATAAAAAATGCCCGCGACGCATATTCGTGTACAGGGTGATGTAGAATGCAAAATCCAAATTTTCTCCTTTTTTTCAAATGTAACCCCCCATATTTTATTATGCCAAAGAATTGCTTTTAATATGCTCTTTCATTTTTGTATAGCACTTGTTGTACCTACTTCCATCAGTTTCCGAGATATTTCGATTCTTCGGTAAATTTAAAATATAAAATATAGCTTCCATTTGTGTACTGAAATTTATTTATTTTGAGAAAGTATCTACTATCGAATTTGTTTTTTTGTATTTGATGAAGCCAAAACTCTGAATCATCGCGATAATGAAGTCAAGTATGCTGAGGAAGCAATTTTGTAGGCGTAATGCATAATTATCAAGCAGATTTATCAGGTAGGCTTTGAAAAATTGACAGTTTTCATAATCTGCTCAAAATTCCGTACTGTGTGGAAACCGAGCTTTAAAAATAAATTTTTCCATTGAGGGTATTTAGGAGAGTCTTTGAGAGATTGCCTAGTTGCCTCTAGGATATATCAACCATGAACAGCAATATCCAGAACGGAGGCACTCTAAAACTAATGCGTCTGAAAGATTGAAGAATCGTTTTATTTGGACTGTGTCATTTAATATTTCATAGCCTACCTGATAGACCTTCTTGATAATTATGCATGATGTCTATAAAATTGTTTCCTTAGCACACTTGACCTATAGTATCTCGTTAATTCAGTGTTTTGACTTGACCGAGTACTATTATGGCCTTATATTTTAGTTGTTTGTAAAGCAAAATAAAGTTTGATAGTATTTTCTCAAAATAAATAAATTTTAGTAAACAAATAGAAGGTATATTTAAAATTTGTAGAAAAATCGAAATATCTCAGAAACTAATGAATGCAGCCATAACAAGGGCTGTACAAAGATGAAAGAGCATATTAAAAGCAATTTTTTGATATGATGAAATATTGGGGGTTACATTTAAAAAAAGAGAGAAAATCTAGATTTTGCACTCTACATAATCACCCTGTATACGAATATGCGTCGCGGGCTTTTTTATAGCCGATTTTAAAACCAGAGGATATTTTTCATTAATCCGTGTAAAAGAAATAATTTTTTATTCATCAATTTTTGATATACAGTATGTACATTTGACAGCGATTTGGATATAAAAATGGTCTTTTGAAATACCCTGTATAATGTAACAATAGCCTATATTGGAAGAACAGAAATCATTAGTAGAATTTGAATATGAAATAATATATAGGGTGTCTCATTTAAAAAAATGCATGTTTGCATCACCACGTAGTTACGAATGACCCTGTATACATCTAAATATTTTCTGAGCAAGTAGCATATCCGTGGCTACAACTTTTATATACAACTTTTTTCGCTATCTTCTATAGTAGTGGAGTTATCGACCGAGCCGGTACTAAAAACTCACCCTATATGTTTAGTTTAAGGTTTTTGTCCATAAAATACTCTGTAGTAATAAGCCGACCTAGGTATCTAGTTAATAAAATGGTAACCAGAAGTACCATTGTTTCAGGGGAGTTAAGTAGTGCAGATTTGAAATAATGCCAGGGTCTCATAGACCCCAGTGTGATAATTAAGGCATAGAACCCTTTGTTGTTCCTTGTTTCTGTGGTGAGATAAGAAGCTACTTCAAGTTTTCGTGTAACTTTTCAAACTCCAATTCAACATCGTGAGTCAATTTATTGTACACCGCACTATATTACCATTCTGGTCAGTGCAAGATGCATACTCTTGCATAAGAGATAAATCAAAAAGACACGCGTATGTGTCCAGTTGTGCACCGAGCAGAAGAAATTAAGCTGACACTAATTAATACAACGTTCTTCGAGGAGTAATTAATAGATAATATCACTGATTCCATCCAATTCAGCTTCTAGCCACAGCCTCAGACGTTAGTAACGATATAGTGACTTTAGAGATCACATTCTGTGTGACCTTGAGTTTTTTATTAGCATAACTTGGTGTTAAAATAACATCACAAGTAAGCGTCATCTAATTCAGTACGCACTTTTTAAAAATGACCTATTTTACTGTTGCTCATCTTAATGTGCGCTCTTTGTTGGTAAAATTCAGCTCTTTTAAGGATGAACTTGCAGAAAACCTTCGATCATATATAACTAGATAAATTATGCAGAGGATAGTTCTGAGTCCAAGACAGGGATAGATACACATAAGCGTCAACTCGCGTATACATTGGTAGATTTTAAATTTGGCGCGCTTTGTCTGTCAACGAAGAAAGAGACAGAGGTTAACCGGCCAGCGTTTAGGCGTCATTTCACGATTTAATCTTTGTTTACGTTGGTGGCTGAGTGTGTTTTGAGTAGTATTGTGCAAATTGTGATTAAAAACAATGGTTGAAACCTGTTTTCTGTGCAAAAAGAACATATACCGGGTGAGGGTCGATCTTGTCACACGTAAGTAATATTTATATCATATTTGCAGTGGCGTAACTTTACGGTACGTGCTTGCAACAGTCTGTTAGCGCCTGACGTTCCTTTATCAAGTTTCCATTTGAAACAAGCATATGGGCAGTTAACAAATGCATCTCAGTTTACTATAAATATTTGTAAGTCTGCGGAAAAATATCTCAAAGTCCAGTTATCTTTTAAAAAACTGAGTTCACGATTTTTAAAAGTACCGACTTTTTGTTATATCATTCAATGAGGAATCTACCTCATACAGTTTTTGACACATTTGACAATCATTTATCTGATCAGGAGCACTGTCCTGATCTAACAAAACTTGTTTTAAAAAATATTTTGGTTTAAGATTTCACCATGAAACCTCTAAGTTGAAGTCAGTTGAAAGGATCAGAAATATATTCACCAAAACCATTTTATTTAAAAATCAATAAGAAGTATAGCTTGTAGATGAATAATCTTGAAACAGGTAAGGCACGAGCTGATGTAAGTTCTAACTTAGGACATACAGACCTACTTCAAAAATAATAAATTTTGCTGAAGGCAGCTTACAGTGTCTAATCATCAGAAAAATAAAGTAGCTTATTATGCGATGAACTTTTCACTTAGTGCTAAAATGGCTAAATGTTCAATTGAAAAGATTCAGAATAAGTTGTCTGTACTCTGTACTAGTCCACTGAATATATTGAAATTCATAATCAGAAACTGTCTGTTAGGTAAGGCATACTATGAATTGCAAGGATTCTTGAATGATCAACTAGTACTGTGATAACTGCTCAGTTTATTTACTTTTGTATCATATGAAGTACTGTTGAACCTTTAATGTGAATATGTATTGTACACAATTTGACGAATATATGGATGAGTATACATTTTTGTTGGTATGTTTTCATTAATTTTATTTTACGTATGTAATTTGTCTTACCCTTTTGACAAGTTCTATACCCTAATACGGTTATTTGGAACCAACAAAGATTATCTATCAATCTACATCCTTTTGGTTGCAGATCCAGTGTTCTGCTGTCTTTGTTTTAACACAAATTATATCTGTTATTGTTGAGTGATATACTATGATGATTTCAGTGACGTTTTTTGTCCTCAACTTTAAGCTACTTTATTACTTTTAAAGCACTAATAAAATGTTTGTTTTGTATAGTGCTTCATTCATAAGTATTTGATGTAACAGAGCTAACAATCAACTCCCATATTCAGTATATTGTTTTGTTAAAAGTGGACTGCCGACACTGAACACATTTACATATCAATCTCAGATAGAAATTCGTGACCCCCTTTCAAATGTATGTGCACCCGCCTATGTCCTATCTAGGGTATCTAGTGGATGTTTACAAAATCCACTAAGATGATGCAAGCAAACAATCACTGTGTTGAATAGCTACCATTACTTATCTAGTTATATATGATCGAAGGTTGCTCATCTTAATGTGCGCTCTTTGTTGGTAAAATTCAGCTCTTTTAAGGATGAACTTGCAGAAAACAAATTTAACTGCATAGCTTTGTCTAAAACATGGCTGAATAGAAGTACTGATTCCTCTGAAGTTACATTAGGATACAAACTATTTAGATCAGATAGGGACGGCCGTGGTGGTGCAGTAGCTTGTTTTTTTAAAACAAGATATAAAATACTCCATTTTGAAAACTAGCAACGATGATTTCGATCAACTCTGGCTCTCTATTAATTTTAAGGGCACGAAATTCGCCCTAGGTGTAGTTTATAAGCCACCAAGGTATCAAAATCATCACTTTATATCTAAGCTAGATGATGTGCTTAATGAGATCTGCATCCGGTTTGATCATGTGGTTTGTACTGGAGACTTTAATATAGATATTAGTATTCCGAATTCATCCACAACAACTCTGTATAATATTTTAGAAAGTTACAGCTTAAAGCAGCTTATTGATAAGCCTACCAGGATAGCAGCTACATCTGCTACCATAATTGATCTTTTTATATGCTCTGAAAATCTAGACGCCGTATGTAATGTTTCCACTGGGCCTGTGCTAGCTGATCATATTTTAATCAGTTATAAAATCAAGTTGTCTTCTGAAAAGTTAGCCCCTAAGTTTTATACATTTCGTGATTTTCGTAACTTCAATTTAGATTTATTTAACTTCGATCTACAGCGTATACCGTTTAGGGCAGTTTACGAATCTGATGACGTGAATGAAAAAGTGCATCTACTAAATTCTTCTATTATCGATTTGTTTGATGTGCATGCTCCCATTAGGACAATTAGGGTTACAAAGAGGAAAGCTCCCTGGCTTACAGACAACATTAAACGTCTCATGAAACTAAGAGACAGAGCTAGTGCTAAATTCACTAAAACTAGGAGACCTGCGCATTTGGAATACTTTAAAGAAGTCAGAAACACTCTAAAGATGGCAATTGAGAATGAAAAGAAAGCCTTCTTCCAAAGCCGAATTAGGAGTAATGGCAGCAACAGATGGAAGCTCTTCAGAGATCTTAATATTTACCAGAATAAACGAAAAACTGCTAACACCGAAAACTCTTTTACTGCTGATCAGATTAACACCTTCTTTAGAGACACATAACAGACTACGTCTAGTCCAGATCAGGACACATTGGCTTATTTTGAGAGCAACACATTGCCTTATATTCAGCAGTTTGCATTCTCGCCTCTCTCTGAATTACGACATGTATAACTTGCTCATTGCGCTAAAAGTAAAGCAATAGGATCAGACCATATTTCTATAAATATGCTACTAACATGTTGTCCCACAATTACACCGGTCGTCACACATATTATTAATTGGTGTATGATCAATTCTATTTTTCCCGATGCATGGAAGGTCGCTAACATAGTACCCATTCCTAAAGTTCCTAACTCAGCTGAACTTTGCGAAATGCGCCAGATTAGTATTCCCCCTACACTGTCAAAATTATTAGAACAAGCTATGTGCCGTCAGATCAAATTATATTTAACAAAATACAATATGCTACCTGAAACTCAGTCAGGGTTTAGGCCAAACCACAGCTGCTTCACTGCACTCTTGGGCGTTATTGATGATAGTGTCTGCTACGGACAAAAACTACTTGTCAGCACTCGTCTTGCTCGACTACTCAAAGGCATTTGACAGAGTCAGTCATTCACTCTTGCTGGCAATATTGAACCATTTGGGTTTCTCTTACGCAGCGATATCCTTGTTAAGATCTTATTTGTTCGATAGGTCGCAGCAGGTAATCTTGAACAACTCAACGTCATCAAGACTTTCTATTACATCCGGCGTTCCCCAAGGATCTATTCTGGTACCGATTCTTTTTATATTATATATTTCTCAATTTAACAAGTGTTTAAAGTTTTGTAAGGCTCATTATTATGCAGATGATGTCCAACTATATTGCTCGTTCCCACAACATGAATATCAACTTGCTACTGACAATATTACTCTTGACCTTACATCCGTCGCCATACAGTCTCGCAGATACTGTTTAACTGTTAATGAATCCAAGACCCAACTAATTCTGTTTTGTAGACGTCCTACAAACGATAGGATAAAAGACCTACTTAGGATCTCTATTGATGGGCATTTACTCCACGTCAGTGAAGTATGTAAGAATTTAGGAGTGTTTATTGACAGTAAACTCAACTTTTCTGATCACGTTAGCCATATAGTTAAGAAATCACTTACATCCTTAAAAATGATTTATGAAATTCGTAGGATCGTAAACCAGCAGAACAAGGAAATACTGTGTGAGTCACTAGTTCTTTCGCATTTGAATTACGCTGATGTTGTATATGGTCCATTTCTCACTCAGTTTGAAATCATGCGATTACAACGGATCCAAAGTTCGTGCGTCAGGTTGATCTGTGGAATTAGAAAATATGACCACATATCTAGTAGTTTTAAGGAATTGAAGTGGCTAAAAGTAAAGCAGAGGATACAGTTTCATATAGCCTGTAACACACATAAAATTATTCTACATATACAAAGTACCTGTTTATCTATATAATGAAATATCCTTTAGAGGTGACCTACATGGTCTTAACATTAGACGTAAGCAGTTCTTATCTACACCACCCCACCTTGCGTCTATATTCCAAAAATCGTTTACTTATACCACGGCTAAAATCTACAATAAAATTCCAGATTGTCTCAAGAGTCTTTCAATGACTCGTTTTAAGATGAAACTGAAAGAACTTATGCTAATTAACCAAACACTATTTGAGTGACAGTCTACTAATTCACTCAGATCTAGCACTATGGATATGATACCAGCAATATTGAACTGTGATCCATATTAAATTTAATATGTCCATGTATTGTTTCTCGTAATTTGTTGTACTATATTTAGTTTTTATTTTTATTTCTAGGTTTTTTAATATGTTCAGCATTAGCTATTGTAGCTTATATAACTTGTCAGGTTGAGTGGAAGAATGGGGTTTCCCAAACTCTGCCTTCTGGCGACTCGGTCAATTATTATTTTTATATGTACAATGTATTTATGTTGCCAATAAAAGCCTTTATTATTATCTGACTTTCTAAGTTCCACTCGCATAATTGCGGTAGCAACAAGTGTTGACGGGCTGTGCCAAGTCAACACCCTGACTATTATTGATCGGAATTTAGGAAGGATCGCACAATATTACAGGTCTTCAGGATTACAGACTTTTGGAATACTTTGTGTAACTTTTCGTCCAGGCCCAGCTGTTGAAGGTGTTGTGTAAACGTGTTTGGTGTAAGGCCTGACACAGACATAATAAGGGGGACAATTGTGACTTTGTTTTGTTTCCGAAGTCGTTTTATTTCCATGGCAAGGTCCGTGTATTTGGATATCTTCCCAGCGTAGGTGTTTCGGATATTCACATCGTTGGGAATGGCAATATCTATCAAATAGGTAATTTTGTCGGCCTTTGACTAGAAAACTATATCTGGTCTATTGGCTGGGATAGTCTTGTCTGTATGTATTTCAACGTCCCAGTATAGTTTGTACCGATCGTTTATGAGTACTGATGTCGCAGTGTAATTGTAGCATGGATCTGTGTTTTCTATTAGTTTGTTTGCTGTGGCTAGTGCTTGGTGTATGACCTTGGCCGCAGAGTTATGTCTGGCTGTGTATTCGGTACCGGCAAGAACTTTGCATCCGCTTGTTATGTGATCTATTGTTTCTTTTTGTTGGTGACACTTTCTGCAGCTATCTTCTGTTATGGATGGATCTTTAATTATGTATTTCTTGTACTTTCTTGTCGCAATAACTTGGTCCTGGAAAGCAAGCATAAATCCTTCAGTTTCTGGAAAGAGCTGGCCATCCTGCAGCCAGGTGTATGACTGTTTTTCGTTTATATGGTCTTGCGTAATACGGTATCTATGCTTGCCATGGAGTGGTTTCTGCGACCAGGTGTTTACTTTTTCTTGTTGCGATTGTGTGGGATCTTGTGTGTCTGCGGCGTGGTCTGGACATGATAGGTTGAGTGGTGTATAGTTTTGGTCTGCTTTTACTATTGCTCGATGTAAATTTGTTTGTTTGTTTTGGAAGAAATGTCTGAGTGTCTTTATCTGTCTTGTGCGAAGCGACTGTATATCTACAATCCCTCTGCCTCCTTGTTTGCTGTCTATGGTGAGCCTTTCTTTGCATGCGTTTGGATGTGACATTCGGTGTTTCGTGAGTTCTGTCCGTATGAGGATGTGGATGTTTTCTATATCAGTGAGTGACCACTTGATGATGCCGAAGGAGTATGTGAGAACTGGTATCGCAAATGTGTTAATGGCTTTTGTAGAGTTTCTAGAATTCAATTATATACACAATTTTTACAATTACATACACATATAATAATAACAATAATACCCTTTTATTCATCAACAGAAGCTATTGCTACAATAATTTTTATGACTTGTCCAAAAATTAGAGGTTATGTTGTTAGGGATAATATTCAAAATACGTATCCAAAATTACACAAAATTACCTTAAAATAAATACACTCGACTACCACATAGCACACAACAAATTAAAATGAGAGTTAGAGTACAGTACTTCAGGATAAACTTGTTCAATGGATGGGAGCATAATATTTTCCAAAATGTTAATACCACCAGGTCCATGGATGCCTATCCAGCCCCATACATCAGAAAAACGTCCCGATCTGAAAGCTAGGAAGCTGATGTGACGTTCTTCATATCTGCTATTGTCTGGTTAATAAACACGAATTTGGCCATTATAAGTGGACTAGAACGTTTTGTCGTCGGCAAAAATGACCGTGTTCCAAAATTCGGGGCCGCGGTATAAGTAATTTAATGAAAAAAATTAATCTTGTCTACCGCTGTTCTATAGCCAGGAACATTTTTTGCTGTTGGTCAGTTTTTTAGTTCGGATTCTCTGACTCTTCTACTATATGTAGGCTGTAAACCAGGAAATTCTGTATAAATAACCGCATCTCTCATCGTTCCAGATGGACTTGTCCTTAGGTACCCCAAAAAGGCTTTATCCTGTTCAGGGTTTAGTTTAAAACGACCTGAACCAACTTTTCTTTTGATTGATTCCTTTTGCTCCTAGCGTTGTTTAATTTTTAATATCTTTTTTTTATTTTTGTTGTAGAACTACGCAGCTTCACGAATTTTCCAACCTTGTTCAATTTTAGCCACTATTTGAACTTTCCCTATTTCAGATATCTGACGTGGCATTTTTATTTTTTAAATTTGTCAAACACTGTCATGCATGACATTTAGCAAAAACCTCCAATAGACAATGACTGGCACCAGCCTGTTTTACACAAATATGACGCAGGTCGTCCTCTTGCTAATTCCTGTACGCATTTTTACTTCCCACACCGATAGGTGAGGGGAGTATTGTGATCGCGAAAATTTTCGATTTCGAGATAATACGCTTTTTGGGCATGTTATGATATCTACATAACGAAAATCCACGTCACTCATTTCCGTCGGTCTGTCGGTCGGTCTGTCGGTCGGTCTGTCGGTCGGTCTGTCGGTCGGTCTGTCGGTCGGTCTGTCGGTCGGTCTGTCGGTCGGTCTGTCGTCGGTCTGTCGGTCGGTCTGTCGGTCGGTCTGTCTGTCTGTCTGTCTGTCTGCCTGTTGGCGTTTTTCTAACGTCGTAATCTCAGTAACCGCTGCATGGATTGTCATGAAATTTGGGCAGCGGTATGCTGTGGGGTCGTAGTAGGTAATGTTCGTATAATTTTGAAAATCGGTGCATAGGCGGCGGAGCAATTAGCAAAAAACAAAAAAAATTAAATATTGCTGAAACTTCGTTTTTAGGCGTTTTAGGAGTCCCTGATCATTTTCTACTTTTTTTTTGGTGGGGGTGAGATTGGGGTGGTTGGGGGTTGGGGGGTTGTAAAATTGAAAAATTTGTTGTATTCATAATAGACCACCCACTGACCTATGAAGGAAGACCTAGCGACATAAATAACTTTTTTAGGTCTATCCGATCATTGCCTTATGCCTATTACAGAAGGAAATTTTTTCCGATGTATACAGGCTGTCCATTTAGTGTGTAATTCTTCGATATCTCGCAAGGTATAGCTGATAGAAGAAAATCTCAAATACAAAAGTTATTTGGTTACTTGAGATGCATATCCTAAAAATATTTTGAAATATACAGGGTGTTGCGAGAAAGTAGGATAGAGATCAACTTGATTTTTTTATATGGAACTATAACTTTCTCTCAAGTTCTTCTAGTGTCCATCATTGATCTCTATTCAACCCTAAAATATTTTTGGAATCGGTTGCGACGTTGCCAAGTAATAATTTATTTTCTATTAATTTCCGCATTTGCAAGGTCGCAAGTAATACGTTCAAATTGATATATTCCTTTCACTTTTCTCAATAATATTACACAGCGAGTTATTTGAATATTAAGCGGATATTATTCTGGATGCTACCAGCAATTTGTATTTACAGGGTGTTTTTGGCAGAATTTTAAATTCCGGCAACTTAAAGGTCGTTTTACTTTGTTTTTTTAAATGTAACACCCTGTCTTTTTTATTTTAAATCGAAATATCTACAAATACTCTATCTCGCCTTGTAATATTTTTTTTCGCGTTTTCGACGTTGCCAAGTTATAAATTATTTTCCCAAATTTTTAAACAAGTATCCCCGATTTTAATTCATTTTAAATAGAATCCTCTACTTATTTTTATTGCAATGAATTGCGCATGTCGAATTTAGTAAGATCTCACAATTTCAGAATTTTGTTTGTATTAATTAATGAGATACGGCAACACCGCTTTTTCAGTAAACGGTACCGAAACGCTTAAATTTCTCCAAAACTGCCACAGCTGAAGAGGTGAAATTCAATACAAAAGTTTGTATTATTGATAATAGGCTGTTCATTGACCTGTGCAGGAAAGACCTAGCGGCATATGACAATAATTGGGGGGGGGGGGGGGTAGTGGCGATGATTTTGTTGCTAGGGGATCTCAGACTAAATCTTTATGCTATGGGAAAATAATAAACTGGTATCACCGTAATGTGTGGGAAGTACTGAGTCAATCAACTTGACTCCATTTTTTATGAATATAGCTGTACCTTCTCTGTTAGTTGGAGACTGGAGATTTTGCACTGCAGATCCAATATCGCTAACCCTGTATAGCGTTTCTTATTAGAATGGGCTGAACTAATGTTATGCGCAAAAACAGAAGCATAAATGCACAGCTTACAGCACAGACCTTCACTATGATGAAACGACGATTTCAACGTATATGGAAAATATGATATACGCACATTCTTACTAAGTCCGTTATATTCTATGCCTCTTCTCTTAATCATTAATTTCATCACAGCAATATATCTTGTTTCTCCAATTACCTTTTTTGTCTTTGCCTTTTCCCAGTCATTATAACCAGTACTTAAAACTCCACTAATGAGTGTGTCGCCGATTTTTTCAATCCGATAGTCATATTTTAGTAACGCTTGGCTACTTTAACGCAAATGTGGTGACACGACATTTTTTATTTATAAAAAGCCGTTGCGTCGTCGGGATATTCACAGCCAGTAAACCATAACTAATAGATTTATAATAATGCAATAAATGAGAATTGTGCCCACCCCAACGGGCGGGACCCACTCAGTGTTGCCAACACTAAAAAATATTTTCCGCCAAGTACAGGCTTAAAATCCGCTAGATTGGATTATTTTCCGCTAAACATACTACCCCCCCCCCCCTCCTCCCCGAGAACGAATAATATTTTGCTTTGCTGATGAAGTCGTCCCAGGTCAAATATCAATTTAAGGGTGCCAAACAAAAAAGTATATAGTATATAGTAAATATTAACAAAAAATAATTGATAATTTGGATTAAGGCAATACAAGGATGTCCAAGGCAAACTCACATGTTTCTTTAAAGGGGTTTTCTCCACTCGCGTTCCAATATTGCCACATTTCGGACCAAAACTTAATTGTGTCAGTAGTATTTTCCCATTTAACAAAATTTATGTTGGTGTATTGCTGTTCAATCAAACCTATAATGTTTTCGGGCATGTTTAAATTCTGTAGCAGACTTAATAGTTTCTCATTATCTTTTTGTTGCTTTAGTACAATTTGGACCGAAATTAATGATATTTTTTCTAAATGTTTTATGTTATCCGGCAAACGTTGTTTTAACTGGTTATATACAAATCGATCAGGAAATCGCGACATATTTTACTGTTTTTTCATCAGCAGCTGTTATATGTTTGTTTTGAACTAATTCATTTATATTTTTTTCAAACTGGAAGCCCAAATATGGTTTTGGTTTTAAATACATTTGTATATCTTTTTCCACATCTCTACTTCCCAGTCTGGCAGAAAGCTTGCAAATTAGATTTTAATTCATATGTCTAGTTACTCTAGCTATCGTTTACTTATCTGAAAATGAATAAGCTAAAATCAGTTCTCAAAACTATTGATAATATTCGTGTCGGCAATACTCTAGCTCCGACTTAATGCATTTTACGAGTTCACAACATGCCCGTTAAGACATTTTGACTATGGTGATGAAAATTAGCTAAGAAAATCTGAAAATCCGTCAAAAATTCCGCTATCCGCTATCGCCAATTTTGTCCGCTAAATTTAAACCAAATTCCGCTAAATCTAGCGGAAATTCCGCTAAGTTGGCAACACTGGACCCACTAAAATTCAAACAAAAGGTACCTGACTGAGAGGAAGCATCGGAATTGGTGCTAGCGCATCCATGGTATATCAGGGGTATTCTACAGGGTTATTCACGTTATTCGACACGGAGCATTATGACTAAAGTATTTGATAAAAAAGAAAATAATAATTTCGGATGGATAGAGACCCAATAAAGGCTACATTTTAAAAATATTTTCATGTTATACAGGGTGTCCCAAAAACACGAAATGTATCAGTTATGTTTTTTTAAATGGAACACCCTGTATATTATTGCATATTCAGATTCCTTGGTGAATTCTAGTGTGACTTTATGTATCGTACATGGGACTTAAAGCGAACCGTTTAGGTGTAAGTCGCCATTTTCCGGATAAGTAGATATCAGGAAAAAATTTAATATCGCAGAGATTATAAAATTTGGAAGGCTGTGACTTTGCTGTATTACTAAGCATAAAATGCGTCAGCTTTGATGAGACTGTCAAATTTAAGTTACGTTTATGCTTGATTTTTTCAAATGGGAATGCCTAATTTTTTTATATGGTTAAACGTAGAATTTGACAACCTTTCTAATGATATATTGTGAATATCAATCTCTGGTAGTTTCATTTAATTTTAAATTTTCAAACAAATCGGCGTTTTTGAAATATAAACAAAAGTCTGTTCAGTTGAAGAAAACAACTAACTTAGCAGAAAAATACACACGAACTAGACTAAAGGGACAAGATTATAAAAATTACTCACAACAAACAAAGTCTAACCAGAAACAACGGCGGTAACATTTCTAAGGTCAAATTCCCATTCCCATTTAAAATAATCAAGTTATCGCTGATCGAAGTTTCCTTAATTAATCGACCGGTTTCTCAAAGCATAAACGTAATTTAATTTTGACAGTCTCTTCACAGCTAACGCATTTTATGCTTAGTAATGCGGCAGAGCTACAGCTTTCCAAATTTTATAATCTCTGCGATATTCAATTTTTTCCTGATATCTACTTATACCGAAAATGGTGATTTACACCTAAACGGTTCGCTTTAAGTCCCATGTATGATGCATAAATTAACACTAGAATTCACCAAGGAATCTGAATATGCAATAATATATGGGGTGTTCCATCTAAAAAAACATAACATTGATACATTTCGTGTTTTTGGGACACCCTGTATAACATGAGAATATTTTTAAAGTATAGCCTTTATGGGTCTCTATCCATCCGAAATTATTATTTTCTTTTTTATCAAATACACCGTGTCGAATAACGTGAATAACCCTGTATATATTATATACTGTGAACTCCATGTTTCATCTTATTAGAAAGCGAAATAAGTATTTTCGATGTTTTAGGCAAACCTGAATATCTGAAACTTTTGATTTTCGTCAAACGAGACTGAAACTCAATCTTATTAGAAAGCCAAATAAGGGTTTTCGATTTTTTAGGCAAACCTGAAGATCTGAAATATTGATTTTTTTTATTTTGGTCAAACAAAACGGAAACTCAAAACTGTGACTGGACTTGTAATCAGTACCCTCAAATTATCTAAAAAACGGCGTTTCATCTTAGTAGAAAGCCAAATAAGGATTTTAGATTTTTAGGTGGATCTGAAACCTGAAGATAAGAAATATCTGAAATTTTTTATTTCCGTCCAACGAGACCGAAACTCAAAACTGCGACTGGATTTGTAATCGGCATCCTCAAATTATACAAAACATGAGATGAGATTGCATCATATTAGAAAGCCAAGTAAGGATTCAAGATTTTTCAAGTAAACCTGAAGATATGAAATATCTGAAATTTTTTATTATCGTCAAACAAGACTGGAACTCAAAACTGCGACCAGATTTGTAATCAGCATCCTCAAATTATCCAAAATACGAGGTTTCAACTTAAGAGAAAGCCAAATAAAGATTTTCGATTTTTTAGGCAAACCAGAAGATCTGAAAGATCTGAAATTTTTTATTTTCGTCAAACAAGAGTGAAACTGCGAACGGCTTTGTAATCAGCACCCTCAAATCATCCCAAATACCAGGTTTCATCTTATGTCAGACAGCCAAATAAGGATTTTGATTTTACTGGTAAACCTGAAGGTCTGATATTTTTGATTTTCTTCAAACGAGCTTGAAACTCAAAACTGCACCTTCAAATTATCAAAAACACCGATGGGTGGTGGTAATATCTAACTTATTTAATGGTTCTAGGGACCATAAAATGAAGAAAATATGAGTCTGCCAAAGCCCTGTATAACGCTCGTAACCATAATTTTATTGCATTGGATACCTCAAGCCTCAAGGGATACTTGCCCTTCTGTATGACATGCTCAGAAGATTTGCATAAAACATTATGCTCAACTTGTTATATCGAGATCTACCGTTTTTACAATACATCCATTATATAATCTAGTTATCTCTGAACAGCATAGTGTACTAGCTACCTTTATTACGTAAACTGCAGTAACACAGTGCCCCCAGGGTCCCAGTTTATGGTGGTTTATAATCACTGTTAATAATAATTATATGGTTAGCCATAGTGGAAAATGCTCTGCAGTAAAACTTGGAATAACTTAGATTACACACTTTACGAGATCTATGACGTATACTTCAATGTATCATTTGGAAAAAGCTGTATCCTTCTTTCAGAGTTCTTCAGGGTACATTTCGCTGTTGTCATAACTCTATGGGTATGTACGAGGCAATCTAGAATTAAATTTATCTTTCGTTGGTCTAGAAATTATCGACTATGTCCCTTCGTTCCGTCAGTATTCCAGCCTTTGGGCCTATTTTACAGGGTGGGCCAATAGTGAGTAGACGGAGGATTGTGGGTTTACTAAAAAGAATTCCAAAAAATGTGTCACCTGATCGTGGTAAGGGGCCTTGAGGACTATAATCTTAAAATATTTTCACTTAAATTTTCGCGTTTATACAGGGTGATTCATATCAAACTTATATTTTTTTGAATAGAACCCCCTATATATTATTGCATATTTGGATTCCTTGGCGAATTTTAGTGTGACTTTATGTATCATATATGGTACTTTAAATGAACCGTTTAGGCGCAAATTGCTATTTTTGGTATAAGTAGGTATCAGAAAGTTACCTGTGATTGAAATTTCCTTGATGAATCTACTAATTTCTTCAGGTACAAGAAGACTTCAAATTTGACGGTATGACCTAAGATGACGCATTTCATTCTTAGTCACACCACAAAGTCACGGCTTTCTAAATTTTATAATCTCTGCGATATTCAATTTCTTTCGGATACCCACTTATACCAAAAACAGTGATTTGATCCTAAACAGTTCGTTTAAAGTTCTATATATGATATATAAAGTCACACTAAAATTCACCAAGGAATCCAAATATGGAAGAATATAAATGGGGAGTTCTTTAAAAAAAATGTAAGTTTGATATGAATCACCCTGTATAGACGTCAAAATTCAAGTGAAAATATTTTAAGGTTATAGCGCTCCAGGCCTCCTGTCATGACCAGATGACAAATTTTTGAAATTCGTTTTAGAAAGCCCACAATCCTCCGTCCACTCACTATTGGCCCACCCTGTATAAGATTCTTATCAAGACATAAAACTACTAGACGATAAGTAACAACTATACGGGGGGTGTTCAGAAAATAATGAGAATTCTTTAAATTTCGTGTCACTGGCTGTCACTTTTAAGTCTAATAACACAACACGCTCAATGTCAAATTTCAATAGAATCAATCCACTGCTTGGAACATTCTGTCCTTTCAGTATTTTATTTTTTTATTTATTTGTAACTGTTATACAAACTATGATCACACGTGAAGGATTCACTTTGTATAAGGGTACTGACCATCTTTTGAGAATTATTTGAATTCTGAGGTTCTTGTTGTTGGTAGTTATTTCAGAGGTTCCAATCTACCTTGAAGTGTTATCCTACCTGTAATTGATTTGCGGTGTTGTCATATCTTCTTGATACGAGTATTATAAATGTTGATGATTCCTGAAGAATTTTTATGCATATTCGACACCAAAAATTTGTACAAGCTGACAATGACACTTCTCTAATATGAGCACCATTAAGGGTCTAGGGTATAGCGCGCGAAATTGAGAATCCAAGAAAAGACGTATTGCCGTGTTAGCGAGGAGGCGTGGTCGCCTGTTCCCTTTCTGCAGTCTGTGTGTTTAAGATGAGGGGAGACAAGTCAAAAAATCCAAAGGTAAGGTCAAAAGGTCACTATAAAAACTTATTTCACATTTCCAAGCTCCTGACGTTACCTTTAAACTTACAGTAGTGATTCAAAAAGCAAATTGAAGAATAAAGGTTGCACTTTGTCACCTATCTGGCCTTTTTTGATATCGTGTTTGGTTGTAAAATTACAGACATTTGAATAATGTATGATTTTGCATTGCGAGTTTTTTTGCACACTAAAAAACTATTTTGAGAAAATCACAAATCGTTGTCATTCATTAAGGTCTTAGCTATCACCTTCTGAAATACTGTGTATGCAGTTTGAAAAACAAGGTGGGTTTTGTTCCAAATTGGAATCCGTGTTTTAACATGGCAAATACGTATGTATAACTTTGTATACCCAGTCCCCTTAACGTCACCCATAGGGGTATACCATCTTGAGGATTACCCTGTACACCAGCAAACAGGATATTATTTATTAATAATATGTTGTCTCCCTAATGTTAAGATGCACTGTCCACGAACAAAATCCACTTATTTAGTCTTCACCCCGTTTGCTTTTTTTCCATTGTGTAAATATTTCCTTGAGTGTATTGCACGCCACCCTAGTACCAAAATTCCGGAGAAAATATTTACATAATTTTTTGTTAGCGGCAACAATGAGGGTGCTTTCAGGAAAAAAAGGGAGAACTAAATCAGAAAACGACCCATTATGACAACAGAATAGTGCTGGGGGATGGACTGTGGCGAGTTGGTCTGGGGTAGTTGCAAGGCTTTAACCTAATTATATGTTAAACGCTGCTTGACATCCATAAATAAACGCCGTTATTCAAGCAATCTGAGATGTGAGAAGTAAAATACAAATGAATGGACCAATACAAGAAGTGCCTAAGTCACATTTTCATCAATTATAGACTCTAACTAGGGATTCATCAGGCCAAGTAGCTTGAGTTTTTTCTTAAATATTTGACTTGACTTGAAAGCTCAAGCTTTTGAAAATTTGATATTTGACTTGACTTGATTTTCGATCTGAACTACTTGACTTGATATCAAGTAAAATCAAACTACTTAATATTACTTGATATCGATCTTGTAAAATGCGAATCGAAGCGTTAAAATAGGGGAATCACCGAGGTTACAACAGCAAACAGACACCCGATGACTTTAAAACATTAATGCCAACCGACACAGAATGGTCGTTAGTTGAACCAGTTTGCCAGTACTTTAATGTTTTTAAGAGTATTTCCATCATGTTTGCATTAATATGCTGCTCGATAGACTAGAATCGTGGGCTATGGAACTTGGCAATAAGCCTGATCGAGATAAAACCGATGAACAGATTATAAATAGTATTCAAGCGGCAAGGGACAGTACTGAAGATATTTTAGAATGGTGGAAAAGACACGAATGTATTTTTCCAAACCTTGCCGCAATGGCCAAAGACGTTTTGTCAACGCCAGTTTCTTCAGCTCCAGTTGAAAGGCAGTGTTCTAGAGCTGCCTTAACTCTTACCAAAACAAAAAATCGATTAGGTGATAACCCCGTTACAAATCTTATGTGTCTCAAATCATGGATGGCAAATGAGGATATAATTTTTTTTTACTTCTGTGTCATCGGCATCGATTGCTCTGGTCATTAGCCTCGTGTTCTATGTAGGCTTTGTTACTGTTTCCTGGCGTCACTCTAGGAACACCAATATTAATTAGAAGCCAACAGTTAAGGCTCAGGTGGGGATTCTTCTCTGAGCTTTTTTGATTTTTGATTGAAAAAACCAGAAATAAATTTCCGCGTCTAACGGTCACTAGCCCTCGACTCTAACCACTGAGCCAATCCATCCCCATTTGAGTTTGTTGTTTTTCTATGTATTATTATCAGAATTATGTCATATTTCATATTTTTATTTCATATTATTACATTCATTCAAGTTTGTTGGAGTTTTCGTTTTTGGATGTTTTTTTTTAAATACAAGATTACATCTCTATATACATAGATTTTTACTGTTATTGCGTTTTGGTAGCTAATCAGAGTAATATCAAAAAAGAATTCTTTTTTCAAGAAAAATCAAGTAGTTAGCTTAAAAAACTTGATTTTCAAGTTGCTTGATGTGTAACTGCTTGACTTGACTTGAATTTCGAAAACAAATACTCGACTTGATCTTGACTTGATATCAAGTCAAGTCAAGTCAAGTAGCTTGAAAATCAAGTCAAGTCGTGAATCTCTAACTCAAACACCCTTTCTAGGAGCAACAGCGCAAAAACTTGTAATGCAAGTTCATCGAAATATACTTGGGAGGTCGAGCACAAAGAGAAGTTTTCAACAACTAGGCCCTCACTAGCAGTAAAATTACGTCGGGAGTTCCACAAGGATCCGTACTGGGACCATTACTGTTTTTACTATACACCTCCGATTTAAGAGACTGTATTAAAATTTGTAACATTCAATCTTTTGCTGATAATACCCAATTAAGGTGTGAATTTAAACCGGAAATCTTTGACCTTGATCTTGATGATGATCTTGATAGAGTCAGCAAATACTGTCAGTCACACAATCTAATAATAAATCCAACAAAATCGATAATATTATGTTTGTATAGGAAAATCATGTTTTATGCTGATGTAACCTAAAAATTTTATCATATACAGAAAAATTGTCCATTTTTTCACATTTATCTCCTATAGATATCGCATATTATTGGACCTACAGATAATGATACATCTGATAGGTGTCCTGGCTCAGGAAATGAAGTTCTTGATGAAGCAATAGACACTGACACCGATATTTATGAATAACTTTTGGATTGGTAGTGTATTTTGCATTCTCATATATTATAAAATAAGAATACCTCAAAGTATGTACAGGTTTTTATGACCCTTTGGATTTCCAAAGAAAAAAGTGCCTAAGTCCATTCAAAAAAAAAGACAAAATCTTGGAAAGCAGACCACTAAACAAGCTTTTAATGTCGCTCACTCTAAAAGTAATAAAGAACAAATAAAAATAACAAAGAAAATGATTATCTGAAAAGGTAATATTTCCAGAGAGAAATATAAAATTTAGAAGCGATTTTCTAAAAAACAGAAAAATGTGACTTAGGCACTTCTTGCATTGGACCCTTCAAATGTTGAACGTAAAGTTTTCTGAAGGGAAAGCCATGGGAACCTAATAATCATGAGCCAACTTATTAGCAACACATCTTCCTACATGAGTGAACACTAATAAATTTACAAATAAGCAGTCTATAATAGATACATGAAAAAGCGGCTTTTCAAACTGTTCAGTCATCTCATACAGTTGTAAATATCTTCTGTCGTTATTCGTTATAAACTACATGATACTTGTGGACCAAGTACCAGCGTTCTCACGATACTTCAGTGGATCCATTTTTTACTTATACGAAAATAAAGTAATGAAATGTGTAGCGCAGCACAATTATATAAAAAAACAGCGAGGATACACGCTCATTGTCATATATAGCACTATATCTAAAAAGATACTGAGATATTATCGTCCCTTTGTTCACCTGTAGATGCACCTTCAGTCATAATTGCTTTTTTCGACTCAAACGTTAACCCCACAAAAACAGACACAATCGTATTTTATGAGGTGGAAAACCATAAGAAGAGAAAAAACAAAAGTTGCTCATACAGCTAGACGAGTGAGGCAAGTGAGAATGCTGAAGGGGCTCGGGTATTCTCAAATAAAGAAATCATTTGCATAAATTCAATGCAAGAACCGACGCATATCTACCTTACGCTCATCACCAGATAAAGGTAGTGACATTTCGTCCGATGGAAAGACGAGAGGGTCAGGTCTGTCGCGACAAAGTATACACCTGTGTGTAATGATGCGTGAGGTAAGTGCGGGGACCCCTGCTGTTCTTTTGATCTCATGTACACATCACCCTTTCTGCTAGAAAGGCGTACTAATGCCAGTATACACCGTGTTCAAAAAGTACCGTACCACTTCATATCTGGACGAAAAATTTTCCGTGCTTTTCATTTCTGGCTTCAGAAGTAGAGGTTTCCATTTCAAAAAATCAATTTGACCTTGATTTGTCCTTGATGTCAAGGTCAAGGTCATCATAGTAGTCACCATCGGATAGCCAGGAAAAGTGCCTACGACTTTTGTCTTGACCATCTTTATGTGCAACCCTTACTTCTGAATGCTGGTCACATTTTGACCTTGACTTAATCATCCGAGGTCAGTTTTCTCAAATGGCCAAGCTCATATCTGGACGTAAAATTTTCCGGGCATTTTTGGCGTCAAAAGTAGGGGTTTCCATTTAATAAAATCGATTTGACCGTGAATGTCAAGATCAAGGTCACGACGCATCTGCCTCACGCTCATCACCAGATAAAGGTAGTGACATTTCGTCCGATGGAAAGACGAGAGGGTCAGGTGTGTCGCGACAAAGTATACACCTGTGTGTAATGATGCGTGAGGTAAGTGCTGGGACCCCTGCTGTTCTTTTGATCTCATGTACACATCACCCTTTCTGCTAGAAAGGCGTACTAATGCCAGTATACACAGTGTTCAAAAAGTACCGTACCGCTTCATATCTGGACGAAAAGTTTTCCGTGCTTTTCATTTCTGGCGTCAGAAGTAGTGGTTTCCATTTCAGAAAATCAATTTGACCTTGATGTGTCCTTGATGTCAAGGTCAAGGTCAGTCACCATCGGATAGCCAGGAAAAGTGCCTACGACTTTGTCTTGACCATCTTTTTGTGCAACCCCTACTTCTCAATGCTGGTCACATTTTGACCTTGACTTAATCATTCAAGGTCAGTTTTCTCAAATGGCCAAGCTCATATCTGGACGTAAAATTTTCCGGGCATTTTTGGCGTCAAAAGTAGGGGTTTCCATTTAATAAAATCGATTTGACCGTGAATGTCAAGATCAAGGTCACGACGCATCTGCCTCACGCTCATCACCAGATAAAGGTAGTGACATTTCGTCCGATGGAAAGGCGAGAGGGTCAGGTCTGTCGCGACAAGGTATACACCTGTGTGTAATGATGCGTGAGGTAAGTGCGGGGACCCCTGCTGTTCTTTTGATCTCATGTACACATCACTCTTTCTGCTAGAAAGGCGTACTAATGCCAGTATACACAGTGTTCAAAAAGTACAGTACCGCTTCATATCTGGACGAAAAATTTTCCGTGCTTTTCATTTCTGGCATCAGAAGTAGAGGTTTCCATTTCAGAAAATCAATTTGACCTTGATGTGTCCTTGATGTCAAGGTCAATGTCATCATAGTAGTCACTATCGGATAGCCAGGAAAAGTGCCTACGACTTTGTCTTGACCATCTTTTTGTGCAACCCCTACTTCTCAATGCTGGTCACATTTTGACCTTGACCTAA
This sequence comes from Callosobruchus maculatus, assembly GCA_951848785.1. Taxonomy (NCBI): domain Eukaryota; kingdom Metazoa; phylum Arthropoda; class Insecta; order Coleoptera; family Chrysomelidae; genus Callosobruchus; species Callosobruchus maculatus. Next base: position 755,887 of record CATOUR010000235.1, read on the forward strand.
TCATCCAAGGTCAGTTTTCTCAAATGGCCAAGCTCATATCTGGACGTAAAATTTTCCGGGCATTTTTGGCGTCAAAGGTAGGGGTTTCCATTTAATAAAATCGATTTGACCGTGAATGTCAAGATCAAGGTCACGACGCATCTGCCTCACGCTCATCACCAGATAAAGGTAGTGACATTTCGACCGATGGAAAGACGAGAGGGTCAGGTCTGTCGCGACAAGGTATACACCTGTGTGTAATGATGCGTGAGGTAAGTGCGGGGACCCCTGCTGTTCTTTTGATCTCATGTACACATCACTCATTCTGCTAGAAAGGCGTACTAATGCCAGTATACACCGTGTTCAAAAAGTACCGTACCGCTTCATATCTGGAGGAAAAATTTTCCGTGCTTTTCATTTCTGGCGACAGAAGTAGTGGTTTTCATTTCAGAAAATCAATTTGACCTTGATGTGTTCTTGATGTCAAGGTCAATGTCATCATAGTAGTCACTATCGGATAGCCAGGAAAGGTGCCTACGACTTTTGTCTTGACCATCTTCTTGTGCAACACTTACTTCTCAAGCTGGTCACATTTTGACCTTCACTTAATCATCCAAGGTCAGTTTTTTCAAATGGTCAAGCTCATATCTGGACGTAAAATTTTCCGGGCATTTCATGCGTCAAAAGTAGGGGTTTCCATTTAATAAAATTGATTTGACCTTGAATGTCAAGATCAAGGTCACGACGCATATCTACCTTACGCTCATCACCAGATAAAGGTAGTGACATTTCGTCCGATGGAAAGACGAGAGGGTCAGGTCTTACCTATACCCTATAGAGCAATCCCACGACCATAACCTCAATCGTCAACCAATAGTTTTTACTTCCCACACCGACTGGTGAGAGCAGTATTGTGATCGCGAAATTTTTCGATTTTGAGATAATACGCATTTTGGGCGTTTCATGCTGTCTACATAACGATAATCCACCTCACTCGTTTCCGTCGGTCTGTCTGTCGGTCTGTTCGCGTTTTTCTACCCTCGTAATCTCAGTAACCGCTGCATGGATTGTGATGAAATTTGGGCAGCGTTATGCTGTGGGGTCGTAGTAGGTAATGTTCCTATATTGAAAATCGTTATACGGGGGGCGGAGTAATTAGCAAAAAACGAAAAATTTCAAATATACCTCAAACTTCGTTTTTAGGCATTTTAGGGGTTCCTGATCATTTTCTACCTTTTCCTGGGTGGGGGTGAATTTGGGGTGGTTGGGGGGTGGGGGGTTGTAATACTGAAAAATCTGTTGTATTCGCAATGGACTGTCCATTGACATGTGAATGAAAAACCTAGCGGCATGATACACTTTTTTAGGTCCATCCGAACGTTGCATGCTTATCATAGAAGCCACGGGACTTTGTGATGTATACATACGAGTATTGTTTTAGATCGTTCGATATCGCGTAACTCGAGAATTGTTCAATTGATTTTAAGGAAATTTTGACACAGTATTACTCCCGCGGCGAGGATGGAAAAAGCATATGTTTTGGAAAAATCGGGTCAGTGGCGGCGCGGCAAAAATAAAAAAAACTAAAAATATAAAATCAGCTCAAACTTTGTTTTAGGGGTTCCTGATAATTTTCTAGGTTTTTTTTGGGTGAGAGTGAATTTGGGGTGGTTGGAGGGTGGGGGGTTGTAAAACTGAAAAATTTGTGGTACTCGTAATGGGTTGTCCATTGATCTGTAGAAGAAATATCTAGCGACGTACTACACTTTTTTAGGTCCATCTGAACATTGGCTTGCCTATTACAGAAACCAATTTTGTGATCTGTACATACGAGTTTTGCTTTATTTCGTTCTATGTATATTGCGTAAAGCGAAAATTATTGAATTGATTTTAATAAAATGTTGACACAGAATTTATTACCGCGGCGAGAATGGAAAACGACTCTGTTTTTGAAAAACCGTGTTAGTGGCGGCGCAGCAATAATCATAAAACCAGAAACATAAAATTAGCTCAAACTTCCTTGATCGTTTCGCATCGTCCAGTTGAAGCATGCAGAAAAAAACTGTGGCGTCCTAGTTCCAAAGGAAGGAGACGCAAGAAACTATTTACGATGGTTTTTTGTGTTGGATGTTGTTTTTGCGGGCGGATGGGCGATAATTTACTTGCAAGGGGATTTTAGACTGTAGCTTCATGCAATGGGAAATAATAAAATGGTATCATCATTGTGTGTGGGAAGTACTGAGTCAATCAACTTGACTCCATTTTTTATTCAAGTAATAATCCTCTAGCTTCTGGTGTGTGCAGCTTTATAACGACCCAACTGAAGTCTACATTGACCTTTTGCAACAATTATTATAACGCTTTCTTCAACAACAGTTTTTATCGGGTATTGTGGTTTAAAAATACTGCACATTCTAGTTAAAAGCAAATTAATCGGTATTCCAGCCAGACTGTACGTCTTGCCAATAATTGCTTTGCAATTTATTCACACATGCACAGTTTACTATCTGTTTGTAGTAAAGCTGACCTTGAATATGAAATATGGTTTTATGTGCTTGTTTGTGTGCAGGTCACCATTAAAATGCACTTCTGTTGTCTTGCAATGTCACGAAGAACTGAAAAACAACGCTTTCAGAAAATATCGATAGGAATTACAGAGACATGATGTTATGCTTTGATGAAATCCATTAGTGTAGTGATAAAAACTACTACTACTGCGTCACTGTGTATCCGTAGATTTTTTCTCCTGTATAAATCAGAGGTCTTAAATAATCCAGAACGAAGTAGGTCTAAAATTAAGCATGATATCTTTAGTGAACACACCATGGATCAGTCATGGACGTACGTACGCTTAAGCTGAAACTGTAGATTTTGTGCTGTACATCGGCAATAATGAACGTACGCCTGGGTAAATTAAGATCCAGTGGATTGTGACAGTTGCCTCTCCACTTCTAGAACGGGCAATGGCGTCGGTGCTCACACGTACACGGAAAACATCCTATCCAGTAGGACCGAAGAGAGAATTTATACAACTGTTATATGACCAACAGCGACATATGCTTGTGAGACGTGAACTATGAACAAAAAAAAAGAAAAACGTTGAGAGCTATTTATGGAGGCGTAAGGACAGAGGTGGGATGGAGGAGAAGAACAAACCAAGAACTGGTCGACATGTGTAAGAACCCCAATATTGAAGCAGTCATCAAAGCGCAGAGAATAAGGTGACTGGGACATGTGTATAGGCTGAATGGGATGAGAATGGCAAAACTAGTTCTCAACCGGAGACCAATAGGAAAAAGAGGAAGGGTAGACCAAGGAAGAGATGGCTGAAGAAGGCAGAAGATGATTTGAAGAAAATTGATATCAAACACTGCAAAGACAGAAATAGGTGACGTAGAATAGTGCAAGATATACTCAGAAATAGGTGGTGAAAGTATCCAAAGACACATTTAACACGTTGTTGGACACAACGGCTATAGCCGTCTGCGGGGAGTGATCGTGATACTCCACGACGGCTATATCAGTCAAAAAGTTATCTGCTTGTTACGGCAGAACGGCTACGACCGTCATAATGTCGGTATACTTGCTCTGTTAAGCAATGTTAGTGCCGTAACGTGAAGCTCGTCGTTTCTGAAATTGCCAAATTCTAACCCACTATACGCTATCCCAACTATTCATATTTTAAGGTGCATGGGTAAAACGGCACGACGGCTATAACCGTCCATAACCTCCAATGATATCCTAAACAGATATTCGTCGTCCACATATCGTCGTACATATAGAATATATTGTTTCATATCAATACAAAACTCGAAGCACGTGTGAGACATTTTCCAGAGAAGCTGCCCCTACCAGAGGATCATAAAATAAAATCATATTTTCTTAGATGCAAACAATGTTTCAAGTCTGGAAAATGCAAAGAAACTAGCTATAGATGCAAGAGTTGTGAAAATAAATCTGTTTTGTGTCCAGACTGCTTTGAAGAGTGGCGTCAAACATAAATTTGTGCCTAAATTCTGTTTTGTTCGGGGATACCTCTGTTTGCTAATAAATTTGATTTTTTGTTTTTATACCGTCTATATTCTGAGCGATGCGTTTTTGTTTATAAATTTGATACAATAAAATGTTGTTTTTGTTTTAGCTCTTGTCTCGAAAATTGTCCTTTTCTTCCCACAAGATGTGTTTTACGATTACACTGATCAGACGGCTATAGCCGTGGTTGCCATTCTAGAACATAAAGTCTGCTGTGATGTACAATAAAATGTTGTTTTTGTTGTATATCACAGTTGTTGTTTTTGTTTTAGCTCTTGTCTCGAAAATTGTCCTTTTCTTCCCACAAGATGTGTTTTACGATTACACTGATCAGACGGCTATAGCCGTGGTTGCCATTCTAGAACATAAAGTCTGCTGTGATATGAGACTATGGATATAGCCGTCTTTTTTTTGTCACGAAAAACCTCAAAAATGAAAAAAAGAGTAAAAAATGAATACCCCTAAAATATTCTGAAAACGCAAATCATGTTACAAACGCAAAAAATGAGAATGTTTTGAGGTGCCATATTATAAAGCCTCCTGGCCAGCAGAGTGTCCAACAATGTGTTAAATTATACAAATTTTATCGGTATAAGATAAACTAATAATAATGTATCTGAAAATTCCAAGAATGGTGTTGTAACTTCTTTCAAAAATAGAATAACACACAAAATAACACATGAAAACCTTTTCGTAAATATACTAAAGCATGGAGCAAAAATATGCAATAAAATTTTGTGTTCCGTTGAGTAAAACCTCAACTGGAACCTTTCAGGTGATTAAAAGTGCATGTCCAAAGAAAGACACTACCCACTCTAGTAGTATGCACTTGTTTATAATCAAATCGATTCACTTTAAATTCGAATCCCATGCCAAAACACAATATGCCATTACATCAGGGCAACCCAATTATAGTACAGATTTATCGGCCAAAACGGTGCAACTTAGATCCACGCAACTAAATGTAATATGTCATGTTGTCATTCATGAAATGACTAATTACCGTGTACCGGGAATTACCTATTGACAGATGTGAGGAGGATCGACCCATGGGACCTCTCCTACCACTTATCTGCCCTCCCTGAATGCTCTTGATATCCCAATCAGCACAGTGGTGGGTATCTGGAATCAATACTGACACGAAATCAGTACTCATAGAACAAATAACTACAACAATTTGCTACTAGTTACAATTTGCAGGTATTTTCTTCGTTTATAGGTCTTCCAGCAGTTTAGAGCCCCGCATTAGTTTCACTACTGCTCCTGGTACAGAGTTAAAATCATTCGGTTCTAGCCTAGGCTTCCCAAAGACCTGTTGGAGGGTTGACTCTGTCCATCTGCTACATAGCCTGGAGTCGAGGTCTTCATCGTAGAGCCCCATTCTCTTCTGGTGTCCCTTCAGACCACAATATCCTGTAAAGAGACCAGTTGCTGCTAGAAGCTGATTTCTGTTCAAAGTAAGAAGTCCTTCAGCTATTTTCTGGCATAGGGACTTCAATAAAGAGAAGCTCAACTACTCAGACAAGCCATGCTCTTCTAGATGTTTGTAGCAGATTCCATGCATTGGCTTATCGTTATGAAGACTTGAAAGGAAGACTACTTCAGCAGCTTTAGTGTGGGATTGCAACTGTGCGGGAGCAAGTTTTGTAATGAACTGCTGACACCTCCGCGTGAAGTCTTGTGTGCTGTCGCACAAAGCGGATCAGAGGGTCGGTGCTCCTCGTCACATAGCAGGCAAATGTCAATACTACCCTGTTGTGCAAACGTTCCAAACTCAATAGTCCACGCCTTCCCAGGTGTCGTGGGAGGTATATTCGTGGGACAGAGGGCTTATGTAGACATCTCTTCATATTCATCATCAAAGGTGTATAATAACAATGGGACCTCAAGTATTTTTGTGGCAGCGACTTTGCTTTTACCGGAAAGTTCTGATGACCAGATCTGCCAGAGTCGGTGCACGTACTTGCCGCGGAGATACACTTTGACCATATTTGCCATCTGGACATGACGTTGCGCCACTCCAAGATAGGTATGGTATAAGTATCTCTGGCATGTAGTTGTTGCAAGATGCTCCCATCCACAAGCTGTTCCTTCTCTTCACTATCACCGTTTCGTCCTTTCTTGAGATGAACCAATGCACATTTGTTTGTTCCGAACTCCATTTCGATAGCATGAGCGTACTTTTGCACTACCCTCAGCAACTGTTGTAGATTTAGTTGGCTGGAGGCATAAAGGCACGGAAGATATTCGAGTGAGGTCTCCCAGATAATAAGACCGAAGGAACACTAGAGAGGCCCTGCGAGCTCATGCTTACCAGATCGAGGTCCCTACTCCCCGAACCTTGTGAACGCTTTTGTAAATCGTATTCGGGAAATTGACGGGTCTAGGAGGCAGATTACTATCTGCTCTGACAGTCAGGCAGCCATCAAAGCACTGAGTGCTTGGAAAATAACGTCGGGACTGGTCCTGGAGTGCAGGAGGGCTGTTGACGACATCTCAGCTAAACACAAGGTATCACTGATGTGGGTACCTGGACACGCTGGGGTAAATGGTAACGACATGGCGGATCATCTGGGTAGGATGGGATCCGGCAACAGTTTTGTGTGCCCGGAACCAGCCTTAGGACTATCTGCAAACTTGATTAGGAAAACAACTGGAGAGTGGATCAAGAATCACCACTCTCTGAGATGGAACAACATCTCTGGTCATCTCCGTCAAGCTCGGGAACTATTAGCAGGGCCTGCAGAGAGAATAGGACGATTTTGTCTCTCTCTGGATAGGAGTAACTTGAGATTGCTAGTAGGCCTATTAACGGGTCACAACACCTTCAGGCGTCACTTGTTCGTGATGAGGGTGGTCAACGACCCAATGTGCACGTGGTGTGGTGAAGAGGAAGAATCCTCGGCACACATCTTGTGTCGCTGTGAAACCCTGGGTTATCACAGGCAGACTATGCTGGGCTCAAGAACCTTGGAACCAATAGAGATAAAACGGATAGGACCTAAGAATGTACTTGCCTTTGCCAAAAGGGCAGGTCTTAGGAACTAGCGTGAATAGAGGCGCAAAAGGGCCCATCGTGTGGCCTATGCACCAGCCACATTCCGTGCTGGATAGCCTCTGGTCCTTATTCATTCATTCCTCCCAGAACCAGTCTCCTCCAGCATTCCTTCTTTTGGAGAACTTCGACACTGTGGAATGACCTGCCGGGGAATTTGTTTCCCGACGGCTACAACCTGCAGCGTTTCAAATCTAACGTGCAAAGACACTTATCCTCTCGCAGCGCTTCTACAGTGCCATAAGCTTTCAGCCTTTGCGAGAGGCTGACCACAAAAAAACACTTTGGAATATCTGTTTCTGGAAGAAACTTCTTACTTTAAAAACACTCTGTATACCCGGATGACGCAAAAAATAAACAAAGACAAAAAACGGTTTCGAGTAACAGTAAAATAAATTACTTGTAATTACAAAAAGAAATTATCATCGATGACATACGGTTATTTAAAAATGACGAGATACGAATCAGTAGGCGATTCTTTTAACATGGAAGGTAGTTATTAAAAAAGATCGCCCACTGTTTTTAAAGAACTCATTCCATTGCTGCTACTTGTGTTACCCAAAGATCTGGTTTTGGCCTGGGTACGATTTATTCAGAGTAGCCTACCGTGTTAAGCACCAGTGGCGTACCCCATTCACGCTCAATTATCTGTTTAGTAAATGACATAGTCGGGTTTGCACGAGAATCAATATGAGATACTGCAAAAAAACCTGGAAATAGTAGTTTTTTTTATTGTAGAAGCTTTCGCAAATCTGCTTGATCGCAAGGACCCAAAAGTGCGGCTTGCGCCAGTGGCTGAATGGCTTCTTAAACGACCGATATCTATATGTTGTAGTCGAAGGCAGTTCATCAGACGTACTTTCAATAAACCCTGGTGTTTCTCAGGGATCTGTCATATCCCCTACACTTACTACGTTCCAAAATCCCATCAAAGACCGCGATTTGCTCTGTAGCGTTTCAGTATTCACTCAGCATCAAACTGTCAACAAAAATCTGTGTTCCGTTATTGCATTTCCGAGGCCATGGATGTCATCGTTTTGCTCGGAAATCAAATTGAGATTTTAGCGATCTTTGTGTCAATACTGTCAAGAGATATTTTTCACTTGACAGCTAACAACTTAACATAACCTATTTTGCTTTATTTGTACGCATTGACATTCTAACGGGTACGACTACTCTGACACTCTGACTCTGAGAAAACAGCACGGGTTATCTGATATGTCAAAATTGTCAAAAAAAGATCTTTGCCGTTTCATAAATATTCCAACATCCCTAACATCTGTGATCACGTGACTATCCTCAAAAATTCATCTGCTCACTGGATAGATGGGATTTTGGAACGTAGTAACTGTTTCTGCTGTACATCAACGAACTGCTGGAAATCACATCCAATCCAATCTGCAGCTTCGCAGACGACAGTACATTAACATAGTGCATGGAACCAGGCAAGCCAATATCATCCCAGGAGATGGTACGGCAGCGACAGCAGCATGCCTCACAGATCCACGTATAGATATTAAAACAATTGTCGAGTGGGGATTAGTAAATGCAGCACAGTTCAACGTACAGAAAACTTAGGCAACGACACTGACAAAGAAGTCTCACGTTGGCTTACCAACTGTGGAAATAGAGGGTTACCCAATAGTTGCCTTCCGGCAAGCTTCTGGGAATCAACATCAACAGTAACATGTTCTGGCACGACCACGTCGTCAGTATTGCTAAAACGGCATCCCTGAAGCTTGGAGTTTTCTTCTCCTGTAGGAAGCTGTATACACCAGAGCAACTATTGCTGCTCTACAAGGCACAGATCCGCCCATCGATGGAGTATTACTCCCATGTATGGGGATGCGTTCCGAAGCACTCTCTAAAGCCTCTGGATACTATCCAGAAGAGAGCAATTAGACTAATCCATATGCCCAACCTCACAAAGAACCTCCACAGCCCGGAACATCGAAGAAGGATGGCTGACCTGTCCCTGTTTTACAGATTCTTTCACGCAAGATGATCGAGTGAGCTCGCCCAGATAATAGCACCTAAGGCCGTTCGAACGAAGAACACTAGAAAGGCTCTGCAAGCTCATCCTTACCAGGTCGAGGTCCCTATTCCCCGAACCAGTCTCCTCCAGCATTCCTTCTTTTGGAGAACTTCGACGCTGTGTATTGAGCTGCCGTGAATTTGTTTCCCGACGGCTACAACCTGCAGCGTTCAAGTCTAACGAGCAGCGACAGACATAATCTTGGACAGAGGTCCTATAACAAGTTCTCTAGCTTGACGGAGATGTCCAGAAATTCCTCGCATAAGATGTTTATTTTGCCACCACACAACTGGTTTCTTTCTAGTACCCCACAGCCGGCTCAGGACCCAGGAAATTAGAAACAAGATATACAAAATTTAAATAGTAGTTATTTTAACCTTATCAGCAAAATACCCAAGAAGAATTAACCACACATTTGCTTCTTCTTTTTTATAATTAACACTGTTCTACATTACCTCATCCCACCCCTTTTTCTACATTTTCTGTTTTTAACTTCGCCCTGCATTCCATGTCTATTCTTAAAAATATGTTTCTTGCTAACCTTTTTGTGCCCCCATAGAATTCCTATACAAATACTTATGATTTTTGCCAGTCCAGCGTACACATCGATTGTGAATAGACAATCTCCGTCTTATTGTCTTTTTTATTACGTGTCGTTTTGCCCTTATATACTTTTTTTTATACTACATGTGCCTTTTCACCATATTTGACTCAAGGAGTCCATCACTGGTGTAAGTACTACCCGTTTATTGTATATTGTATATTAGGTTTTTTTCTAATAGCAATATATATTCAATTTTTTATAACTGTAATGTATATTTGTCTGTTTAAGTATAAACAAAAAGATTTTTTTTAGTGCCCTGAAGATGGCCTAATAAAGGCCGAAACGTCGGCAAAACGGTAAAAGAGACTCCCTCTTTTTCTTGACCTAAACCCAACCATCTGTTTCCTGGATAGTATACAGTAGGTCACTAAACAATTGAGCTGGGAAATTATTTCTCGACCCTCGCCTTGTGAGCGCGTCTGCCGTTTCATTACCGCAAATTCCAACATGACTTGGCACCCACATAAGTAACACCTGATGTGTTGCAGAAATGTGATCCAAGACCTTTCTACATTGCACAACGAGCCTTCATGTAAATCAACAAGCAGTCGATCTACTTGACTGGACTTTCCATGTCTAAAAAAAGACTAGTATCCGACATGATCCCGCGAATATTGAAGCAAAAATTAAATTGACATGTGCGCTGGCTTATAGTCTGGATGCACGCGATTAATAACTCATTAGCACATTTGACCATTTAGTGACTATATCCAATTAAAACAAATTGTTGAAGTTAATTTACCGTAGAGTAAGGTCAAGTTGAGCTACAATAAATATTGCAATTTTAATCTATTTGTTAATGCAAGGCCTTGTTCAGTTACAATATTGTTAATGATAATTTGAGCTGATCCAGACGTGTCTGCATTTGCATATGGCGATGTTTGTGTGCATGGGAATATTCTCATTAGTTTCAGCACTTTTTCAAACTTAAACAGAAAGCGGATGGACAAATCTACCATCAAGTTCTAGGCTGGGAATGCCAACAACAACAACAACAACAACAACAACAACAACAACAACAACAACAACAACAACAACAACAACAACCAAGTTTTTTTTATGGTCAGCCTCCTGCAAAGGCTAAAAGCCTAAGGATGAGCTCGCAGAGCCTCTCCTGTGTTCCTTGTCGGACGGCCTTCGGTGTTATTATCTGGGAGAACATTTTCCGTGATAGAATCTGTAAAACAGGGACAGGTCAGCCACCCTTCTTCGATGTTTCAGGCTTTGGAGGTCTTTTGTAGGTTAGACGTACCGATTAGTCTAATTTCTCTCTTCTGGATAGTGTCCAGAAGCTTTAGAGAGCACTTCGGAACGCATCCCCACACATAGAAGCAATACTCCAACGATGGTCGTATCTGTGCCTTGTAGAGCAGCAGTAGTTGCTCTGCTGTATACAGCTTCCAGCAGCGGAACAAAACTCCAAGCTTCTTGGATGCCGTTTTAGCAATACTGACTACGTGGTCATGCCAGGACATGTTATTGTTGATGTTGATCCCCAAAAGCTTGACTGAAAGTGATTCGACTATTGGGTGACCCTCCATTGATTATAACTAAAATGACTTCCACAATGACAGCGCTGGATCAAGGATATCTTTGAGCTCATTTTGAGTAGAGTGAGAATCATTTTTTTGTTATTATACAGGGTGTTAATTAAGTATGTTAACAAACTTTAACCACGAATAGTACTCCGAAAAATAGAAAGGAAATGTCATATAAACATGGGTCCGGAAATGCTTCCCAAGGGAGCTACGCTCCTTTGCATGGGACACCCTGAAGACGGTTTTCCCTCGATATTCTCGAAACCATTCATAACAAAATTAAGAAATTAGGTACTATGGGTAAACTTTTGACGCTGAATCTGACTTTGAATTCAGAATTTCATAATTTTAATCAGAGGCGTATCATACGGGAGAAGTTAAGGGTAAAAATAACCCCATTTTCTAAATGGTAATTTTTTTGACATTTTGATTTTAGAATGTGGTATTCCAGAGATTTCTACGTAAAAATGGTCTCCTGGTACATCTCGATAGGGCTAACCGTTTTCGACAAAAATGCAAATTATTGAATCGATGCAGGCTATTGTAAATAAATAAATGCATTTTTCTCGAAAACGGTTAGACCTATCGAGATGTACCAAGAGACCATTTTTACGTAGAAATCTCTGAAATACCATATTCTAAAATCAAAATGTCAAAAAATTACCATTTAGAAAATGGGGTTATTTCTACCCTCAACTCCTCCCGTATGACACGCCTCTGATTAAAATTATGAAATTCTGAATTCGGAATCAGATTTAGCGTCAAAAGTTTACCCATCGTACCCACTTTCGTACTTTTGTTATGAATGGTTTCGAGAATATCGAGGGAAAACCGTCTTCAGGGCACCCCATGCAAAGGAGCGTAGCTCCCTTAGGAAGCATTTCCGGAACCATGTTCATATGACATTTTCTTTCTATTTTTCGGAGTGCTATTCGTGGTTAAAGTTTGTTAACATACTTAATTAACACCCTGTATATAACTATGGTAGCAAATGGTGCATACACGTCATTGATCTTACTAAAAAATAATGCACATATGTATGTGCATAAAGCCTCCAAAGTTTTTTAAACAATTAATAAATATTGAGTTGCCCCCATACAGTTCAGTTTCAGTTCTTGACAAGCACGCGCAAATTCATCTCGTACACAAGTGTACAAATAAAACGAATAGCTGATAAAAGCAGACGAAACTATTTATTACTCTCAAGGTCTCGGTGCAATGTCAATATTTAAACATTTACGTTTTACTATAAAACTGTTTTATCTGAAACAGGCGAGTCGCATCTTCGTAGTAGCATCGTACCATAAATAAACTTCTATTATCTTTCAAACAGGGGCGTCTTTAGAAAATGGTATTATATGGGCCCCAGCTCCGGTGCGCACTTCTTCACAACAATAGAGCGGATGATGTCAAGTGACTGCAGCACCTTCCGAACTATTTTTGTTCTGAACGTTATTCGACTCATGGCTTGGGGTACTCTCGGTGTGGATGGTAACTGTTTTTTTATAACTAAGCAGACTGCGCAGGCAGAGCCTAAATACCAGAGTACCACGGCTGCTGTGAAAGGGTTATGTTAGGGGAAGCTTGTTAACGCGAGATTTAAATGGGCCAATACCCGCAGGCACAATAAATACATCCTCTGGCAGTCCATTCCAAGCCTTGGACACCCTGGGAATAAATGTGCGGTTCTTGATGTATGAAGAACGACCGTCTTAGGATGAGATACAGCCGTCGCACAGGTACATCTGATAGGAGCAGTGAGCGGCGGAACGATAGAGGATAGCTCAGAGGAGCAGATTCCGTTGGAATATCGGTAGAAGAGTGAGAGGTCACCAACAACACGCCGGTGAGAAAGTGACTGAAGGTGGCGCCTCAAGGCCGGATCGCCAATTAGTCGAATTGCCCTTCTCTGAACGGCATCTGGTATAGACAGGATAGTAGGGGCAGCAGCTCCCCAGACATGAGAGCAATACTCCAGGCAAGGTCTTATCTGGGCTTTATATAGCGTGTGGAGGTTACATGGTGAGAAATACTTTCTGGCTCTAAATAGGTACCCTAGCTTTTTAGCAGCAGCTGTTGCAATTGACGCGACGTGTTCGTGCCAGATCAGATTTTCTGTAATGTTGACTCCTAACAGCTTGAATGAGTGACTCCTTGGCAGAGCCTGGTTGTTCATTAGAACCTGGTGTTGGCTTGGGCGCTTCTTGTTTGATAGCGTACAATACTGGGTCTTGGAGGCATTAAATTTAACCATATTCTTAAGCCCCCAAGCGGTAATAGTATCGAGATCCTTTGAAAGTGAAGCTGCCACTGCCAGTCTTCCGCGTTCCAGCTCGACCACAGAGATCGGTCTATTGCTCATAATGCCCGCATGCAGCGTACTGTCATCCGCAAAACTGTGGATTGGGTTTGTAGTGCTAGAGAGTAGATCATTAATGTGGAGCAGAAACAATGTCGGAGCCAATACCGATCCCTGCGGAACACCGGCATTGATTCTATGGAAAGAAGAGGAAAAGCCGTCTACCACGACAGAGATTTTCCGACCTGAGAGGAAGTCTGCGATCCAACCGCAAAGCTTAACAGGGAGCCCATAAGACGGGAGCTTATTTAGGACAGCTGCATGCCACAGTTGATCGAATGCCTTTGAAATATCGAGAGCAACGACGTGAGCCTCGCCATATGACTGAATGAGTTTGCTCCACACATATGTCACGTAAGCCAGGAGATCTCCAGTTGACCTTTGGTATCGGAATCCATATTGTCTGTCGTTGATTAAGTGATGGAGCTCCACGTATTTAATGAGCTCTTGGTTGACGCATCTCTCCATCACTTTACTGATTACAGAAAGCAGAGCTATAGGTCTGTAGTTGGTCGGATCAGTTTTGGATCCCTTTCTTGGCACCGGCTGGATGCAAGCTGTTTTCCAGTCTTTTGGGAAAATGCCGGAATCGTAAGACATCCGAAAGAGGCGGGTAAATATGGGAGCGAGCTCCGGTGCGCACTTCTTGACAACAACGGAGGGGGTCATGTCAAGCCCATTCGCCTTATTAATGTCATGCGACTGCAGCACCTTCCGAAATATTTTTGTTCTGAACGTTATTTCGCTCATGGCTTGGGGTACTCTCGATGTGGATGGTAACTGGGCACTGGATGGGACTTTTATAGTGGAGTTTGCTGCAAATCTCTTGGCAAATATTTCGGCTTTTTCCTTGGAAGTAGTTGCGACTGTTCCATCCGCACATGTGGTCGGTGGGAAGCTACTTCTCGAGAAGTTACCCTCTATTTGTTTGGCCAGAGTCCAGAAGGAGCGGCTGCCATTGGGATGTGACATAACCTTCTTTTTTATTTTGGCATCATATTGGCTTTTTGCATGTCGGATGGTTTCATTGTATCTGTTCCTGGACTCGGTATCAGCCTGTCTGTTTTCGATGGTGGGGTAGGTTCGGTGGGCCAGAACTTTTTGCAGACGAGCTGTGTCACAGAAATTCTCACTCCAGCTGATGGAATCTAGTTTTTATGATAGTAGTAAAGAGCTTTATGTTTAGACGTCGAAACCTAGGGCCTCGACAATATTTTTCAGTGCATCATGTCTCTTGTTTGCGCATTTGTGATCCAAATTTTTTTAATTCCAGTCCTGTTTAGGAGTAAATATTTATAATAGATCCATCAGAGTGTTCTCCCGACAAAAGCTGATGACAATTTTATGTGCACGTGTTATTTAGGCTCTATAAATAACAGGTCGTTCTCTCATAATACTGTTGCACAGGCGAATCTAAAATAAAATCTACACTGAACTGATGAACTAACTCTTGGTAACTGTTGCAGCTACACATCGCTGCTTCTTGCCAATTACATTTTCACGATGTAATCGTAAATAGACAGACAGACCGACAGACCGACAGACCGACAGACCGACAGACCGACAGACCGACAGACCGACAGATCGACAGACCGACAGACCGACAGACCGACGGACCGACCGACCGACAGACCGACAGACCGACAGACCGACAGACCGACAGACCGACAGACCGACAGACCGACAGACCGACAGACCGACAGACCGACAGACCGACAGACCGACAGACCGACAGACCGACAGACCGACAGACCGACAGACCGACAGACCGACAGACCGACAGACCGACAGACCGACAGACCGACAGACCGACAGACCGACAGACCGACAGACCGACAGACCGACAGACCGACAGACCGACAGACCGACAGACCGACAGACCGACAGACCGACAGACCGACAGACCGACAGACCGACAGACCGACAGACCGACAGACCGACAGACCGACAGACCGACAGACCGACAGACCGACAGACCGACAGACCGACAGACCGACAGACCGACAGACCGACAGACCGACAGACCGACAGACCGACAGACCGACAGACCGACAGACCGACAGACCGACAGACCGACAGACCGACAGACCGACAGACCGACAGACCGACAGACCGACAGACCGACAGACCGACAGACCGACAGACCGACAGACCGACAGACCGACAGACCGACAGACCGACAGACCGACAGACCGACAGACCGACAGACCGACAGACCGACAGACCGACAGACCGACAGACCGACAGACCGACAGACCGACAGACCGACAGACCGACAGACCGACAGACCGACAGACCGACAGACCGACAGACCGACAGACCGACAGACCGACAGACCGACAGACCGACAGACCGAAAAATTTATTGTATTCATAATAGTCCGTCTATTGATCTGTAGAAGAAATACCTAGCGGCATATTACACTTTTTTAGGTCCATCCGAACATTGGCTTGTCTATTACAGAAACCAATTTTGTACATACGAGTTTTGCTTCATTTCGTTCTATGTATATTGCGTAAAGCGAAAATTATTGAATTGATGTTAATAAAATTTGGACACAGAATGCGAGAATGGAAAACGACTCTGTTTTTGAAAAACCGTGTCAGTGGCGGCGCAGCAATAATAAAAAAACCAAAAACATAAAATCAGCTCAAACTTCGTTTTTAGACGAGTTGGAGGCTCTTGATCGTTTCGCATTGGCCAGTGCAAGCATGCAGAAAAAAACTGTGGCGCCCTAGTTCTTAAGGAGGGAGACGCAAGAAACTATTTACGAGGGTTTTTGTGTTGGATGTTGTTTTTGCGGGCGGATGGGCGATAATTTAGTTGCAAAGGGATTTTAGACTATAGCTTCATGCAATGGGAAATAATAAAATGGTATCATCATTATGTGTGGGAAGTTCTGAGTCAATCAACTTGACTCATTTTTTTATGGCCAATATCTGATACGCTGATCTTCTCATACCAAATATTGGGGTGTGTTTTTTTATACAGACCGTGGGGCATTATAGCAGCTGTTGAGGCAGAATAAAAAGGTGCGTACTATTTGCTTGTAGAGAACAATACGCCAATTTTACGACTAGCAGTTTGTCTGCGATCACAATATCATAGTCAATCACAATACCGTTATTTCCCTAAAATGCGGGAAAACCCTTTTTTATATAAAAATCCCATCAATAAAGGATTTTTACTTCCTTTCATTGTACGAAGCCTCGCGCCCTACGTAGCACAAAAGGCCATAAAAATTTGTTAAATACATCTGGTTTCAATAAAGCAGATACATAAAACTATCTGTATCAATTATTGTACCCAAGGCACAATCTGCTGTTATTAACAACAGCACAATAGTTTTACAACCTTTGAGCTACCGTTAGCAATATTTCTCACAATTTCGTCAATCATCCTGTACAAACATCATAAAAATTAATGTTGGGAATTAAAGAAGATTGAAGGTCGTAAACATTAAAAATTGTATGACTCCCTGATCTATAAAACGGAGTGTGCTCTCTTAAGTGGATTGATATTTGGATGAAGGTATTACATGTCTACGAGGAGGGAACTGAAATGGATTATCGTTCACCAGGTTTTATCTGAAGCCTTTGTTACAATATACACCGTGTCGCAGGACTTATCCCGAAATCTTTAAGGGATGATTTCTGGCACCAACTTATGATATATGATTAAATTGTATGTTTATTCTTAATAGCAAAAAAGTTGAAATTCCCTTAATTGGATCGCGAATTGGTTAATGCGTATGCCTCTTTATCATCTTCATACCGTACAAGCAATACATCATATGATATTTGCTGTAAGCAATCGACAAAAACATTCAAAACGCCCGTTAACGTAATCCGACCTTCTCCGTTTGTTCAAGGAATTCCCGAAGGTGAAAGTGGGCTACACACACAGAAAAAAATACTGTTGCGTTTCCAATTAATTGTTAGTATTTGGATGTTTTCTATCGCTTTAAATATATTTACAGTTGTTTCAAATCCATGTCATTGAAAGAATTAAATCCTTATATTCGAAGTTTTTTTTTTTTTTTTTTTTTTTTATGGTCGGCCTCCCGCAAAGGCTGAAAGCCTATGGCGCTGTAGAAGCGCTGCGAGAGGACAAATGTCTGTTCACGTTAGATTTGAAACGCTGCAGGTTGTAGCCGTCGGGAAACAAATTCCCCGGCAGCTGATTCCACAGCGTCGAAGTTCTCCAAAAGAAGGAATGCTGGAGGAGACTGGTTCGGGGAGTAAGGACCTCGACCTGGTAAGGATGAGCTCGCAGAGCTTCTCTAGTATTTCTGGTCCGGACGGCCTTTGGTGTTATTATCTGGGAGAGCTCACTCGAACATCTTCCGTGAAAGAATCTGTAAAACAGACATATGTCAGCCACCCTCCTTCGATGTTCCAGGCTGTGGAGGTCCTTTGTGAGGTTAGGCGTATCGATTAATCTAATTGCTCTTTTCTGGATAGTGTCCAGAAGCTTTAGAGAGTGCTTCGGAGCACATCCCCATACATGGGAGCAATACTCCAGCGATGGTCGTATCTGTGCCTTGTAGAGCAGCAGCAGTTGCTCTGGTGTATACAACTTCCTACAGCGGAACAAAACTCCAAGCTTCTGGGATGCCGTTTTAGCAATACTGACGACGTGGTCGTGCCAGGACATGTTATTGTTGATGTTGATTCCCAAGAGCTTGACGGAAGGTGATTCGACTATGGGGTGACCCTCCATTTCCACGGTTGGTAAGTCATCGTGAGACTTCTTTGTCAGTGTTGTTGCCTGAGTTTTTTGTACGTTGAACTGCACTTTATTTGCTAATCCCCACTCGACAATTGTTTTTATATCTGCGTTGATCTGTGAGGCATGCTGCTGTCGCCGACGTACCGTCTCCTGGGATGACAGTGGCTTGCCTGGCTCCATGCACGACACTAATGTACTGTCATCTGCGAAGCTGTAGATTGGATTGGATGTTATTTCCAGCAGCTCATTGATGTACAGCAGAAACAGTGTAGGGGATAGGACAGATCCCTGAGGAACACCGGCGTTTATTGAAAATACGTCTGATGAACAGCCCTCGACTACAACAAACAGGGATCGATCGTTCAAAAAGCTATTCAGCCACTGGCGCAGGCCAGGTGGTAGTCCATAAGCAGCAAGTTTGGCCAGAAGTCCGTCATGCCACACTCTGTCGAAGGCTTTCGATATGTCAAGTGCAACAACACGGGATTCGCCATGTTTTTCTATTGCTCTATTCCACAAGTGAGTGACATAGGCAAGGAGGTCACCTGTAGACCTGTGCTTGCGGAAGCCATACTGGCGATCATTTATGATGTCATTGTTGTCCAGGTATTTCAGGAGCTGTGTGTTAATGACAGTCTCCATAACCTTAGACATGATGCTGAGAAGAGCCACAGGTCTATAGTTGGTGGGATCAGTTTTTTTGCCTTTCTTAGGGATAGGTTGCACGCAGCCAATCTTCCACGAATCGGGAAACACGCCTCGTTGATACGAAAGTTTGAAGAGCTTGCAAAGAATAGGTGCAAGCTCAGCGGCACAGCGTTTAAGGACAATGGCTGGAATTTGGTCAGGACCAGTAGCTTTATTGGTGTTCAGTTTTTGGAGAATGCTTTTTACATCTCGATGTTGAAATTTGACCTCTGCCATTCTTGAGTTCACGCTTATGGTGGTGGTCGGAGTACTTCCTTGAAAGTCTACAGTAGAATTGGCTGCGAAGAGCTTCCCCAAGATGTCTGCTTTTTCTTTAGGAGCAGAAGCGATGGACTTGTCCTCTCTGGTCAAAGGTGGTATTGACGAATAGGAAAAGTTCTGACTAACAGCCTTAGCTACAGACCAGAATGTTCTGGACGAACTAGGACATGAGATGAGCTTGTTCTTAATTTTTTGGTTGTGTTCCTCCTTGCTGCTGTCAATCACGCGTTTGCAGTGATTTCTGGCGTCGATAAAGCTGCGGTGGTTCTCGGCATTTGGATTTTTCCTCCATTCTTTGTAATGGTGGTTTTTAGAGGAAACTGCATCTCTACAGCGCTGATTGAACCATGGCTTGTTTTTGGAGGGATGCTTGACGACATGAGGAATATAGGCTTCCATGCCAGATATTAATACCTCTGTTATTTCTTGGGCGCAAGCTGATGGGTCTTGTGACTTGAAGCAGACGTCGTTCCAGGGAAAGGACTGATAGTATTCTCTTAGGTCATCCCACTTTGCTGATCCGTAATGCCAGACCCGGCGAGGCTTTGCATGGTGGAGATCTGGAGAATGCATTCTACATAGCGTTGAGACGGTGTTATGGTCAGACGATCCCAGTGGAGCAGTTACTTTCACTGTGTAGATTGTTGGAGTAGTTGTTAGATATAGGTCCAATAGACTAGCAAAATCTCCGTGGCGGCTGGGGATCCTTGTTGGTTCTTTGACTATCTGCTCCAAGCCGCAGCTAATAGCGAAGGCTTCAGCTTCACGTCCCTCGTCGTCCGTTTTGTTTGAGTGTTTGAGCCAGTAGGAGTTGTGAACGTTGAAGTCACCCAGAAAGACTATCTCTGAATGAGGGTGATCTGATTGCAGCGCGTCCACAGTGGCCGAAAGCTTCTCGAAGAGCTCTTTGCAGTTGTTATTGCTTGGTGGCCTATAAATGCAGCATATAAACTTGGAATGATTTTGGAAGGATATTTTGTGCCATATGATGTCAAATCCTTCCAGTTCGAGTTCTTCTTCTCGATGACAAGAAAGTCCAGATTTAACGTACACGCATACGCCAAACCTACGTCTAAATCGGGTGTATAAGTCATATCCGGGATATCTGAAGTAGTTATCCATTGTTGAAGAGCCGACTTGAGTTTCCGTAAGAGCCAGAATGTGTGGCTTCTCTGCCTGAAGGTGTTGATGGACAGAGTTTATGTTGGAGGCAAGACCTCGTATATTTGTAAAGTCGGCCCTGAAAAAGTTTCTCTGGCCTTCGGGCCTGTCGTCAGTGCGAAGTTGCTGCGAAGGACGGCTTCTGTTGTTAGCCTGATGAGGAGTGGCAGCACAATTCTTTAAACAAACTTCGCTTAATGTTCCCCCCGGACCACCTGGCACCCGGAGATCCGAACGGCCAGGTATTTTACCTCCGGAATCTTTTGATCCTGGAAGAGCCATTGAGCATTTTTTACTTCTAACTAATCCAATTTGTCACTTATGAGAAACCGGGAACATCGGCCCAGCGACGGAACATGAACCATGAGGCCATTTGGCGCCGCCTATTTCCGGGAACCTATTTCTAGTTTCCAGGAAATATTCCGATGTGGGGGTGATTGCACCGCGGGCGAAGCTAAGTGACTCCACTTCTCCCCCCTGTGGCTGATTGCAGAGATAATAGTACATGATGCACCGTCGGTAGTGCAAGGTGTACCATCACCTCTGGGCGATGGGGTCGCCACATCCCTACGCCCAAGTAATCACAGGTACCCCAATAAATTCAAAATAATTTTATATTCGTTCTAACGATCCTTCTAATCCTTCTAATACCAGTATTGACATATAATGCAATCAAAACATCCTTTTGTTTTCGAAATTTACCCTATGTTTAATTTAAGCATAGCATACATTCAATGTACAAAAATTATTACTACAACAGCAGTTCGTGATAATTCATCTGACAAAAATTAATTTTGTTTCAATGGCGCTTGTCGTTCGCTGAACTATAATCAGTATTCGGCGGGACTAATGTCCCGATTTAATGGACGTAAAATAAAGAACAGGGGGATCATCTTAGTGTTACTATCGCCGCGAACCTGTCAACATGGACGAGGTTGTTCCGTTGTGTTATTTCGGTGTTAGCCGTGTTGTGTCATCTCGTGGTTTTGCGCACTGCATCAGCAATTGTGTGCTTCAAATGTGTCCAGTTATATATTAAATGGAGGACCTACTGACAAATTGGGACTTAGAAGAGCTAACACTCACATTTGAATGTAGGTATTTAGATTAGTCAGACAGTTATATTTCAGGTAATAATGCAACAACTGGTGCAGGGTTATTCTACCAAACACAGATTCGATTCAACGACAGGAATTATTCATTGGAATCCAATGGCATCTTGTAGTTGAATCGACAATACGATATAATTCGTTACCAACTATACACCTCCCATTGGATAAAACATCGCTGTATTTGAGGAATGCTGAGTGTATCGTCCCATTGAATCCAAGCGTAAGTCTTTGACAGAACGACAGATTTTTATGTACATGTTTCAGTTATTTTTACAACCAAACTTCAAACGTTGATTTCTCTAAACAAATGCGAATTTCAGAATAATTCCTTTTGATTTCGGCTTCACATGCCGAAACCTAAGTGCGATTTCTTTTTTCAGGATTCGTTCTGGAGACGGTGTATATTTACATACAGTTAATTTTACTTTTACATTAATAATAACGGTTCTTTTTACTTCCCGCACTGTGTAGATGATGGAATATTGTAATCTCAAAGTTTTCCGATCTTGAAATATCTTTTTTGACTCGGTACGGCGTTTGTGTAGATGACAGATTCATAATCTGGAACAGTGAAGACAAACAACTGGAAACCGTTCATAAAATTCACAAAAGAAGAAGAGAACAGCCTTCTTTTTTGGATTTTTGGATTCTGGAGGCAAGTAGGCAGTTTCTCAAAGATTCTCCTAAATGCCCTCTATATTTTCTGGTGTAATGAAATATGGGGGTTACATTTAAAAAAAAGAGAGAAAATCTAGTTTTTGCATTTTACCTCGCCCTGTATATGAATATGCGCCAGCGTCTTTTTTACAGCCTATGTTAAAACCAGAGTTTTCTTTCAATATACATTATACATTTTCAATATACAGTACTTTCATTTGACAGCGGTTTGTATATAAAAATGGGCATAACTTTTGAAATACCCCGTATAATGTTACAATACCTTATATTTTAAGAACAGGAATCATAAGTAGAATCTAAATATACAGGGTTCTTCACGTTGTTCGACACGGAGCATTATGGTTAAAGTATTTGATAAAAAAGAAAATAATAATTTCGGATGGATAGAGACCCATAAAGGCTACACTTTAAAAATATGTTCATGTTATACAGGGTATCCCAAAAACACGAAATGTATCAATGTTATGTTTTTTTAAATGGAGCATCCCGTATATTGTTGCATATTCAGATTCCTTGGTGAATTCTAGTGTGACTTCATGTATCACACATGGGACTTAAAGCGAACTGTTCAGGTGTAAATCACCATTTTCGGTATAAGTAGATATCAGGAAAAAATTGAATATCGCAGAGATTATAAAATTTGGAAGGCTGTGACTTTGCCGTATTACTAAGCATAAAATGCGTCAGCTTTGGTGAGACTGTCAAATTCAAATTAAGTTTATGTTTGGAGAAATCGGTCGATTAATTAAGGAAACTTCGATCAGCGATCACTTGATTTTTTCAAATGGGAATGCCTAATTTTTTTATACGGTTAAACGTAGGATTTGATAACCTTTCTAATGATATAAGGTTGTGAATATCCATCTCTGGTAGTTTTCATTTTATTTTTAATTTTCAAACAAATCGGCATTTTTCAATTTTCTTACCTATAAGCAACGTAGCAGGCCATGAAATATAACAAAAACATGTTAATTCGGATGGAAGAAAACAAATAGCTTAGAAAAAAGATACAGACGAAATAGAACAAGATAATAATAATTCCTCACAACAAATCAACTCTTCCAGAAACAACTGCGCTAACATCTCTAAGGTCAAAGAGAAGCTGGAGCATGGCAGTAATAGATATTTTTTACAGTCTACTGGCTACCGCAATTTACTAGAGGTTAAACATTTCCAAGACAATTGAAAACCCTGATATGAAACAAAAACAACCAGCGACTGTTGCTCCATCACGCAATTATTAATCATATGTAATGGTGTAAAAAAATAGTAATTTGCGTCGAAGTCGATACCTCTGACCGGAGCCCTTCTATTTTTCAAAATCTATTAGCAATATTGCAAAAAAGGAATACTTTCTGCTCATTTGATGGGAACAACCCACTTATCCCATATAGTTAAAAGGCTCGTTTATAGTGAGAAAAATTCTAAATCTATCTGACTAATACGCCTTGAAGAACCGTTTAGTCGTTTGCGCACGTTTCTCGGTGAAAAGTGGATAAATAGATTTGGATTGATGGTCCGACACACGTGCACACTAAATTAGTGTAATATGGATAGTGGATACCCCACGGTCCCCACACATCATGGCCTAGAATGGCCACGTCAATAAAATTGCGATCGGTGCATTTACACACGGAACCCGCATCTAACATTTTTCCGGGACCGTTATTTCACGGACACGTGGATGCAACAGAAAAAAATCATTTTAATTAAGAAAACACGTGCCAAAATGGTCGACGCTCGGAGAAGTTAAAGACATAGGGAATAAAACACCGGCACTGTATTTAACGTATTCGTTAACGCCGTTAACGGTCGAAGTTCACGTAGTCATTTGATTTTATTGTTTCTAACCAATGGCAGTCATAGAGGGGGATATGGGGATCTCTAGCGCTACAAACCCAATCCATAGATTTTACTTCCCACACCGATAGGTGAGGGGAGTAATGTGATCGCGAAAATTTTCGATTTTGGGATAACACGCTTTTTGGGCGTTTTATGATGCCTACATAACGAAAATCCACGCCACTC
The DNA here is from genome assembly GCA_951848785.1 of Callosobruchus maculatus. NCBI lineage: Eukaryota > Metazoa > Arthropoda > Insecta > Coleoptera > Chrysomelidae > Callosobruchus > Callosobruchus maculatus. The sequence goes on from CATOUR010000235.1 coordinate 780,168, forward strand.
ATTTCCGTCGGTCTGTCTGTCGGTCTGTCTGTCTGTCGGTCTGTCTGTCTGTCGGTCTGTCTGTCTGTCGGTCTGTCTGTCTGTCGGTCTGTCGGTCTGTCGGTCTGTCGGTCTGTCGGTCTGTCGGTCTGTCGGTCTGTCGGTCTGTCGGTCTGTCGGTCTGTCGGTCTGTCGGTCTGTCGGTCTGTCGGTCTGTCGGTCTGTCGGTCTGTCGGTCTGTCGGTCTGTCGGTCTGTCGGTCTGTCGGTCTGTCGGTCTGTCGGTCTGTCGGTCTGTCGGTCTGTCGGTCTGTCGGTCTGTCGGTCTGTCGGTCTGTCGGTCTGTCGGTCTGTCGGTCTGTCGGTCTGTCGGTCTGTCGGTCTGTCGGTCTGTCTGTCTGTCGGTCTGTCTGTCTGTCTGTCGGTCTGTCGGTCTGTCGGTCTGTCGGTCTGTCGGTCTGTCGGTCTGTCGGTCTGTCGGTCTGTCGGTCTGTCGGTCTGTCGGTCTGTCGGTCTGTCGGTCTGTCGGTCTGTCGGTCTGTCGGTCTGTCGGTCTGTCGGTCTGTCGGTCTGTCGGTCTGTCGGTCTGTCGGTCTGTCGGTCTGTCGGTCTGTCGGTCTGTCGGTCTGTCGGTCTGTCGGTCTGTCGGTCTGTCGGTCTGTCGGTCTGTCGGTCTGTCGGTCTGTCGGTCTGTCGGTCTGTCGGTCTGTCGGTCTGTCGGTCTGTCGGTCTGTCGGTCTGTCGGTCTGTCGGTCTGTCGGTCTGTCGGTCTGTCGGTCTGTCGGTCTGTCTGTCTGTCGGTCTGTCTGTCTGTCGGTCTGTCTGTCTGTCGGTCTGTCTGTCTGTCGGTCTGTCGGTCTGTCTGTCTGTCTGTCGGTCTGTCGGTCTGTCGGTCTGTCGGTCTGTCGGTCTGTCGGTCTGTCGGTCTGTCGGTCTGTCGGTCTGTCGGTCTGTCGGTCTGTCGGTCTGTCGGTCTGTCGGTCTGTCGGTCTGTCGGTCTGTCGGTCTGTCGGTCTATCGGTCTGTCGGTCTGTCGGTCTGTCGGTCTGTCGGTCTGTCGGTCTGTCGGTCTGTCGGTCTGTCGGTCTGTCGGTCTGTCGGTCTGTCGGTCTGTCGGTCTGTCGGTCTGTCGGTCTGTCGGTCTGTCGGTCTGTCGGTCTGTCGGTCTGTCGGTCTGTCTGTCTGTCTGTCGGTCTGTCTGTCTGTCGGTCTGTCTGTCTGTCGGTCTGTCGGTCTGTCGGTCTGTCGGTCTGTCGGTCTGTCGGTCTGTCGGTCTGTCGGTCTGTCGGTCTGTCGGTCTGTCGGTCTGTCGGTCTGTCGGTCTGTCGGTCTGTCGGTCTGTCGGTCTGTCGGTCTGTCGGTCTGTCGGTCTGTCGGTCTGTCGGTCTGTCGGTCTGTCCGTCTGTCGGTCTGTCGGTCTGTCGGTCTGTCGGTCTGTCGGTCTGTCGGTCTGTCGGTCTGTCGGTCTGTCGGTCTGTCGGTCTGTCTGTCTGTCTGTCTGTCTGTCGGTCTGTCTGTCGGTCTGTCTGTCTGTCGGTCTGTCTGTCTGTCGGTCTGTCTGTCTGTCTGTCTGTCTGTCTGTCTGTCGGTCTGTCTGTCTGTCTGTCGGTCTGTCTGTCTGTCTGTCTGTCTGTCTGTCGGTCTGTCTGTCTGTCGGTCTGTCTGTCTGTCGGTCCGTCTATCTGTCTGTCTGTCTGTCTGTTGGCGTTTTTCTAGCCTCCTAATCTCAGTAACCGCTGCATAGATTTTGATGAAATTTGGGTAGCGATATGGTGTAGGGTTGTAGTAGGTATGTTGCTACAATTTTGAAAATTGGTGCATGGGCGGCGGAGTAATTAGCAAAAAACGAAAAATTTCAAATATTCCTCAAACTTCGTTTTTAGGCGTTTTAGGGGTTCCTGATCATTTTCTACTTTTTTTTGGGTGGGAGTGAAATTGGGGTGATTGGGAGGTGGGAGGTTGTAACGCTGAAAAATTTGTTGTACTCATAATAGGCTGTCTACTGACTTGAGAGAGAAAAACCTAGCGGTATAATACACTTTCTTACGTCCATCCAAATATTGCCTTGTCTATTACACGAACCAAGGGACCTAGAGACTTCTGATGTATACATACGAGTATTGCTTTAGATCGTTCTGTATTTTATAATATGGAAACTACTGAATCGATGTTAATGAAATTTCGGCATAGTATTACTACTTTGGCGAGGATAGAAAACGCGTCTGATTTTTAAAAATCGTCTCAGTGGCGTCGCAGCAATATTAAAAAAACAAAAATATGAAAACAGCTCAAACTTCATTTTTAGGCGTTATAGGCGTTCCTGATCATTTTCTACTTTTTTTGGGGTGGGGGTGAAATTGAGATGGTTGGAGGGTGGGAGGTAAAACTGAATTTTTTTTGTATTCATGATAATCCGGGAAAATAATAAAACAGGTATCATCGGAATGTGTGGGAAGTACTGAGTCAATCAACTTGACTTCATTTTTTTTGGTAGTGAGGGGTAATTATTATTAGTTGCCCTAATAGTTGCCGCTCAGCCTTATTATGCCCCCCGTCAAAGGGAGGTTTGTGCTAATGAAGATTGTTACAAAGTGCCACAAAGTGACAAAGTGACCTTGATTCAATATCCCACTGGTTTCGAGGGTTAGAATTTCTTTTATGGCCAGCCTTCCGCAAAGACTGAAAACCTATGGCGCTATAGCAGCGCTGTGAGAGGCTAAGTGTCGGTGCACGTAAGACTTGTAGCCATCAGGAAACAAATTCCCCGGCAGCTCATTCCACAGCGTCGAAGTTCTCCAAAAGAAGGAATGCTGGAGGAAACTGGTTCGGGGAGTAGGGACCTTGACCTAGTCAGGATGAGCTCGCAGAGCCTTTCTAGTGTTCATGGTTCGGATGGCCTTTGGTGTTATCCGTCGAATATCTTTCGTGATAGAACCTGTAAAACAGAGATAGATCAGCCACCCTTCTTCGATGTTCCAGGCTGTGAAGGTCCTTTGTGAGGTTAGGCGTATTGATTAATCCAATTGTATAGTGTCCAGAAGCTTTAGAGAGTGCTTCGGAGTGCATCCCCACACATGAGAGCAATACTCCAGTAATGGATGGTCGGATCTGTGCCTTGTAGAGCAGCAGTAGTTGCCCTGGTGTATTCAGCTTCCTACAGCGGAACAAAACTCCAAGCTTCTGGGATCAATACTGACGAGGTGGTCGTGCCAGGACATGTTATTGTTGATGTTGATCCCCAAAAGCTTGACGGAAGGCGACTCGACTAAGGGGTGACCCTCCATTTCCACAGCTGATAAGCCAACTTGAGACTTCTTTGTAAGTATTGTTGCCTGAGTTTTCTGTACGTTGAACTGTACTTTATTTACTAATCCCCACTCGACAATTGTTTTGATATCTACGTTGATCTGTGAGGCATGCTGTTGTCATCGACGTACCGTCTCCTGGAACGATAGTGCCTTGCCTGGTTCTATGCACGATATTAATGTACTGTCGTCTGCGAAGCTGCAGATTGGATTGGATGTTATCTCCAGCAACTCGTTGATGTACAGCAGAAATAGCAGGATACTGAGTTAACCTACTTTTTCGACGGAAAACCCTACAAGTGTACGCCCATGTGGCCATTTAGTTCTGGTACTAATCAGCATTTTTCGCGAGTGAATCAACACAGACATTTATCGCTGTCTTCATCTGTTTTGCCTGTAATCGTGGAATAACACTGTGTCTTTATTGCCTTTAAATCAAAAACCAAGTAAGGAGGTGTTAAGACTCCCATTAGTGGTCAATGTGCTGTTCAGTTTCATTTTTTAGCTTGTCCGCAACACCAAGAAGAACATTTCGAATAATGGTTGTAACATTTGTGTCCCTTTTCCCAAAATAAATGTCGTGAGGACTAAGTATTTTGTTTAATTGCCTTCTCTACTGCCGGATTAGACAATAGAGGGTCATATTCAAACCATCATAGCTTCTAAACTACTTTACTTAGAGCTGTATTTTTTATGAAACACCATATACTATCGTTTAGAAATAAAAAAATGTAAGCTAACAGCTTAAATTTTCTGAAAAAAACAAAAATTGTAAAAAACGCAAAAAATTACATGATTATTTTCTTCTAAAAATTTTTTTTTGTGATGTGAAATTAAATTTGGAATTAGTTTATGGTCTACATGTTTCGCTATCGAATGAGACTTATTTTGTGTTTATAGCTACCTAAGCAGAGGTTCTACAGAACCTCTGCTTAGGTAGCTATAGCTAAATTAGTATAACACTCGTTCATCAATTAACATGAAGCTATAGTCTGAGATCCCATTGCAACTAAATCATCGCCCACCCGCCGACAAAAAAACATCCAACACAAAAACCCTCGCAAATAGTTTCTTGCGTCTCCCTCCTGAGGGACTAGGATGCCACGATTTTATTCTGCATGCTTCAACTGGACGATGCGAAACGATCAAGAGCCTCCAACCCCTCTAAAAACGAAGTTTGAGCTGACTTTATGTTTTTGGTTTTTTAATTATTGTTGCGCTGCAACTGACGGTTTTTCAAAAACAGAGTCGTTTTCCATTCTAGCGGCGGTAATAAATTCTGTGTCAAAATTTTATTAAAATAAATTCAATAATTTTCGCATTACGCAATATACATAGAACGAAATAAAGCAAAACTTATGTACAGATCACAAAATTGGTTTCTGTAATAGGCAAACCAATGTTCGGATGGACCTAAAAAAGTGTAATATGCCGCTAGGTATTTCTTCTACTGACACCATTTTTCCAAAACATACGCGTTTTCTATCCTCGCTGCGGTAGTAATACTGTGTCAAAATTTGATTAAAATCAATTCAATAATTTTCGCGTTACGCAATATAGACCGATCTAAAACAATAGTCGTATGTATACATCACAGAAGTCCCTTGGTTTTTCTAATAAGCAAGGCAATGTTCGGATGTACGTAAAAAGTGTATTATGCTGCTGGGTTTTTCATTCAAAGAGCAATGGACAACCCATTATGAGTACAACAAATTTTTCAGTTTCACAACCCCCCACCTTCCGACCACCCCAAATTCACCCAAAAAAACGTAGAAAATGATCAGAAACCCCTAAAACGCCTAAACACAAAGTTTGAGCTGTTTTTATATTTTTAGTTTTTTTATTATTACCGCGCCGCCACTGACCCGATTTTTCCAAAACATACGCGTTTTCCATCCTCGCCTTGGGAGTAACACTATGTCAAAATTTTATTAAAATCAATTGAACAATTTTCGCGTTACGCGATATCGAACGATCTAAACTAATACTAGTATGTATACATCACAAAGTCCCGTGGTTTTTATAATAAGCATGCAACGTTCGGATGGACCTAAAAAAGTATACCATACCGCTAGGTTTTTCATTCACATATCAATAGACAGCCCATTATGAATACAACAGATTTTTCAGTATTACAACACCCACCTATCGGTGTGGGAAGTAAATCAAAATGGCTGTCGTTTTATTATGCTGGGAGAAAAACTACTTTTTCTATAGTAGTTTCGTATATGTAGTTCAAAAGTGTTGATAAGGGAGTCATCCTGGGTATCCAGAAATAATAACTTGACCCCAACCATGTTATTTCGTCACTCGGCAGAACGTGGAAGGTGGCAATTACGTCACAATAAAACAATTTAGAGGGTCATGATTCAGCCAGCAAGTGGAAAATCCGAACATGTGGTGTCCGGAAATAACAAATGACAGTCTGCGAGGTACACTACATTACGGTCTAATTTTATTCAAAATAAGCGTGCTCACTGAAAGTAGCCACCTGTGCACGAAAAAATCTATCATACGGTGGTAGACAGTCACATTTACATAATTGGCGATACTTGCCGGCTTTTTACTCCAGGTGACTGACTAGATGAAATAGAAAATAGACCCGGGGTTTTCTATGACATAAGGGCAAACCAAATAAAAATAGGACACCTTTTCACCTCGAAGGGTGTTATTATGAATGCCAGGAACGAGATATATGTATTTATTTTTCAGCTGTTTGACACCAAGCGTATGTCATTATATTTTCTATTCGTCGCTACACACACATAAAAATAAATTCTTGGACGAAGAATATACTTTCGTTCAAGCATACTATTATATTTCTGTATGCGCAAAGCAGTTGATGAAATGCGGTAGGACTAATTACAATAACAAACGAACTTATTTGTCACAATTAGTTTATAAAAAAATACAACAGATCAATAATGGGTGGGCCCTCCATGTTATTATTATTATTATTCTCATTTTTCAAGTTTCTCTCGCATGACTGCGGTAGCAACAAATGTTGACGGGCTGAGCCAAGACAACACCTGAACTGTTACAGGTCTGAATTTATTATTATTCTGATTTTTCAAGTTTCTCTCACATGACTGCGGTAGCAACAAATGTTGACGGGCTGTGCCAAGTCAACACCTGAACTATCACGGGTCTATTATTATTATTATTCATCTGAGTTTCTAAGTTCCTCTCGCATAATTGCGGTAGCAACAAGTGTTGAGTAGAGTACAAGTACTATAAACTCAAATATACAAGAATAAGAGTGTATGGACAGGACAAACAGAAGGAGACTGGATTACAAAGAAAATAGAAAATAGTCACAAGGCGCTGCACCACCTGTCATAATTGTTTTTAAAATTATTGATAGAAGCTGAGTTCACCACGTAGGAAGGCAGGTTGTTCCATGCGTCGAAAATGCGGTTGGACAGAAAACACTGACGAACTGAAGTGCGGAAAGCTTCTTTCTGCAACTTGAAGTTGTGGCCTCTAAGGTTGCTTTGCGACAGGCGGTATAGATGAGATAGGTCTACAGTGAACATCTTATTTATACTTTATATGTTATAATGAGGTCGCCCCGCAGTCTTCTGGCCGCAAACGTTGTCGAATGCACTCCTCAATCTGGTTGTTTATAAACTCTAGAGGTACAGCCTCCCAAGCTGCCCTCACACTTTACATAATGTTCCAGTTCGTCCAGCGTAATCGGAGGATTGGGTAAATCGCCTATGTATCGACCCATCCAATCCCATACTTTTTCAATTGGTGATAAATCGGATGATGGGAGTACCCTGACCTCAGCTTCCTGTAGGAACCTCATCGATACCCTTGCAATATGGGGACGTGCATTATCTTACTGAAAGAAACCCTCTTCGAGGCCTCGGACATATGGAATGGCAATTGGTTCTAACACCTCATTCGCATAACGTTGCGCAGTCATTGTACTACGAATCACAAGTAAGGGTGACTTGCTGTTGAATGCAATGGCACCCCGTCGTACCAAACAGAACCTGGACTCGTCTGATGCCACTCATCATGCCACTGTCGGTGTTCTTGGCACCAATATAACCGTTGGCGACGATTGTTTGCAGTGAGTGGGAGCACCAGATGCGGACGATATGATCCTAAGCCCATTTCACTCAATCTGTGGTACACCGTGCGGATTCGAATGGGCCTCCCTATAGCTGCATACCTACCAAGTGTCAGCAACAGCTCGAGTGGATCGTATTCTGTCTCGAAGGGCCAGTACTCGTAGATGACGGTCTTGCCGGTCTGTAGTGCTTCTACGTGTTCCAGAAAATGTAGCTCGCTGCTATCGCCCTTCTGCGATCCACGCTCGCCCTGCTGCTACAACTGTAGCCACGCCACGCCCCATAGTTACAGCAAGTGCTCTGAAAGAAGCACCGCGTTCTCGTTGGCTCTAATTCTTAATACAAGTGGTTGCTTCTCAGACAAGATCTAGTTTAGATCTACTGATCCAAAAAGTAGAATAAAATGTATGCACTGCACCTCGTACATATGGTTTAATTAAACATAAATTCAACCTACCAGAATAATCTGAAAAAGTCTGCACGTGGAGAATTGCAGTGACGGCTAGAAAGACAGGAAGAAGAAATCGTCAACAAAATTACCGTAAATAGAAACTTAGTCTGAAAAAAACCTGATGTCTTCAAACATGGCACATTCTAACAAATAACCAGTTATCCCTAGAAGGCTTATATGACGTCTTTATTAAAGTTTGCAAATTTCTGTCATTGCTTTAATTGCAGTAAGCTGGTCGCTATTGACTGCTGTAATTTACTTTTATTTCCAAATCGACACATTCTGTTTGGGTCAGTCGTTTTCTCAAATTGGCTAAATATACCAGGGCACTCAGGTAGTAAGCTCAAAGAGTGTTAACCACATTTTCTCACTTGAACAGTGTGTCAAATTAATATACAGGGTGAGTTTTTAGTACCGCATTGGTCGATACCCCACTTTTGCAGAATATAGCGGCAACGCCTACATAATTTTCCTGCGAGTTGTTTACGGTAAACCCCGACTGTCAAACGTTTGTTTTATTTGTGCGTCTTTTATGCTTGATCAGTAAAATCGAATTTGCTATTTGTTGGTAACTGTAGTGAAGCTTTACGGACTTGCGGTGCTATATTCGAGTATAGTTTAACAATTTTTCGAGATGAGACAGTGCAAAGCAGTGTTTGTAGCATGGGTTGCATTGGAAGAATTTTCAGGTTAGTTGGCAATGTTTGGATGCTGTCAAAAGTGTCAAAAGGTGATGGCTTTGAGCACGCCATGCTGAAGTAGTTTGTTTACTACCTCTATGTTCAGTTGTTACTCTGACATGAAAATTCTGATGCTGTCTCCGTTAGTCGACCTATGGCGCACTGATGATCGCTAATAAGCGTGAAACAGCTGAGGGATTACCTACTCCGATACTCTGAAATTAAAGAAAGTAAACAATTCATAATAATTTGCTATTCCCCTAAACCACTTTGTCCTAGTTAACCGTAAGCATGTACTGAGTAATCCAATCCTCACCCCTGGTTAGATGGATCACCTAATTCATCAGATTTGATTCATTGATAAGTTTATTATGCGTGGCCTTATAAATGGAACATGAACAGCTAAAGGTTAATAAGAACCCGTTAATGTTATCTCTCCATATAATTAAGCTCCTTCCTATTTCGAGCTTCAATCATGTTTGTACATTTCCATTGTTCTGTTATCTTTTACGTCGCGTTTATGCGATAAAACGAGAAAAATCCGTTTCTACAATAAATCATTCACAATCAATCTTTGAAAAGACATGCCTGCTGCGTAGAAGCACTTACACAGTATATCCATGGTATACAGTAGCGCAACTCCATAGAAATCATGCAGATAATTTGTCTCCGAAAAACGACCTCACATAACCTCACGTCGGCTCCTCAGCACTAGCCGCGAGTATGGACTAGTATCACGAGGTTAAGAACAATGATTTAATTGTTATAACCGCTTAGTGCATACAAAAATAAACGTACTGCTGCATTTCGTTACTTTCTACATCATTTTGTTTTTTAGTAATTCCATTCTAAAGTTTAAAGAAAGGAATTCAAATTCAGCCAATCAGTGCCAACCGCGCGAATCATCAGCAGTGCACTATTGCCAAGAACAGCTTCGACTCGCAAAACATTTACATTTCAATAAACATGCTATTTGCTATCCCAAGTGTTATAAATATTTTGAAACTACTTCTTAGCTTTCACATTTTTCATCTCCGTATTGAAGAACTGCATATTATCCACATAAAAGTCGTTCACCATAGCCATATCAAATTTAGGCAGGTTATCTGAATCGGCTTTTGTGAATCCACTATCGATTTTACTTATGCTTGTTGGTTATGTTATGATAAAATAACTTGAAACCTAGTAAAATGGAATAAAAGCATATTTGGTACAAATAAACGCAAACAAATAATAATAACTTTAAGATTGTTGAAAATTACAGCCAAAGCCCAATGGAAATTGGAAATGACAATGACAATGACCGAATGACGATTGACAAGATTGACGAATCAGGAATCTTAACCTAGCTTTCGGAATTTCGGATCACGGGATATTAAAACCACCAAACATATCAGACGGGAACAGAAGACAAGATGAGCCAGCCTGCGTACAGCTCCGGCATTTCGCGCGCCATCAGAATGCGGCAACACAGCATACAAATCTGTATTTTGATTGGCTGTTCGCCTTTAGGGCAGTGACGTCACTGCCCTAGGAGAATTCGAATATTTTCCTTATTTTCACGGCTTTTCTGTACCCAAAAAAAATCGGAGAAAAAAAATGAGATGCTTTTTATGACGTACTCTATCATATGCAACCATAAAAAAAATTCATGATACTAGTCCATTGCCGTTCACGTTTTGAGCACAGGGTCGGCTTAGCAATACTGGTGAGTAATCGAATAAAGAAGCGTAATTGTGTTGCAATAACTTTAATGGAATGGAACTATATTTCGTAAGTAGAGTAAATTTTGAGAGCAGTGTAATAAGCTTGTGATATTCTTCATAGAGGTTAGGCAGTTGTCTTTGGAACTCTGAATTACATTTTGTAAGTTATATCCATTCAATCGATTTCATTGTGCGCGAAAATGTTTTGTACTGATTTTTCTAATTCATCACGGATTCTCTGCATATAATTGGGGTGTAAACAGTTTTTTAGAAGCAAAACAAGAAATAGTCGGTGTATGAAAGAAAATTGTTATCTTCGAGCAAATAGGTGGCTTTATTATTTGTAAGTAAATTACAAAAATGCGAGATTCATCCAACTTTATTTTATCTTATCTTACTTAGTCTTAAACATGTAAATAAATATTAAAACGTTATAATACTTTATATGATTCAAATATGGGTAATTAAAACGGCATAGCGTCGAAAATAGCATTTATGTGCAGTTATCCCACAACCTTTGAATTTACCTTCATCATCATAGAAAAACGTTCAAGGTACGAGAACGTAGCAAACAGCAAAACTGATAAAAACTTGTTAGGTATACATAAAAAGTAATCATCAATATGTTTATAACAACGATAAAATATACTGAACTGGTCGTTATTCATAAAAAAGTGCAAAACTGTTTTTTATCTAGCTTACCAAGACTAGCCTTCTCTCTGTATTTGTATATTACTTATGTATAAAATATAATAATAAAATGATACCTGTGAATCAGTGAGTGGAAAAACAATACATCTCCAAAATCCTTGTTTTGAGAAAAACACAAATATATGTTTTGACTAGAAAGTTTTCATTTTACAGCAATGTAGTCTACAGAAATACTATAAAAGATGACTTCCTCTATATAAACTTGCAGAGCAGGTTCCTTTAAGTGTGTTCTGGAGTGCTGTAAAGCAGAAAAAAGAACTTGGAGTTATACTGTTTTTCCACTCAATATTTAGTAAACATAAAAAATGTAACTATTTTTGATTGAGATGCGATTATCTATTAATGTATGTCATACAAATTATGTCAGCTTTAGATTGTAATAATCCCTATTATCATTCTGGTTGATGTTTGTTGGTGGTCTCCCAAAAGGTAATATGGTAGTAAATATCCAAAATTTCACCATCCATGTACTTTTATGACTTTTTTTAAATCACTGATCTTCTTTGCATTCATTGATAATGATTTTTTGTAGGCTGCTGCGTTTGGAGAAACGGGGATGACATTAGGTTTAAGCAGTTCAGACGTATTTGTACCTAGTCCTCCAATGAAAACACCAGTAAAAATATACCCTGGTGTAGAACTGCCATAGATCAACAAACTGATGGTAAGTTGAAACTGAGATTCCATTATATCCTTTCAGGACCAACTTACAGAATTTTACTTCCCACACCGATAGGTGAAAGGAGTAAGTATTGCGATCGCGTAAATTTTCGATTTCGAGATAATACGCTTTTTGGGCGTTTTATGGTATCTACATAATTTGCTATCACCGCAATGTGTTTGAAGTACTAAGTCAATCAACTTGACTTCATTCTTTATAGTACCTTGGCCACCAGCTTATCACATGTCGATTGCCGAACTCAGGCAGCAACAAAGTTTACGGAATACATATAAGTTGGATCACTCTCCGTCGGCACTTTGAAGATCTCACATGAAAGCGATGCCGCGGTCGCACGCGCCAGTTAGTTTTTGCGTTGGTTTTTGCTCAAGTACGAGGGTCTTTTAGCGGGGACTTGCTAACGCCTGGGCTGTACGTATATACGAGGGTCATTGAAAAACTATGTATTGACGGCCGATTTAGACGTACAAATACAAATATACCGTTTATTTTGCTAATGCACTGAGTTACATAAATGGATATCAAAAATAAAGCCCACTATTACAAATGAATCTCAAATGATTTCACATATTGTAGCTATTTCGTAGATAAGTAAAAACTGGTGGTTTAAAGGTGCTGTAGTACTTTTACCTTAATGTTTTGTTTATTTGGCATATTTTTGAGATCACAGTTTATAAATTTTATGGTATAGTATACGAACTTGTATGTATAATTTTAAAAGATAATCATGTGGAAATGCTTTACATGGATGTGAATAAATTATTTTTGACATTTTGCTTTTCACTGTCATTCCAATTGCTACTGTAGAAACTAAATTGTTAAAGTTATCAATAAAAATACTTTCGAGCTCTAAAAAATAATTTACAATGTCCCTGGGTGGTATGGTAAGACCAACGAATGAATATTTTGTCTCACTATACGCTTTTAGCTTGATACGATCCTTTTAGTACCTGTAGCTCTTGAACTAATCACTTTAGACACTAGGTGTGCGAGTTTGTTGGAATTGTTTTATCGGGAGGAACACAAAAATTCACAAATATACAGGGTGTCCCATTAATAATTTTGAATCGAATGTCACGTGACCAAAAACAACCTCATTGGGTAGTACAATGACAAAAAAAGACACAACATCTGCTCTAATTTACATGCCCAAAATTATAATTCTCTACTACTGCCCAGTTCAGACATATTTCTTGTCTTAATCGTCGTGTGGGATACCTTGTATTTATATCCCTTACATTTCAAGGTTTACCACAAAATAAGGATGGATCTGATTGTCATTCTCCGTCCGTTAATAAACTTAAATTGATTGGTAATATATTTTCTCGCGAAATTGATTACTCTCAAACTTCTAAAAAGATTATCCATTTCCTGCAAACAAATCCGAGATAACAAAATCCGATATTTTTGAGACACTGTATAGACTTCGCGTTAAACACGTTTAACCTCTACTTTGCGCCGCCCCGTATCTCCCGGCTGACGTCGGTACACTGCTACCGGTGTACCGGGGAAACGGAGCAAGGGGCAGGCGGTTTTGATATTTTTGCGGAGTGATCCAATTTATATGTATTCCGTAAACTTTGGCAGCAAGGACGGAAATCAGATATTGAGTGGAAAAACGATATAACAACCAGAGTACCGTTCTTCCACTCAATCCAATAAAAGGTACCCTCGAAAATGTGTTGTGTGTTAGTTGTACTGTTCTTCAAAACATCAGAAAGGATCAGGTTGAAATATGATTTTGGCTATCTCAGTTAAAAACCGTCAATTTTGGACTTATACTGTTTTTCCACTCACCGATTCCTATATTTTTTAAACTAGATCGTTGATTCTCTTTTTTATTGTGAACTCTCTATTTGAGGATCCTTTAAAATGGACTTCACCTGCTTAAAATTTCATAACGTTGGAATGCATAATCACATTAATTTTGTTATATTTGTATGAACAGTGAGAAATTATTAGGAAAGCTAATAATAAGTAGCTGTATGTCATGCTTAAAATGTAATTTATCTTTGAGGTAAGAAGGGGATGTGAAAAAACTCAAAGATTGTATTCGTGTAAGTTGGATCTAGAAAGCCATCGTAATTTATTCAGTTTTGATATTATATTATTATTATATAAAAGCGGCGTAACATTTGACTCCACGCGTCCCGGTATTCATATCTGCGTATCACAAAATCTCCTTAATCCGGTTCTGTCAAAGACACTTCCTTCACTCTCATAGCCTGAACGCGACTGAGACGATCGCCGTGCACCACATCTCACGAACGATGCGCGGGATGAGATGCGCGAACCTCCATAATTCTAGAAAGTTGCGCTACTGTATGTAACATGGATATACTGTGGCACTTACATCACTTATACCTTGAAAATGAAGCAGAAGAAAAACTGCAAATAAAATATTTTTTAATTGCAACGCTTATGTATTCTGTCATGAGGGTTTTATAGTAATGAAGTTGCGTAACAAGAAGTGATATTTATAAATAAATTATTGTAATAGCTTCAGTGATATTATGGTCATTATGAACAGTGTTAATGTGTTCAGGTTTTGTCGAATGTATTCTGATCAATGATTTTGTTGCACATGTGTTAGGTTAAGTTAATTGATGAAAATATGAAACACTGCATCAAGTATAAGGTGTAGTTTGTTTGTTTGTTTGTTTGTTTGCTATTTGGATACATCGAATGTACATTAGCACGTCAAAATAATGTAAAAGCAATACTTATAAATATAGAGAATGTATAAAAACGAATAGGTATATAAAAACACATCACATCACGCATTACAAATACTATTTAAAACGATTTAACAATATAGTCGCAATAGAAAAAATTAAAAAGGTATTGTTCACTAAAGATTATCTTCTAAAAATTCTTTGATGCTGTAATAAGTTTTAGTCGCAAACAGACGGTGATCTGTTTCTTATATGATTCAATTGGAGAGGATGCTTTTATTGCAGACGGTAGTTTATTATAGAAAGTGATGCAGTTGTAAAGTGGCGATTTTTTAAAATGTTCTGTTCTATGCTTAGGGATTTGTATCTAGTATTGCGATTGTAGTTTGTAAGATGTTTCTGAAAATCTTCCCAATGCAATCTTATAAACACAAGACAGTGAAGGATGTAAATGGAGGGCAAAGTTAATAAATGTTCCTTAATGCATGTTGACCTACACGTCTCTCTGTGACCTAAATTAAAAAGTAGTCTAATAATTCTTTTTTGAGAAATGAAAACTCTGTCACTTGCACTGCTGTGACCCCAGCTTAGTATATTGAAAGAAATATATGGAAACGCTAAGGCATAGTAAACAGACTTTGGGCCATTTATATCGAGGCAGCTTTTAAGCTGGCTGAGTGCATAGAAGGCACTATTTAGTTTTTTGCAAACAACGTCAACATGCTTAATCCAGTTCAAAGAACACTCCCAGATACATCCTAAGTATTTAACATCATCAGATAGATTTATTTGCACTGCAAGTTCAGGGCTTAGGGTTGGAGTAGTACGCATGTAGTGTTGTATTGAAACTGTCTTTGAATTGTTGAGAATTAATCTGTTTCTACCAGGCATTCATATCATCTATCACTTGAATAATATTTGTCTGCAATTGTTCTGTGGTTTCAGAAGATATTGTAACTGCAGTGTCAGCAAACATAGTTACACAGCCGTCTTTGATATAGTCGGGTAGATCGTTAATATAACAAAGAAACAATATAGGTCCCAAGATAGAACCTTGTGGTACACCTAGTTGTACAAGATGACTGCTAGAAGACCCACCAGTGCACGATATAATCATATTTCTATTACTCACATAAGAATCAGGGCTGTATTTTAACGTTTGCGCAATGCATTCACTAGAAATATCGAAGGAACAGCGTTCTGCATATAAATAAATAAATTTGAATAAAAATAAATAAAAAAATTAAATAAATTTGTTTTCGTACGAGGATACGCCGCTTAGGTTGATTCTGCGCCATACACCCTCATCCGTTTTCCAATGTGGGACCCTGCATAGTAGTATTATGATTTTTTTAAGGTTTTATTTGGTTAAGAAGACGGGCTTTCATATTTATATAAAGCCGAATGAAGGTTTTAAACGTTTTTGGATGAAACTGAAAATCAAAGTTATCAGAAATTTTTTATCTTCGTTCTGTGAGACTGAGGTATGATATGTCGAACGGATTTGTAACCGCCACCCTCAAATTATCCAGGATATGATTCTTCATATTGATAGAAAGCCGAGTGAAGATTTTAGACTTTTTGGGGTGAAAGTGAAAATCAAGGGTGTCGGAAATTCTTGGTCTGCGAGACTGAGACTCAAAACATCGGCCAAATTTGTAATCACCAAGCTCAAATTATCTAGGATACAGGACTTCATGTTGATAGAAAGTCGAATGAAGATTTTAGACTTTTTGGGGAGAAACCGAAAATGAAGTGTTTTGGAAATTTTTGATTTTTGGTCTGCGAGACTGAAACTCAAAACATCGATTTGTAATCACCACCCCCAAATTATCTAGAATGCGGAACTTCATATTGATAGACAGCAGACAGAAGATTTTAGACTTTTTGGGGTCAAACTGAAAATGATGGGTGTCGGAAATTTTTGATTTTTGGTCTACGAGACTGAAACTTAAAACATCGGCCGGATTTGTAACCATCACCCTGAAATTATCTAGGATACATGATGTCATATTGATAGAAATCCGAATAAATATATATATTTTGGGTTGAAACTGAAAATCCAGAGTGTCGTACATTATTGATTTTCGTTCTGTAAGATTGAAACTAAAAAGGTTGGATAAATCATAAAGTATGTTACATTTGAATATTACAAACACTCTAAAATCCAGAAAAAGATAATTCTCCTCGATTATTTCGAATCTTTCTGAAACTGAAACCACTACATTCGCGTGTGTTTTGAGATAATGCAATTGAACTAAACGATGTCATCAAGTTAAAAATCCAACCTGATGCGTGTCACGTGAGTAAACTTATTATCAATAATAGGCTATTCTGAGGCCCATAAATGAAATTACAGACATACGAAACATATGGCACTATGAATGTAGGTATTGTCTGAGGAATTAAAAAAATTGACGGTAACACGACCCGAGAACTTGAACAATCCTATTGTGGAGCATATGTTGACAAATCGAATTAGCTGTTGAATTACTAATACGGAAAGTAAGGTGGATAACCAACGACGCTATATCTCGACTAGACTAGACTTCAGGTCTCCTCTCACAACCTTTAAAAAATGTGTGAAAGATATTTTATTGATAAAGGCTTACTACAGTGTTGAGGAATTTATGACAGACAATTTTAGTAATTTTTTCTAGTCTATTTCAGCTTACATTGATATCTTAGATTAATTTTTTAAAGTTTAATTTTGAGAATTATTGTTCCTTTGTTGATGATATCACTATGTACTTTTATACTTATTTATATCGTAACCTTAAGCACTGCTGTCAGATTGACTTATCCTATACTATTCTTGTAGTCCAAGGGATCAATAAATTACTTTACTTTACTTTACACGTGGTCGTGCCAGGGCATGTTGTTGTTGATGTTGATCCCCAAAAGCTTGACAGAAGGTGACTCGACCATTGGGTGACCCTCCATTTCCACGGTTCACCGGAACATCTTCCGTGATAGAGTCTGTGAAACAGGGATAGGTCAGCCATCCTTCTTCGATGTTCCAGGCTGTGGAGGTCCTTTGTGAGGTTAGGCGTATCGATTAGTCTAATTGCTCTTTCCTTTATAGTGTCCAGAAGCTTCAGAGAGCGCTTTGAAGCGCATTCTCAGACATAGGAGCAATACTCCAACAATGGTTGGATCTCTGCCTTGTAGAGCAGCAATAGTCGCTCTGGTGTATACAGCTTCCTACAGATGAGCGAAACTCCAAGCTTCTGGGATGCGGTTTTAGCAATACCGACGAGGTGGTCGTGCCAGGACATGTTATTGTTGATGTTGATCCCCAAAAGCTTGACAGAAGGTGACTCGACTATGGGGTGACCCTCCATTTCCACAGCTGGTGGGCCAAGGTGAGACTTCATTGTGTTGTTGCCTGAGTTTTCTGTACGTTGAACTGTACTTTATTTACTAATCCCCAAAAGTGCCCTACGTGCCTAGCTACCGATCATATTAAATGTGCTTCTTTTGCGCGAATGTAACCAGTGATAGGAGGAAAATCGAAGAAAGTGAGCCTCTGCTGTGTATAACCACTCCACTGTTGATATCTGTAGGGACTAAAGGTATCAAGAGGAAGGTCAAGGCAATCATACTTTGATGACAACAGGAAGCTAGGATTGAGACATGAATAGACCTCACGATTTTTTTATAACTGAGCAGACCGCGAAGGCAGAGCCTAAATACCAGAGTACCGCGCCTGCTGTGAAAGGGTTATGTTAGGGGGAGTTTGTTAACGCGGGATTTGAATGGGCCAACACCCGCAGGCCCAATGAATACATCTTCTGGCAGTCCATTCCAAGCCTTGGACACCCTGGGAATAAACGTGCGGTTGTACCGCTCGGTTCTTGATGTATGAAGAACGACCGCCCTAGGATGACATGCAGCGGTCGCGCGAGTACATCTGATAGGAGCGGTGAGCGGCGGAACGATAGAGGATAGCTGAGAGGAGCAGATTCCGTTTGAATATCGACAGAAGAGCGAGGGGTCACCAACAACACGCCGCTGAGAAAGTGGCTGAAGGCAGCGCGTTAAGGCCGGGACGCCAATTAGTCGAATTGCTCTTCTCTGGACGGCATCTAGTATATACTATATATGCAGGGTAGTAGGGGAAGCAGCTCCCCAGACATGAGAGCAATACTCCAGTCCAGGTCTTATCTGGGCTTTATATAGCTTGAGAAGGTTACATAGTGAGAAGCACTTTCTGGCTCTAAATAGGTACCCAAGCTTTTTACCAGCAGCTGTTGCAATTAACGCAACGTGTTCGTGCCAGATCAGATTTTCTGCAATGTTGACTCCTAACAGCTTGAATGAGTGACTCCTTGGCAGAGCCTGGTTGTTCATTAAAACTGGGTGTTGGCTTAGGCAGTTCTTGTTTGATAGAGTATAATACTGGGTCTTGGAAGCATTCAATTTCGCCATATTCTTTAGGCCCCAATGGTATCGAGATCCTTTAAAAGTGAAGCTGCCACTGCCAGTCTTCTACGTTCCAGCTCGACCACAGAGATCGGTCTATTGCTCATGTCGCCTGCGTGCAGCGTACTGTCATCCGCAAAACTGTGGATTGGATTTGTAGTGCTAGAGAGTAGATCATAGATGTGAAGCAGAACAATGTCGGAGCCAATACCGATGCCTGCGGAACCCCAGCATTGATGCTATGGAAAGGAGAGGAAAAGCCGTCTACCACGACAGAGATTTTGCGACTTGAGAGGAAGTCTGCGGGCCTGACTTCACTTAAGTGATACCTATGACTCCCAGGTTGATTTTGTTGAATATAAATAAGTAGTCTGTGTATCCACCCTGTAAGCACCAACACACCTCCCTCCCCCTCCACGTAAATGCTTATTATGTGACATGCGGTACGGTCGTTCTACACGAACAAGAGATTTACAATTAATAAAATGTTTAACTGTCAATATATCTTAACACATACGGATGTGTTTAAGATTGCATTGGTTTAATTGTTGAAGTTCTTGGAAGGGAATTGAATCTTTAGGATTATGGTCAGTAAAACGTCCTTTGAGTTCAGAGCGTGACAATGGACGATCGTTACGTTTCGAGAGAGGGGTTGGAATTAGAGGGATCATGCGAATTTATTGGCATTAAGCTGTACAGGGTCATACAGGTCACAAAAAGGCGTCGTATATGTGGGAGCATTATCATCATTGCCTGAAGGTAATAACTTGTCATTGTGGCCGTTGTCCTGTCCTACTCTGTAGTCTGTAGTATCAGGTAAGCCCCATTGGTTTCTTGAAGTCTTCTTCTCTTCTTCGTCTTGATTTTTTCCCATACCATTTATCTTCCAATATATTAGTGATGACTTGGCACCACCACCAAGTTATTCAGGATACGGGATTTCATATTGATAGAAAGCGGAATAAACATTTTAGACGTTTTAAGGTGAAAGTGAAGATCAAGGGGTATCGAAAATTTTTTATATTTGCTCAAACTCGAAACATAGGTCGGATTTGTAATCAACACCTTCAAATTATCCAGTATACGGGATTTCATATTGATAGAAAGTCAAAGATTTTACACTTTTTGGGGTGAAACTTTATATCGGGGGTTTCGGAAATTTTTAATCTTCGTTCTGCGAGACTGAAACTTGAAAAATCGGTCGGATTTGTAGTCACGGCCCACAAATTATCCAGGATTTGGAATTTCATATTGATAGTAAGTCAAATAAAGAATTTAGACTATTTGGGGTGAAACTGGATATCAGGGGTTCCGGAAATATCTGATCTTCGTTCTGCGATGCTGAAACTTCAAACATCGGTCAGATCTGTAGTCACAACCCTCAAATTATCCAGGATACGGAATTTCGTATTGATAGGAAGTCAAATAAAGATTTTAGACTTTTTGGGGTGAAACTGGATATAAGGGGTTTCGGAAATGTTTGATCTTCGTTCTGCGGTGCTGAAACTTCAAACGTCGGTCAGATTTGTAGTCACAACCCTCAAATTATCCAAGATACGGAATTTCGTATTGATAGGAAGTCAAATAAAGATTTTAGACTTTTTGGGGTGAAACTGGATATCAGGGGTTTCGGAAATGTTTGATCTTCGTTCTGCGGTGCTGAAACTTCAAACGTCGGTCAGATTTGTAGTCACAACCCTCAAGTTATCCAGGATACGGAATTTCGTATTGATAGGAAGTCAAATAAAGATTTTAGACTTTTTGGGGTGAAACTGGATATCAGGGGTTTCGGAAATTTTTGATCTTCGTTCAGCGAGACCGAAACTTAAAATATCGGCCAGATTTGTAGTCACGGCCCTCAAGTTATCCAGGATACGAAATTTCATATTAATAGAAAGATGAATAAAGATTTTAGACTTTTTTGGGTGAAACTGGATATCAGGGGTTTCGGAAATTTTTGATCTTCGTTCGGCGAGACTAAAACCTCAAACATCGGTCGGATTTGTAGTCACGACCCTCAAATTATCCAGGATATGGAATTTCATATTGATAGAAAGACGAATAAAGATTTTAGACTTTTTTGGGTTAAACTGGATATCAGGGGTCTCGGAAATTTTTGATCTTCGTTCTAGGAGACTGAAACTTGACACGTCGGCCAGATTTGTAGTCACGACCCTCAAATTATCCAGGATATGGAATTTCATATTGATAGAAAGACGAATAAAGATTTTAGACTTTTTTGGGTTAAACTGGATATCAGGGGTCTCGGAAATTTTTGATCTTCGTTCTAGGAGACTGAAACTTGACACGTCGGCCAGATTTGTAGTCACAACCCTCAAATTATCCAGGATACGGAATTTCGTATTGATAGGAAGTCAAATAAAGATTTTAGACTTTTTGGGGTGAAACTGGATATAAGGGGTTTCGGAAATGTTTGATCTTCGTTCTGCGGTGCTGAAACTTCAAACGTCGGTCAGATTTGTAGTCACAACCCTCAAATTATCCAGGATACGGAATTTCGTATTGATAGGAAGTCAAATAAAGATTTTAGACTTTTTGGGGTGAAACTGGATATCAGGGGTTTCGGAAATGTTTGATCTTCGTTCTGCGGTGCTGAAACTTCAAACGTCGGTCAGATTTGTAGTCACAACCCTCAAATTATCCAGGATACGGAATTTCGTATTGATAGGAAGTCAAATAAAGATTTTAGACTTTTTGGGGTGAAACTGGATATCAGGGGTTTCGGAAATTTTTGATCTTCGTTCAGCGAGACCGAAACTTAAAATATCGGCCAGATTTGTAGTCACGGCCCTCAAGTTATCCAGGATACGAAATTTCATATTAATAGAAAGATGAATAAAGATTTTAGACTTTTTTGGGTGAAACTGGATATCAGGGGTTTCGGAAATTTTTGATCTTCGTTCGGCGAGACTAAAACCTCAAACATCGGTCGGATTTGTAGTCACGACCCTCAAATTATCCAGGATATGGAATTTCATATTGATAGAAAGACGAATAAAGATTTTAGACTTTTTTGGGTTAAACTGGATATCAGGGGTCTCGGAAATTTTTGATCTTCGTTTTAGGAGACTGAAACTTGACACGTCGGCCAGATTTGTAGTCACGACCCTCAAATTATCCAGGATATGGAATTTCATATTGATAGAAAGACGAATAAAGATTTTAGACTTTTTTGGGTTAAACTGGATATCAGGGGTCTCGGAAATTTTTGATCTTCGTTCTAGGAGACTGAAACTTGACACGTCGGCCAGATTTGTAGTCACGACCCTCAAATTATCCTGGATACGGAATTTCATATTTATAGAAAGACAAATAAAGATTTTAGACTTTCTTTGGGTGAAACTGTATATCAGGGGTTTCATATTTATAGAAAGCCGAATGAAGATTTTGAGGTGAAACACTGAAGAGCAGGGATTTCGGAAATTGCGGACATGGTATTGAGTGGACACGCACATCTAGCTACGAAGAGCTTCAGGGGGTACTGGCAATTCTGGTCAAATCTATTACGGAATTAATTTGGCCTTTCTACCTCCATCACGGTTGTTAATCGATATTGCCCCACTTTGTACAGAAAATCTATAACTTATTTTTTATTCAAACCCTTTTGAATAAAACATGATTCAATTGTCCAGCAGACCCGTGTTTCAGTATCAAAACAACCACTTTGATCAAGGCATGGTAGTGAAGGCACGGCCAGACAAAGAGTATTGAAATTCTATCAATAAAGGGTCTTCAATTTTGAATCAAGACACAAAGAGAGACCAAATATCATGCACCAATTTTCAAAGTTATGGAAGCATTACCTAGAACATAAAACGCTGAGAAAGCGTATTATCTCAAAACCGAAAATTTTCGCGATCACAATACGCCCCTCACCTATCGGTGTGGAAAGTAAAAAAATGCCCTATCAAACTTCTTTCCATTTTAATTCTTGTTCGATAAATTGAACCGAATCTTGTTCAAAAAATATTGTAGTCTGAACCAGTCTCAAGTCATAAAGATGTTATTAACATCCATTACACTAGGTGACGCATTATTATCAATAGCCTAGTAGTGCCATTAATGAAAATTGAACATTAAGTTTATTTCGCTATAACACTGAAAGATTAATCTTTTAACAGTTCCAGGTTTTAATGTGTTTTTATTGTCAATTTATTGACACTCATTGCCATATTTATAACCATACTGATACTTGCGTAAACACGCTGAGGTCCATCAAAAGAATTAGAGAAATTAAAATTCAGCTCTACATAAATTGATTAACTATTTATTTGCGCAAATATTTTACATGTTTGTCTAGCAATACTGTCAGAGATAAGAGTTTTGTATGAACTCAGAATGAATGAGCTAGATTTGGAAATTTCCGAAATACTAGTATAGGCACTGCTAATGCGTAGT
The DNA here is from genome assembly GCA_951848785.1 of Callosobruchus maculatus. Classification (NCBI taxonomy): domain Eukaryota; kingdom Metazoa; phylum Arthropoda; class Insecta; order Coleoptera; family Chrysomelidae; genus Callosobruchus; species Callosobruchus maculatus. Next base: position 803,279 of record CATOUR010000235.1, read on the forward strand.
ATTGATCCTCTAATACTTAAGGGGTCTGGGTATACTCAGTTATACATATGTATTTGCCATGTTAAAACACGGACTCCCATTTCGAAAAGAACTCACTTGTTTTTCAAACTACATACACAATATTTCAGAAAGTGATAGTTAAGACCTTAGTGAATGACATGCAAGTGGAATTTTTCCAAAAAAGTTATATAGTGTGCAAAAAAGAACTCGCAATGCTAAACCATGCATCCTTCAAATGTCTGTAATTTAACAACCAAACACGATATCAAAAAAGGCCAAATAGGTGACAAAACGCAAGCTTTCTTCTTCAGTTTGCTATTTGAATCATTATTGTATGTTCAAAGGTAACGTCAGGAGCTTGGAAATGCGAAATTCATTTTTATAGTGACCTTTGGACCTTTTGACCCTATCTTTGGATTTTTGGACTTATCCCCCTCATCTTAGACACACACACACACTGGAAAAAGGGAACATACGGCCACGCCTTCTCGCTAACACGGAAATACGTATTTTCTTGGATTCTCAATTTCACGCGCTATACCCTAGACCCTTCACAATAGTTGCCTTGTTGTTTTCTTTTCTAGCCACAAATAACTTAGTTTACATTTACATTTTTAGGCATTTTAGGGGTTTTTGATCGTTTTCTACTTTTTTTTTGAGTGGGGGTGATATTGGGTTGGTTGGGGGGTGCGGGGTTGTAAAACTCAAAAATTTGTGGTACTCGTAAAATACTCTACCTACAGTGCGTTGAAAAATTGACTTTCGTGATATCATGTGCTCTTTGGACATATGTATTCGAATGTTGTCTTTGAATGTTATACATACAGGGTGAGTTTTTAGTACCGGCTCGGTCGATAACTCCACTACTGTAGAAGATAGCGAAAAAAACTTGTATATAAAAGTTGTAGCCACGGATATGCTCCTTGCTCAGAAAATATTTTGATGTATAACTACGTGGTGATGCAAACATGCATTTTTTAAAATGAGATACCCTATATATTATTCCATATTCAAATTCTACTGATGATTTCCGTCCTGCCAATATAGGGTATTGTTACATTATACAGGGTATTTCACAAGTTATGACTATTTTTATCTCCAAATCGCTGTCAAATGAACGTACTGTATATCAAAAAGTGATGAATCGAAAATCATTTTTTTACACGGATAAATGAAAAATATCATCTAGTTTTAAAATCGGCTACCAAAAATGCCCGCGACGCATATTCGTATACAAGGTGATGTTGAATGCAAAATCCAGATTTTCTCTTTTTTTCAAATGCAACCCCCAAGATTTTATTATACGAAAGAATTGTTTTCAATATGCTCTTTCATCTTTTGTATAGCACTTGTACCTACGCCCATCATTTTCCGAGATATTTCGATTTTTCGGTAAATTTAAAATATAGCTTCTATTTGTGTACTAAAATTTATTTATTTTGAGAAAGTACTACCGAATTTGTTTTTTTATTTAACGGCTAACTAAATTATAAGGTCATGATAGTATTTGATCACCGAGATAATAAAGTCAAATATGTTGAGGAAATAATTTTGTAGGCGTGATGCATAATTATCAAGCAGATTTATCAGGTATGCATTGAAAAATTGACGGTTTTCATAACCTGCTCAATAATTCCGTACTGTCTGAAAAACGAGCTTTAAAAATTAATTTTTCCATTGAGGGTATATATATTTAGGAGAATCTTTGAGAAATTGCCTACTTGCCTCTAGAATATATCAACTATGAATAGCAATATCCAGAACGAAGACACTCTAAAACTAATGCGTTGAAAGACTGAAGAATTGTTTTATTTGGACCGTGTCCTTTAATATTTTATAGCCTACCTGATAGATCTGCATGATAATTACGCATGACGTCTATAAAATTGTTTCCTCAGCACACTTGACCTATATCATCTCGTTAATCCAGTGTTTTGACTTGATCAAGTACTATTATGGCCTTATATTTTAGTTTTTGTTAGCAAAAATAAAATTTGACAGTATTTTTTCAAAATAAATAGATTTTAGTAAACAAATAGAAGGTATATTTAAAATTTGTAAAAAAATCTCAGAAACTAATGAACGCAGCCATAACAAGTGCTATACAAATATGAAAGAGCATATTAAAAGCAATTCTTTGGTATAATAAAATATTGGGGGTTGCATATAAAAAAAGAGAGAAATTCTAGATTTTGCATTCTACATCTTCCTGTATACGAATATGCGTCGTGGGCTTTTTTTATAGCTGATTTTAAAACTAGAGGATATGTTTCATCTTGCCATGACATGACATTGTAAAAAAATAATTTGTGATTCATTAATTTTTGATATACAGTACGTTCATTTGACAGCGATTTGGATATAAAAATGGTCATAACTTTTGAAATACCTTGTACAATGTAACAATATCCTACATTGGAAGAAAGGAAATCATTAGTAGAATTTTAATATAGAATAATATATAGGGTGTCTCATTTAAAAAAATGCATGTCTGCATCACCCCGTAGTTATGGATCACCCTGTATAAATCAAAATATTTTCTGAGCAAGGAGCACATTCGTGGCTACAACTTTTATATACAACTTTTTTCGCTATCTTCTACAGTAGTGGTGTTATCAACCGAGCCGGTACTAAAAACTCACCCTGTATGTCTGTGGAATAATTTGATACATATTATAATCCTATAACGTGTCTTTTGGAAACTACGTACTGGATTGTGATGAAATTGTGACACCGTATTACTACCGTGGAGGCAATGGTAACAGTGTTTTGTTGTTGGAAGTCTTGGAGGAGGAGGAATCAATAAAAAATGAAGTCAAGTCGATTGACTCAGTACTTCCCACACATTACGGTGATACCAGTTTATTATTTTCCCATAGCATGAAGCTTTAGTCTGAGATCCCCTTGCAACCTAATCATCGCCCCAATTTCACCCCCACCCAAAAAAGGTAGAAAACGGTCAGGAACCCCGTAAACATCTAAAAACGAAGTTTGAGCTGTTTTCATATTTTTAGTTTTTTTATTATTGCTACGCTGCCACTGACACGATTTCTAACAAGCATACGCGTTTTCCATCCTCACCACAGTAATAATGATGTGTCAAAATTTCATTAGAATCAATTTAATTGTTTCCACGTTACAAAATACAAAACGATCTAAAGCAATAAATACTCGTATGTATACAGAAAATTCTAAGTCCCTTAGTTTCGGTAATAGGCAAGGCAATGTTCAAATGGACCTAAACAGCTGATCTATGTCGCTAGGTCTTCCTTCACAGGTCAGTGGACAGCCTATTGTTAATACAGCAAATTTTTCAGTTTTTCAACCCCCCACCCCCCAACCACCCCAATTTCACCCCCACCCAAAAAAACTCAGAAAATGATCAGGAACCTCTAAAACACTTAAAAACGAAGTTTGAGCTGTTTTTATATTTTTAGTTTTTTTATTATTGCTGCGCCGCCACTGGCACGATTTATAAAAACCATACGCATTTTCCATCCTCGCCATGGTAGTAATACTGTGTCAAAATTTCATTAAAATCAATTCAACAGTTTCTTCGTTACATAATATAGAACGATCTAAAGCAATACTCGTGTGTTTACACCAGAAAAATTCTAAGTCCTTTGGTTTCTGTAATAGGCAAGGCAATGTTCGGATGGACCTAAAAAAGTTACCTATGTCGCTAGGTCTTCCTTCACAGGTCAGTGGACAGTCTATTATGAAAGCAACAAATTTTTTAATTTTACACCTATCGGTGTGGGAAGTAAAAACGAAAAATTTCAATCGCTCAAACTTCGTTTTTCGATGTTTCAAAGGATCACTGTTTACGTTCTCGATAAAGATAATGTAGATACAGAGAAACTCCAAGATTTTTGTTAGCACTGATAATGTGTGGGAAGTACTGTTATAATAATGAAGGGTCTCGAAATACGCTTTTTATTATAATTATCTTATGCGTATGCATCTGCAGGTAGAAGGACCTGTCTCTCAAACAAGTTCATCCATAATAGGATCGAAAATAAATCATATGTGAACAGTGTTATGCAACTAAAGGTCTACGCAGTAGGAAATATCCAAAGAGTAGCTTGTTACGCCTTCGTACCAGAAATGAATTATGGCGTTGGATATTATATGTATATATGTATGCTCATTTACACATTTAGGTCAGGTACAGAATGTTTGTTGACAACTGGTTTTACAGCGTTTCGATAAATTTTACCCACCAGCCATTGCGTTGCAAAATTTGTTTATTCTAGACCTAATGTGCACTATAAACATGTATGTATAACAATAATAGTTGCATATCCTTTATTGTATCAACCTGTGGGCTTTTTTGCTCCTTCATAGAAATTCACTACTGAATAATCCTTTTACAGTACGACGAATCCCGAAAACTTTAAGGGATGATTTCTGACACCGACTTATGATATAATATGATTAAATTATATGTTTATTCTTAGTAGCAAAAAAGTTGAAATTTGCTTAATTAGATCGCGAAATAGTTAATGTCTAGGCCGATCGATGTTTCAAGCTTCAGTCTCGCATTTTATTTATTTATTTATCGTATGGCTCAAAAACATGACAAAAGTAAATATAGATTAAAAGAAAAACTATTATAACCTATACTAAAATAAAATATATACAGCTACAAACTAAGATACATAGTCTTTAGTATCTACAGGTTGATGTCAAGTTCTTTCAACCACTTCAGCGCCAACGGTGTGGCTGTGAAGAACTCTTCTCGCGATCCCTGAAACGCACGCAGTTCACTCTCGCAGAACGAAGATAAAAAATTTAGTCTAAAAAGTCTAAAAGTTTTATTCGTCTTTCTGTAAATGTGAAATCCCGTATTATGGATTATTTGAGCGCGGTAATTACAAATCCAACCTATGTTTCAAGTTTCAGACTCGCAGAACGAAGATAAAAAATTTCCGAAACCCCTGATACCCGGTTTCACCCCAAAAAGTCTAAAATCTTTACTCGTCTTTCTGTAAATATGAAATCCCGTATTATGGATCATTTGAGGGTGGCGACTACAAATCCGACCGATGTTTCAAGCTTCAGTCTCGCAGAACGAAGATCAAAAATTTCCGGGACCCCTGATATCCAGTTTCACCCCAAAAAGTCTAAAACCTTTATTCGTTTTTCTGTAACTATGAAATTCCGTATTATGGATCATTTGAGGGTGGCGACTACAAATCCGACCGATGTTTCAAGTTTTAGTCTCGCAGAACGAAGATAAAAAATTTCCGAAATCCCTGATATCCGGTTTCACCCCAAAAAGTCTAAAATCTTTATTCGTCTTTCTATAAATATGAAATCCCGTATTATGGATGATTTTGAGCGCGAGGATTACAAATCCGACCGATGTTTCAAGCTTCAGTCTCGCAGAACGAAGATCAAAAATTTCCGAAACCCCTGATATCCGGTTTCACTCCAAAAAGTCTAAAATCTTTATTCGTCTTTCTGTAAATATGAAATCCCGTATTATGGATAATTTGAGCGCGGTGATTACAAATCCGACCGATGTTTCAAGCTTCACTCTCGCAGAACGAAGATCAAAAATTTCCGAAACCCCTGATATCCGGTTTCACTCCAAAAAGTCTAAAATCTTTATTCGTCTTTCTGTAAATATGAAATCCCGTATTATGGATAATTTTAGCGCGGTGATTACAAATCCGACCGATGTTTCAAGTTTCAGTCTCGCAGAACGAAGATCAAAAATTTCCGAAACCCTTGATATCCAGTTTCACCCCAAAAAGTCTAAAAGTTTTATTCGTCTTTCTGTAAATGTGAAATCCCGTATTATGGATAATTTGAGCGCGGTAATTACAAATCTAACCTATGTTTCAAGTTTCAGTCTCGCAGAACGAAGATCAAAAATTTCCGAAATCACTGATACCCGGTTTCACCCCAAAAAGTCTAAAATCTTTATTCGTCTTTCTGTAAATATGAAATCCCGTATTATGGATCATTTGAGGGTGGTGACTACAAATCGGACCGATGTTTCAAGCTTCAGTTTCGCAGAACGAAGATCAAAAATTTCCGGGACCCCTGATATCCAGTTTCAACCCAAAAAGTCTAAAACCTTTATTCGTTTTTCTGTAACTATGAAATTCCATATTATGGATCATTTGAGGGTGGCGACTACAAATCCGACCGATGTTTCAAGTTTTAGTCTCGCAGAACGAAAATCAAAAATTTCCGAAACCCCTAATATCCGGTTTCACCCCAAAAAGTCTAAAATCTTTGATCGTCTTTCTGTAAATATGAAATCCCGTATTATGGATGATTTTGAGCGCGATGATTACAAATCCGACCGATGTTTCAAGCTTCAGTCTCCCAGAACGAAGATCAAAAATTTCCGAAACCCCTGATATCCAGTTTCACCCCAAAAAGTCTAAAACCTTTATTCGTTTTTCTGTAACTATGAAATTCCATATTATGGATCATTTGAAGGTGGTGACTACAAATCTGACCGATGTTTCAAGTTTCAGTCGCGCAGAACGAAGATCAAAAATTTCCGAAATCACTGATATCCGGTTTCACCCCAAAAAGTCTAAAATCTTTATTCGTCTTTCTGTAAATATGAAATCCCGTATTATGGATGATTTTGAGTGCAATGATTACAAATCCGACCGATGTTTCAAGCTCCAGTCTCGCAGAACGAAAATCGAAAATTTCCGAAACCCCTGATATCCAGTTTCACCCCAAAAAGTCTAAAAGTTTTATTCGTCTTTCTGTAAATGTGAAATCCCATATTATGGATAATTTGAGCGCGGTGATTACAAATCTGACCGATGTTTCAAGTTTGAGTCTCGCAGAACGAAGATCAAAAATTTCCGAAACCCCTAATATCCGGTTTCACCCCAAAAAGTCTAAAATCTTTAATCGTCTTTCTGTAAATATGAAATCCCGTATTATGGATGATTTTGAGCGCGATGATTACAAATCCGACCGATGTTTCAAGCTTCAGTCTCGCAGAACGAAGATCAAAAATTTCCAAAACCCCTGATATCCAGTTTCACCCCAAAAAGTCTAAAATCTTTATTCGTCTTTCTGTAAATATGAAATCCCGTATTATGGATGATTTTGAGCGCGATGATTACAAATCCGACCGATGTTTCAAGCTTCAGTTTCGCAGAACGAAGATCGAAAATTTCCGAAACCCCTGATATCCAGTTTCACCCCAAAAAGTCTAAAACCTTTATTCGTTTTTCTGTAACTAAGAAATTCCGTATTATGGATCATTTGAGGGTGGTGACTACAAATGCGACCGATGTTTCAAGTTTCAGTCTCGCAGAACGAAGATCAAAAATTTCCGAAACCCCTGATATCCGGTTTCACTCCAAAAAGTCTAAAATCTTTATTCGTCTTTCTGTAAATATGAAATCCCGTATTATGGATAATTTGAGCGCGGTGATTACAAATCCGACCGATGTTTCCGATGTTTCAAGTTTCAGTCTCGCAGAACGAAGATCGAAAATTTCCGAAACCCCTGATATCCAGTTTCACCCCAAAAAGTCTAAAACCTTTATTCGTTTTTCTGTAACTAAGAAATTCCGTATTATGGATCATTTGAGGGTGGTGACTACAAATGCGACCGATGTTTCAAGTTTCAGTCTCGCAGAACGAAGATCAAACATTTCCGAAATCCCTGATATCCGGTTTCACCCCAAAAAGTCTCAAATCTTTATTCGTCTTTCTGTAAATATGAAATCCCGTATTATGGATGATTCTGATCGCGATGATTACAAATCCGACCGATGTTTCAAGCTTCAGTCTCGCAGAACGAAGATCAAAAGTTTCCGAAACCCCTGATTTTCAGTTTCACCCGAGGTTTCACTCCAAAAAGTTTATAACCTTTATTCAGCTTTCTGTCAATATAAAATCCCATATCCTGGATACTTTGAGGATACTGATTAGAAATCCGGCAGAGTTTTTTAGGTTCAGTCTCGCAGAACGAAGATCAAAGATTTCCAGCACACTTGATCTTCAGTTTTACCTCAAAAAGTCTAACATCTTCACTCTGCTTTCTATCAATATAAAATCATGCATCCTAGATAATTTAAGTGTATTGATTACAAATCCGGCCTGTGTTTTAAGTGGCAGAGCAAAGATCAAAAATTCGACACCATTAATTTTCGGTTTCACCCCAAAAGGTCTAAAATTTTTATTCGTCCTGCCGATCTTTTGAGTTTCTCATAAACAACTTAATAAATAAAAAAAAATAAGGTAAGTAAAATACATTACAATGAATGCTAAAGCAACAATTTTGTTTGAATACAAGGACTTGAGAATCCTACAACCGAGCAGCCTGGTTGAAATAAAAGTGCAGTCAGTATGGAGCGACCGGTGTGGAGTGACTCTACTTGACGCCATCTATGTTGGTGAACGATTCAAATCATTGATTTATCGGAGGTGAGCATACGTCTCGACCGAAGCGAGTTTTGTTTGGCTACCTCCCGATAATTATTACCTTGCATTGTTAGGTGCATCTCTTCCCGAGCGTCCGCTCAAAACGCAGCTTGGGAGCAATGCACTTTACGACTTTTGGATAACACCGTTCACAACCGCTGCCTTGGTTCGCTTTGCCTGGCTCAGTCGTGTCGAGATCCTCGACTTTTTCCTCCGACTGTACAACAACAAAATCTGTCTCGGATGTTAGATTGATGCTACTGGGCTTACCAACTTTTCAGCCTCTGGCCATTGTAACGAATATAAGGTGGAGACCATGGGCGCGCATCAGGCCCCTAACCAGGATTTCACTTCGCGGGGGGGGGGGGGGAGGAGGGGGAGGGGGAGCTCATTAGCTTATAATCAACGATAACAGAACTCTGATAGACCTCTTATGTTTACAAAAAAATTCGTCAGACATTGATACGGAGTTGCCACAATAGGGTACTTGCAGAGGTCGTGATATCCAAAGGCCAAATAGGTGACAAAGCGCAAGCTTTCTTCTTCAATTTGCTTTTTGAATCAGTACTGTAAGTTTAAAGGTAGCATCAGGAGCTTGGAAATGCGAGATTCATTTTTATAATGACCTTTGGACCTTACCTTTGGACCTTTTGACCTTACGTTTGGATTTTTGGACTTATCTCCCCTCATCTTAAACACACACACACACTGGACAAAGGGAACAGGCGGCTACGCCTCCTCGCTAACACAAAAATACTTTTTTTCTTGGATTCTCAATTTCGCGCGCTATACCCTTAAGCATTTAGAACCAAGAACGTTCTAAACATTTCGTTAAAGAACAAATATGCTGCGTGGAGCAGAATGGCAGTTTGGACAGTTTAAGCAGCAAATTAGTGTTTATGAATCAACAGTACAACAACTTTACAACTGAACAGTTCTTTTGCTCGCGGCTTATAATGCATCTTTGCTAGTTGAGATGGCGCTAAAATCACAACAGTTAAGGCCCGTTTTTATGTGACATAAATTTCAAGACTTTAATGCCATGACACTAAAAGTCGTGACACTTTAAAACATGCAAGCTTCAAGTCGTTGCCACAACGTGACTTTGAAGTTGTGTGATAGCATTTGGATATGTTTTTCTTTCCTCTAAACATACTATCATTTCGAATTTATAAGCATTGAAACGATGGTATTAGCGTAAGAAGTAGAAGTGCCCCCCTGATACGAACGTCAATGCAGATGACTACGGCTACGCCAAAGTATATTGTATCACGCATTTATATTTATGTGTATTCGGAATGAAATTTTAATGATTTATAGCTTTAGGATGGACCAGTCCAATCATCTTTATAATGTGGTTTCTATAAATTCAAAACTCGGGCAAGTGTTATTAGTAAGGTAATGGCTCTATCTTTAATACCTTTGTATTTCCAAGATCAGCATTGGTATCTAGTAGACGTTTCATTTCAAAATTTTTAATGGTTCTGGAAATTGCCAATCTCTAGTACATTGCAGTAGCTAGTAGGCCGTGAAAAAATCCATTTCTGCCATACTCCAGCTTCTCTTTGACCTTAGAGATGTTCCCGCCGTTGTTTCTGGTTAGACTTTGTTTGTTGTAAGTAATTTTTATAATCTTGTACTTTTAGTCTAGTTTGTGTGTATTTCTCTGTTAAGTTAGTTGTTTTCTTCTATCTGAACACATTTTTGTTTATATTTCATGGCCTGCTACGTTGCTTATAGGTAGGAAAATTAAAAAACGCCGCGCCAATTTGTTTGAAAATTTAAAATTAAATGAAAACTACCAGAGATTGATATTCACAAACTTATATCATTAGCAAGGTTATCAAATTCTACGTTTAACCGTATAAAAAGAATTAGGCATTCCCATTTGAAAAAATCAAGTTATCGCTGATCGAAGTTTCCTCAATTAATCGACCGATTTCTCCCAAGCATAAACGTAATTTAAATTTGACAGTCTCATCAAAGCTGACGCATTTTATGCTTAGTAATACGGCAAAGTCACAGCCTTCCAAATTTTATAATCTCTGCGATATTCAATTTTTTCATGATATCTACTTATATCGAAAATGGTGACTTACACCTAAACGCTTCGCTTTAAATCTCATGTATGTTACATAAAGTCACACAATTCACCAAGGAATCTGAATATGCAATAATATACGGGGTATTTAAAAAAAAATAACTTTGATACATTTCGTGTTTTTGGGACACCTTGTATAACATGAAAATATTTTTAAAATGTAGCCTTTATCTCTATCCATCCAAGATTGTTATTTTCTTTTTTATCAAATACTTTAGCCATAATGCTCCGTGTCGAATAACGTGAATAACCCTGTATAAAATCATATTACTTAATGTTATACAATTTTCTAAGGTTAAAGGAGTCCAACATTCGAACTGGATAGAATAGACAATATTAACACGTGGAACAAGTGCGAGTTGCAAGCGTGTCTGTCCCGAAAGTACTGTAAATTTTCTATTAGTCATTTTTACCAAATCATTAGTGTCATGTAAAAGAAAATTAAAAAAAACAATATAGCATCTTCATTCCAAATCATTACTATTCCATATTCCATTATGTCTGATACTAGCCCAATGTTTAAGGTATTTTTTATTAATACATATCATATTTAATACTTTTTTTTAATATGTCCTTGAGGTGGTTGGTCACCTTTTAAAAACACTCTATATTGTGCTTAATAATTACTTTATAATGTTCTTATGTATTCACCAGTATGATGTGTTTTGATCAGTTATTTTTGATTTTTTTTTAAATCTTGAATCTTTTTTGTGTAGTATTTCTCCGATATTACGTCCGCCTTTACGTGAAATATACATATGCTAGAAGGTTGTAATTTAGCACTTATAATCAGCTGCACTATATCTGTGACAAGAATGTGATACTTTTTACATAGCTCAATTTTTTCAAAAAAAAATTTGGCTGGGTGGATTACTGCTCATTGTTTTTCAATTTTTTTGAAGTAAAGTCACGTAATCATGAATCTTTTACCCAACCGCAAAATTTGATTGCGATACTCAAAACAGTGAGGGAGAAAAGACCGAAAAACTATTGAAAAATCCCTATTGACACGCCCCACACTGATCCTGCCCATTTCTAACACTTTGATGGTTATTCACACGCGGTATTGCCAAATCGTTAGGGACATTGCCCAAGACAAGAAAAAGCCATTTGCGCCATCCTCATCCAAGTCTTTTGAATACAATAAAAAAAAAGAGGAGTTGTGGTAGCTCATCGATTCATTGATGTTTTAATCTATCATATGTCCATTTTATCAAGAACTGCATTCAATAACATCCGTTACCTTACCACTGGCAGCACAAGCGTATCCAAATACCAGGGTTCCAATAAACTCCAAAAAATACGCAATATTCAATAAGTTCAGTTTAGAATTCTTGAGGAGTACTAGCTATTTTTTCAAAAATACTATTGTAATAACTTAAACTAAAGTTTTCCCACCCTGTGGTGTGTGTTCGGTCTGTTGTACCTAATTTGTATGAATAAATTGCTGGTTACGACTTTTCCTTGCAAGAACTGCATAAGTCGAGATCTCAAAAATAATTTTTTGGAACAGCCTTGTTGAAAAAAATATATTTTGTATATTATTTATATTAAGGGCTTACTTACACAACAACATACAATAGTTTGAGTACTTTATTCTTCAATTTTACTCAATAATTCGAATTTTTTCCTCTCCTGTAAAATTGCGTTTTATGGACTTATGCCGTTTTTGAAACGAGCGATTCAATAATATTGACCGCCTGACGGGTACCTATTTAAACACAACATATTGTTAGCGCGCAAACACAGTGGGGCTTTATAGTGAGCGTGCAAGGGCGTGCGAAGGCGTGCAGGTACCGCATGCAGGCTCACCTGCTCAACTTAGTTTTCGACTGCTTACCAGCGTCGGAAGCCCGCTTCAACGCCTTTATAGTAACAGAAATTTAGTTCGCTACATGGTTTCGTCTGTGCCGGTCGAAGATGAGTAGCGATAAAGAGTTACTTATAGCTTCAGTGTTTGCGAAAACCCCTATTTGGGATAAAAGACAAAAGCTGCACTATAACCGCACTGCGAGAGAAAATGTTGGAAGGAAATAAGTGCGGTTATGAAAGGAGCCTCCTTATGTAGCGCGTCCAATGTCAATGTTGTTCCCAATGCCCACAAAGCATATTATCTCAAAATCGATAATTTTCGCGATCCCAATACTCCCCTCACCTATCGGTGTGTATCGGAAGTAAAAGCTATTCTAATATTAATGTTTAAGTAAATAACAATGTACCCGACCAATGATATTACGAGACCCAAATATAATATAACGTTACGAAATTGTATTTACTACATACTATCACTTAGTATCAGAGATATATTCAAATGAGCATAACACATTTATACACAACCACAACACTAGATATAGGCTAGGTACCACAATAATTCCCAAACCAAACAAATCAGTCATGCGGCGGTCATATCTCAATTTAGCGCCAAAATGATACAACACTTCTACATTTTGATACCAAAAACTTGTTCACAAAGCGATTCAAACAATCTCTACCAGAGTGGATAGCTTCCTTAATAAGACGCGCACAAGAATTCGTTGAACATGTATAGTATCAGTCACATATTCATCTGATTGACATATTTCAACTAAATGGTTCTAATGTATATAATGTGAGTCTACATATGTATGTACTAATAGTTCATTTGACAACTTCCCACCACGGATTTATCACAAACCGCGGATTAAACGAAAAAACGCCAAGACACGTCAAAATATTTGTCCAGAGAGACAACTTTTTAACCAAAAACTATTTCACCCCCTATTGTACCCTCTAGCCCCTCAGGGGAATCATTTCCAGTGTTTTTGCAACTGTCCCTCATTGTTTTGCCAATAATGGGCAACATTTTGAACCCTGATTGCATGTTTCCTATACCGTGTCTAGATGCGACTGGCCAATCTTTGTACTCTTTTTCTTGTCTGTTTTCAGTGTACCATGCACTGGTGTGTTTGACTACGTGTGGAACCGGCGCCGGCCTGCTTCTACCTGCCGAGGGGACTCGGCGTTGGCCAACGCACTCCTACGCTCTCCAACGCTCCTAACTGCCGCTACTGTGCATGCCTACTTAGGCCGCCTTGTATACACACATTTTTTGCGGTAGGTACCGAAAAACAACAAAAGAGAAACACTAGCCTGCCGGGAAGCCGTTTGCCGCTGCTCTGTTATCGTTATCAGTTGAGCGGATTCCTTCGAATAAACATTTCGTCGAAATATTATTCCGAAGGGTTTGAAGGATTTTTTCGGATTGCGGTAGTGAATCGTGGCGGAACTTTATGGACATAGTGTCTAAGTGTTTATAAACTGACTGAGTGTTCCTGCTTCTTAATCGGTAAGTCTACAAAAAGTCTACAATCACATTAAGCAATAGTTTTGCAACATGTAGTATCAAAATAATGCACTATGGTAAACGTGTAGTTTCAATATCTAATGTCACAGGAAGTGCTGATGAAAACATTTACATATACGGTAGTTGGTAAAGTTTTATAAACGTTTTATGCACAAAACTCTTTACAAGGATTTTTAAAGTTGGTTATTAGTTCAGCGGAATAAGCAAAACAATCTATGGGTGGGGACACTTTGTCATCCAGCAATCTCGTAAGCTTTTTTGGGTCATATTAACGTACAGAAACACAAGCTAACAGTTTGCTGCCTGAGATTTATGGACAAATAAGAGGTTATAAACAAATAGAGGGTAAAAATTACAGTTTTTGTCCTTAAGCGTTGAACTGTAACTGTTTTTAAGACAAATTATCTTTAAAAAGATGCTTAAAATTATGAATGATGGTTTTTAGGTTTTCTAAATATTGATTTATTGTTTAAAAATGGCAAAAACCGTAATTTTACAGTAAAATTTGCGAAAATGACCCTAGGATCCTGATATTGCACTAAAAGTTGGGTTCTTTGGTACAAAATTTGTGACTAAAATTCTAGAACGATTCAGCAAATAGTTTAAATAATATTCAAACTGTTTATACCAAGCAGCGGCTTTTGCAATGCTATAAGACCGAAAATAATAAAAATACAACAATTTTAACAGGTATATACCGGGTGTTCCAGAATTCCCTTGACACGTGATATTTTCGTAACGAAAAACGGTTCAAGCAAAAACTGAGTGGTACTTTTGAAGGTACTGTAGGGTCTATCATACCATGCATTCAAAACATTTTTTTTTTGTACGTCGACCCCTAAAACTCACCCCCAACTTTTTTTTCAAATAGCACCCCATAGGTTTTCCTACATAAATGATATCCCCACTTTATTTAAAAATCTTGTGGTACCTTTAATTTTATATGCAAACTTATTTTTTCCATAAAATTATAAGCATAAGACAAAAGAAATGGTAATTTGTTTGACGCCTAATATTTTTGTAACAAAAACGGATAAAAAAGAAAAGTAAGTGGGTTTTTCAAGGGTAATGAATGACCTACCATTCCTTGCTTATGAATCATTTTTTTCTTACTTAAACCCCTGGAATCCACCCCTAGCTAGTTCTTTCAAATTTTAATCCACAATTTTGCCTGGAAAAATAAAATCTATAATTGAATTTAATTATCGTAGTGCCTTAATTTTTATGCCCCTACTGCAATTTATCGTTAATTTTGGCGCCTGTATGCGGGGCACACCCTGCACACGGGGTTGGCGCGGCCCGATATAACCATAAAACTTTTTCACGTTTTGCACTTAGTTTTGTTGTCACATTTTTTTTATTAGTTGATTCATGATAATATAATAAAAAAATATTTTCCATACATGTGTGTTAATTAATTTATGCTTACGATTTCATGGATTAAACGAAAAAAATTAACGATAAATTGCAGTAGGGGCATTAAAAGTAAGGCACTACGATAATTAAATTCAAGTATAGAATTCATTTTTCCAGGCAAAATTGTGGATTGAAATTTGAAAGAAAAAGCTAGGGGTGGATTTCAGGGGTTTAAGTAAGAAAAAAAATGGTTCATAAGCAAGGAGTGATAGGTGATTCACTACCCTTGAAAAACCCACTTACTTTTCTTTTTTATCCGTTTTTGTTACAAAAATATCAGGGGTCAAAAAAATTATCATTTCATTTGCCTTATGCTTATGATTTTACGGAAAAAATAAGTTTGCATATAAGATTAAAGGTACCACAGGATTTTAAATAAAATGGGGATATCATTTATGTAGGAAAACCTATGGGGTGCTATTTGAAAAAAAAAGTTGGGGGTGAGTTTTAGGGGTTGACGTACAAAAAAAATGTTTTGAATGCATGGTATGATAGACCCTATAGTACCTTCAAAAGTACCACTCAGTTCTTGCTTGAAGCGTTTTTCGTTACGAAAATATCACGTGTCAAGGAAATTCTGGGACACCCGCTATGTTAAAGAAGAAGACGTTTACATTTAAGTAATTTTTAACATTACAAAAGCATTTAACAATTGTATGGCTTCATTTATTGCTTATAAATGGAAAATCTTTTGTGCTATATAATAGTTTTACAGGTAGCATATCAAAGAAGGAGACTTGAACTTTATATTTGAATAAAATATAGTAAATAGATAATTTCTAACATTACAAAAGCATTTAACAATTGTATACCTCAATTTTTTGCTTATAAATGGAAAATCCTTTTTGCTATAGAGCATACACAATTATTGTTTTCAATATGTAAAACTTTCAAATTGAACCTCAAATGGGCTTGGCTTAGGATTGGTGGTAGGGGAGCCCTCAAATCTAGAGATTCACGACTTGACTTGATTTTCAAGCTACTTGACTTGACTTGATATCAAGTCAAGATCAAGTCGAGTATTTGTTTTCGAAATTCAAGTCAAGTCAAACAGTTACACATCAAGCAACTTGAAAATCAAGTTTTTCAAGCTAGCTACTTGTTTTTTCTTGAAAAAATAATTCTTTTTTGATATTAATCTGATTAACTGCCAAAACGCAATAACAATAAGAACCTATGTATACAAAGGTGTATTCTTTTATTTAAAAAAATGGAGTTGATTGACTCAGTACTTCCCACACATAATGATGATACCATTTTATTATTTTCCCATTGCATGAAGCTATAGTTTGAAATCCCTTGCAACCAAATCATCGCCCAGCCGCCCGCAAAAAACAACCAACACAAAAACCTCTCGTAAATAGTTTCTTGCGTCTCCCTCCTTAGAAGCTAAAACGCCACATTTTTTTTCTGCATGCTTCAACTAAACGATGCGAAATGATCAGGAGCCTCCAAACCATCTAGAAACAAAGTTTGAGCTGTGTTTTTATATTTTTAGTTTTTTATTATTGCTGCGCCGTCACTGACGATTTTTCAAAGACAGACGCGTTTTCCATTCTCGCCGCGGCACTAAATTTGGTGTCAAAATTTCATTAAAATCAATTCAATAATTTTCGCTTTACGCAAAATACATAGAACGAAATAAAGCAAAACTCGTATGTATACATCACAAAATTGGTTTCTGTAATATTCTACCTAAACAAGTGTAATATGCCGCTACGTACTTTTTTAAACAGGTTAATGAACAAACTATTATGAATACAACAAATTTTTTCAGTTTTACAACCCCCCACCCCCCAACCGCCCCAATTTCACCCTCACCCAAAAAAGTAGAAAATGATCAGGAACCCCTAAAACGCCTAAAAACAAAGTTTGAGATGTTTTTATATTTTTAGTTTTTTTATTATTGCTACGCCGCCACTGAAATGATTTTTTCCAAAACATACGCGTTTTCTATCCTCGCCGCGGTAGTAATACTGTGTCAAAATTTCATTAAAATCAATTCAATAATTTTTGCGATACGCAATAGAATAATATATCGATCTAAAACAACACTCGTATGTATACACCACAAATTCTAAGTCCCTTGGTTTCTGTAATCGGCAAGGCAATGTTTGGATGGACCTAAAAAAGTGTATTATGCTGCTAGGACTTTCTCTCTCAGGTCAGTAGACAGCCCATTATGAGTACAACAAATTTTTCAGATTTACAACCCCTCACCCCCCCAACCACCCGAATTTCACCTCCACCCAAAAAAAAGTAGAAAATGATCAGAAACCCCTAAAACACCTAAAAACGAAGTTTGAGCTGTTTTCATATTTTTTGTTTTTTTAATATTGCTGCGCCGCCACTGAGACGATTCCTAAACATCAGACGCGTTTTCCTTCCTCGCCAAAGTAGTAATACTGTGCCGAAATTTCATTAACATCACTTTAGTAATTTCAACATTATAAAATACAGAACGATCTAAAGTAATACTCGTATGTATACATCGGAAAATTCTCTAAGTCCCTTGGTTCCCGTAATACAAGAGGTAATGTTCCGAAGGACCTAAAAAAGTGTATTATAGCGCTAGGTCTTTCTCTCTCAGGTCAGTAGACAGCCTATTATGAGTACAACAAATTTTTCAGCTTTACAACCCCCTACCCCCCAACCACCCCAATTTTACCCCCACCCAAAAAAAAGTAGAAAATGATCAGAAACCCCTAAAACACCTAAAAACGAAGTTTGAGGCATATTTGAAATTTTTCGTTTTTTGATAATTACTCCGCCGCCCATGCACCGATTTTCAAAATTGTAGCAACATTACCTACTACGACCCCACAGCATATCACCACCGAAATTTCATCAAAATCTATGTAGCGGTTACTGAGATTAGGAGGCTAGAAAAACGCCAACAGACAGACAGACCGACAGACAGACCGACAGACCGACAGACCGACAGACCGACAGACAGACCGACAGACAGACCGACGGAAATGAGTGACGTGGATTTTCGTGATGTAGGCATCATAAAACGTCCAAAAAGTGTATTATCTCAAAATCGAAAATTTTCGCGATCACAATACTCCCCTCACCTATCGGTGTGGGAAGTAAAACATCCAAAAACGAAAACTCCAACAAACTTAGTTAAATAATGAATGTAATAATATGAAATGAAAATACGAAACATTCTGAATTCTGACAATAATACATAGAAAAACAACAAACTCAAATGGGGGTGGCTTGGCTCAGTGGTTAGAGTCGAGGGCTCGTGACCGGAAGGTCGCGGGTTCGATTCTCGTTAGAGGCGGAAATTTATTTCTGGTTTTTTCAATCAAAAATAAATATCCATAAAAAAAGCTCAGCGAAGAATCCCCACCTGAGCCTTCACTGTTGGCTTCTAATTAACAGTGCTGTTCCTAGAGTGGCGCCGGGAAACAGTAACAAAGCCTACGAGGCTAATGACCAGAGCAATCGATGCCGATGACAGAAGTGAAAAAAAATTTAATATCCTCATTTGCCATCCATGATTTGAGATACATAACGGAGTTATCACCTAATCGATTTCTTGTTTTGGTAAGAGTTAAGGCAGCTCTAGAAAACTGCCTTTCAACTGGAGCTGAAGAAGCTGACGTTGCCAAAAAGTCTTTCGCCGTTGCGGCAAGGTTTGGAAAAATACACTCGTGTCTTTTCCACCATTCTAAAATATCTTCAGTACTGTCCCTTGCCGCTTGAATACTATTTATAATCTGTTCATCGGTTTTATCTCGATCAGGCTTATTGCCAAGTTCCATAGCCCACGATTCTAGTCTATCGAGCAGCATATTAATGCAAACATGATGGAAATACTCTTAAAAACATTAAGGTACTGGCAAATTTGTTCAATTGACGACTATTCTGTGTCGGTTGGCTTTAAAGTTTTAAAGTCATCGGGTGCCAGCTTGCTGTCGTAACCTCGGTGATTCCCCTATTTTAACGCTCCGATTCGCATTTTACAGATCGATATCAAGTAATATCAAGTGGTTTGATTTTACTTGATATCGAGTCAAGTAGTTCAGATCAAAAATCAATTCAGGTCAAATATCAAATTTTCAAAAGCTTAAGCTTTCACGTCAAGTCACGTATTTAAGAAAAAACTCAAGCTACTTGGCTTGATGAATCCCTACTCAAATCCGTACACTCAAGAAATAAAATAAGAAATTCAAATTTGATGGGTTCATTATATCTCCGGAAATTATTGACTGATTGTGACGCTTCTTCTTTTAATTTATATATAATCTTGTCTAACCTGGATATTTATAAGCAAAAAAGTAGAGCGTCTTAAATAATTTTGCAATGTTAAAAACTACGTTTTTGCTGTTTTTTTTATTAAATATAAACTTCATTTCTTCTTCTTTGATACGCTACCTATTTGATGAACCGTTCTGAAATTTTAAACGCATATCCCAGCCCAAAAGACTCAACTTTTAGTGCAATATCAGAATCCCAGATTTAGTTTTGTAAATATTGCTGTAAAATTTTTTGTTTATAACCTTTATTTGCTCATAAAATTCCGCCAGCAAACAGTTAGGTCTTATATTGTCACGAAAGAAACCTTATTTTCCTGAAGTATAAGGATGTTCAGTGTGGATTGGTAAACACCTTTTTATCGTACAAATTTCTATAATTATAATTGACCAACTATTTCTCACCTTTACCAAAGTTTACGGAATACATATAAGTTGGATCACTCTCCGTCGGCACTTTGAAGAACTCACATGAAAGCGATGCCGCGGCCGCACGCGCCAGTTAGTTTTTGCGTTGGTTTTTGCTCAAGTACGAGGGTCTTTTAGCGGGGACTTGCTAACACCTGGGTTGTACGTATATACGAGGGTCATTGAAAAACTATGTATTGACGGCCGATTTAGACATACAAATACAAATATAACGTTTATTTTGATAATGCACTAAGTTATATAAATGGATATCAAAAATAAAGCCTAGTAAAACTATTACTAATGAATCTCAAATGATTTCACATATTGTAGCTATTTCGTAGATAAGTAAAAACTGATTGTTCAAAGGTGCTGTAGTATTTTTACCTTAATGTTTTGTTTATTTATCTTATTTTTGAGATCACAGTTTATGAATTTTATGGTATAGTACATACGACCTCGTATGTACAATTTTAAAAGATAATCATGTGGAAATGCTTTACATGTGAATAAATTATTTTTGACATTTTGCTTTCCACTGTCATTCCAATTGCTACTGTAGAAACTAAATTGCTAAAGTTATCAATAAAAATATTTTCGAGCACTAAAATATAATTTACAATGTCCCTGGGTGGTACGGTAAGACCACCGAATGAATATTTTATTTCACTATACGCTTTTAGCGTGATACAATCCTTTTAGTACCTGTAGCTCTTGAACTAATCACTTTAGACCCCAAGTATGCTAGTTTGTTAGAATTGTTTTATCGGGAGGAACACAGTACACAGGCACAAATATACATGGTGTCCCATTAATAATTTTGAATCGAATGTCACGTGACCAAAAATAAATACCTCATTGGGTAGTACAATGACAAAAAAAGACACAACATCTGCTCTAATCTACATGCCCAAAATTATAATTATCTACTACTGCCCAATTCAGACATATTTCTTGTCTTAATCGGTGTGGGATAATTGATTACTCTCAAACTTCTAAAAAGATTATCCGTCTCCTGCAAACAAATTCGAGATAACAAAGTCCGATATTTTTGAGACACTGTATACACTTCGCGTTAAACACGTTCGGCCTCTACTTTGCGCCGCCCCGTATCTCCCGGCTGACGTCGGTGCACTGCTACCGGTGTACCGGGGAGACGGAGCAAGGGGCAGGCCGTTTTGATATTTTTGCGGAGTGATCCAACTTATATGTATTCCGTAAACTTTGCCTTTACCCATAGCTTGTGAGGGCCTGGTGTTTTCTTTGTAAGAAATATAATCTATGTTTATTCAACTCAAGGGATTCAATATTTCATAGCAATTACAGTTTTATTTTCCTTGTATAAACACGGATAAGGCTCTAAATGTCATTGTTCCCAAAAAAGATTTATAACGTACGGGTGTGATATATTTTGAGGATAAAACTGTGGCGACGTGAATAGCTATTAAATCCAACATGTTGAATGATTGTAAAACAAAAATAAATTCTAAAGCCCCGTATGGATACACTTGTGAAAGTTATGGCCCTTGGATACGGTGGCCTTCACGGTATTTATAATTTTTATTGGCTATTCGATATACACGTAGATTCATTTTATACCCTTTAGATAATTGAAAACGTAACGTTACAATGTATCAGATGAATCACTCACATCATGTCTTTTAAAACCTGACATTGAACGCTACTTCAATATTCAAATTGGTGCTGATAGATTACAGTTCTCTCAAAAAATTGAAATTTTAGGTGTAGTATTTGATGACTGTTTGAGATTCACAGATCATATTGAAGATATTTTGAAAAAAACTTATGTTAGATTGCGCACACTTTATGCTAACAAGTCACTAATCAATTTTAAATTGAGGAAAAAGCTTTGCGAGTCTCTTATTTTATCTGTGTTTAATTATTGCAATATAATGTACTATCTCTGTCTTGAATCCGTTTCAAAAAATCGCTTGCAAGTCATTCAAAACAACTGCGCAAGATTCATTTTTGGCTTAAGGCGCTTTGCTCACGTATCAGAACCATATACAAGACTTTGTTGGTTACGCGTATCTCAAATGGTTAAATACCACTACCTTGTATTCATACATAAATTGCTCTTAACATCCAAACCAGCGTATTTAAGAGAGAAACTAATCTTCAGGAGTGATCTACATAACATTAATATTAGGCATACATCTACACTTACCATTCCACACCATAGTACAGCTTTTTTTCAACACTCTTTCACATATAATGCAGCCACATTATACAACTCATTGAGTCCATCTTATAAAAATATGAACCTGAATGAATTTAGGAAGCAGTCAAAACGCTCAGTAATCTTTCCCTAGTATGTGTTGTGTGTTTATGTATATAAGTCAGAAGTTGTGTCCAATCTAAAAAAATTAATTAATTGTTTATTAATATATTTTTCTGTATTCTTTATTTGCCAAATTCTAGTTTATGTATTAGTTTCAACGATGCCATAACATCTTATCAACTGTGATATTTGTGGTTAAGTGTAAGAGTAGCTATTAGCTAAACTTCGCCACAGATGTCCACACTTTATATGTACCCATTGTACATTTGGAATAAAGACGAGTTATTATTATTATATTATTTTATGAATATTGTGACAAGGTAATGGCGCAGATAGCTTTTTATTTCGGGAGAGGGGGGGGGTAATAGACAACAATACCTACTATTTATAATTCGTCTGTTCTCCGATTATTCCAATTGAGGTTTTGAATTAAGAAAAAAAGTACTTTTTTTGTGATAAATGGAAAGATCATATACCGGGTGTCCCAGAATTTCCTTGACACGTGATATTTTCGTAACGAAACACGGTTCAAGCAAGAACTGAGTGGTACTTTTGAAGGTATTATAGGGTCTATCATACCATGCATTCAAAACATTTTTTTTGTACGTCAACCCCTAAAACTCACCCCCAACTTTTTTTTTCAAATAGCACCCCATAGGTTTTCCTACATAAATGATATGACCATTTTATTCAAAATCTTGTGGTACCTTTAATTTTATATGCAAACTTATTTTTTCCGTAAAATCGTAAGCATAAGACAAATGAAATGATAGTTTGTTTGACCCCTGATATTTTTGTAAAAGAAAACGGATAAAAAAGAAAAGTAAGTGGGTTTTTCAAGGGTAGTGAATGACCTATCATTCCTTGCGTATTAACCATTTTTTTCTTACTTAAACCCCTGGAATCTACCCCTAGCTTGTTCTTTCAAATTTCAATCCACAATTTTGCCTGGAAAAATGAATTCTTTACTTGAATTTAATTATTGTAGTGTCTTACTTTTTATTCCCCTACTGCAATTTATCGTTGATTTTTTTCGTTTAATCCATGAAATCGTAAGCATAAATTAATTAAAACACAAGTATGGAAAATATTTTTTTATTATCATGAATCAACTAATAAAAAAAATGTGACAACAAAACTAAGTGCAAAAACGTGAAAAAGTTTTATGGTTACATCGGGCCGCGCCAACCCCGTGTGCAGGGTGTGCCCCGCACACGGGAGCCAAAATTAACAATAAATTGCAGTAGGGGCATAAAAAGTAAGGCACTACGATAATTAAATTCAAGTAAGGAATTTATTTTTCCAGGCAAAATTGTGGATTGAAATTTGAAAAAACTAGCTAGGGGTGGATTCCAGGGGTTTAAGTAAAAAAAAAACGATTCATAAGCAAGGAATGATAGGTCATTCACTACCCTTGAAAAATCCACTTATTTTTCTTTTTTATCCGTTTTTGTTACAAAAATATCAGGCGTCAAACAAATTATCATTTCATTTGTCTTATGCTTATGATTTTATGGAAAAAATAAGTTTGCATATAAAATTAAAGGTACTACAAGATATTAAATAAAATGGGGATATCATTTATGTAGGAAAACCTATAGGGTGCTATTTGAAAGAAAAGTTGGGGGTGAGTTTTAGGGGTTGACGTACAAAAAAAATATTTTGAATGCATGGTATGATAGACCCTGTAGTACCTTCAAAAGTACCACTCAGTTTTTGCTTGACCCTTTTTCTTTACGAAAATATCACGTGTCAAGGAAATTCTGGGACACCCGGTACCTATAAGTTTTATAACAAAACTGTGTTTGTTTTCTTTTTTTTCGCAATAATTCAAAGGTTATATCAAAATAAAAATGGGTTTTTGAATCGAGTACCGAAAACACGCCGACGGCTCCCGAATCCGTGTGACGTTACCATGGCGGTAAGGATGCTCCTTTAACCAACGACGTCCTACTCCGATACTAGATTCTAGATTCCCAGCCTATCGCGAACTCACGTACTGCTAAACTGGTAACTAGTGTATATTTGTTGCAACACAGTCGATGAATGAAATTTGCAGCTCGAGACGAAGTCTACTATCGAAATAAATATGTTTTTGAATGTTTGAAGTTGAAGTCAGATTACAGATTCCAGTAAGTAAGTACCTAATCAAATATGTTTCGTTGAAAAGATCTCCTCAATCGAAGGGCGGCCCAGTGGTTAGAGAGTCCGCTAGTGGATCTCAGGGTCTTTGGATCGAAACCCAGGCCTTCCAACTTTTTTTTTTTATTTTTTTGATCAAAAATTTTATTGATGTGCTTTTTGCACGTGTTACGCACATTTTTTCTACGATCAACATAAATATGTGTTTGAATCAAATTTTGTTAGACATATTACTTGCACTGCAAAAATTTGGGAGGTTAATTTCAAATTAGTGTAAAAAAATAAATAAATGTGACAAAGTTGCACAAGTGCTTTTTAAAATGTATCTACTTATTATTCTTTAGAATGATGTGTAAAAGAAACAAGTTAAATTTGTGTTTCTTATTGATAGGCCTTAATTTCAACGGCATATTCATGACTCAAATTGTAGTATAAAAGTTTATACAGGGTGGGCCAATAGTGAGTGGACGAAAGATTGTGGGCTTACTAAGAAATATTTCAGAAATCTGTCACTTGATCACGGTCGGGACCCTTGAGGGCTATAACGTAAAAATAATTTCACTTAAATTTTGACGTTTATACAGGGTGATTCATATCAAACTTACATTTTTTTTAATGGAACTACCCCTATATTATTGCATATTTCAATTCCTTGGTGAATTCTAATGTGACTTTATGTATCAGACATGGAACTTTAAACGAACCATTTAGGCGAAAATCACCATTTTTGGTATAACGGGTATCAGAATAAAATTGAATATCGCAGCAATTATAAAACAAAAAGGCTGTGACTTTACGGTAGCATGAAATGCGTTATCTCAGGTCAGACGGTTGAACTTTAATTCTTTTTGTAGTTGAAGAAATCAGTAGATTAATTAAGGAAACTTCAATCGCAGGTAACTAGATTTTTCAAATGGGAATTCACTGATTTCTTCAACTACAAAAAGAATTCAAGTTCAACCATCTGAACTAAGGTGACGCGTTTGATGTTTAGTCGTACCGTAAAATCACGGCCTTCTCAGTTTTATAGTCGCTGCGACATTCAATTTTTTTCTGATACCTGCTTATACCAAAAATGGTGATTTGCGCCTAAACGGTTCTTTTAATATTCCATGTATGATCCATAAAGTCACACTAGAATTCACCAAGAAATCCAAATGTGCAATAATATATAGGGGGTTCCATTCAAAAAAATGTAAGTTTGGTATGAATCACCCTGTATAAACGTCAAAATTTAAATGAAAATATTTTACTGTTATACCCCTCAAGGGTTCCTACCATGAACAAGTGACAGATTTCTAAAATATGTTTTAGTAAACCCACAATCTTCCGTCCACTCACTATTGACCCACCCTGTATAAAAGCGACCTAGGGCCGTATTCATAGTCGATACTTAAGGGTCCCTTAATACTTGATTGTCCCTTAAGTATGGTTTTATGTTTTGAAAGCTACATTAGCGTGCCTTGAGTAATACTCAAGTAACGAAATGTCAACATGACATGTCAACACGACATTTAGTTGCAGTCAACACGATTTTGTAGGTCAATTTTTGAGTACGGCATTGTCAGTGTCTCTCACTTCCGGAAAAATCTCCGGCACAAAACACGAAATACTGGCACAAAGCAAAAAGAGATAACAGAAATCATCAAAAGGCGTAGGCATAGGCATAACAAATTGACATATACCGGGTGTCCCAGAATTTCCTTGACACGTGATATTTTCGTAACAAAAAACGATTCAAGCAACAACTGGATGCTACTTTTAAAGGTACTATAGGGTCTATCATACCATGCATTCAAAACTTTTTTTTGTACGTCAACCCCTAAAACTCACCCCCAACTTCTTTTTTCAAATAGCACCCCATAGGTTTTCTTACATAAATGATATTCCCATTTTATTTAAAATCTTGTGGTACCTTTAATTTTATATGCACTTATTTTTTCCGTAAAATCATAAGCATAAGATAAATGAATTGATAATTTGTTTGACTCCTGATATTTTTGTAACAAAAACGGATAAAAAAGAAAAGTAAGTGGGTTTTTCAAGGGTAGTGAATGACCTATCATTCCTTGCTTATGGATCATTTTTTTCTTACTTAAACCCCTGGAATCCACGCCTAGCTTGTTCATTCAAATTTCAATCCACAATTTTGCCTGGACAAATAAATTCTTAAATTGTAATAGGTACACAAAGGTGAGGTACTATGACGTTTTAATTAACGTAAGAAATTTATTTTTTCGGATAAAAATTGTGGATTAATAGCTTGAAAATAAAGAGGGGTGGGTTTTCCGGTTGGAGTGATTTTTTTTGTAAGCGCAATATGATAGGTAACTCAGCACATTTAAAAACCCACTTATTTTCTTTTTTATTATTTTTTTGTTACGAAAATATTTGGCGTCAAACAAATCCTAATTTTATTTACGTTATGCTGATGACTTTACCGAAAAAATTGGTTTTTGTAGGAAACCGAAGGCATTACAGGATTTTAAATAAAATAAGGACTTCATTTATGTAGGAAAAGCTATAGGGTGGTATTTGGAAAAAAAATTGGGGGTGAGTTTAAGGGGTTGACTTACAAAAAAAAATGTTTTGAATGCATGGTGTGATAGACCCTATAGTACCTTCAAAAGTAACACTCAGCTTTTGCTTGAACCGTTTTTCGTTACGAAAATATCATGCGTCAAGGAAATTCTGGGACACCTGGTATTTGAAATATGACAACGTCGCTGAATATATCCCGCCGTCTCGTAGATCTTGTTTAGGAAGCAGATACACAACACAACAATTAACGAGACGAGACGAGAGACGACTATGAATACCGCTCTTAGAGACCACGGTTTTTCAAGAGGCTATGAAGTGGTTTTTATGTTTTTCCTGAAAAACAAAGTGATATACGAAATGACATCAAGAGACAAAAAAGTTGTGTTTTTATGTTTAATCTGAAAAACAACAACGCATTTTGTCAACATCAGTAGCGTACAATGTATTAAAACTGTAAGGTATAGCGCGCGAAATTGAGAATCAAAGAAAAGACGTATTCCCGTGTTAGCGAGGAGGCGTGGCCACCTGTTCCCTTTCTCCAGTGTGTGTGTCTAAGATAAGTGGGGATAAGTCAAAAAATCCAAAGGTAAGGTCCAAAGGTCACCAACAAAATGAATTTCGCATGTCGAACCTCCTGACGTTACCTTTAAACTTACAGTAATGATTCAAAAAGCAAATTGAAGAAGAAAGCTTGCGCTTTGTTACCTACGGCGATTGTAAATTGCAGCGATGGTCAAGTATTCTTAATCCGGGATATGAAAATTGCAGCTGCTGGTTATTTTTCCATTTCAGGTAAACATGTAAATTGCAGCGGACGACCCTCTGTTAGGGATAGGAGTTTTTATAAGAGCCATCCCTCATTGTTTATTTTTGAGAGCCTTTGATAAATACTCAAACAGACACATACATTAAAATGAATAGTGTCAGAATAAAGCACGCTCCAAATGCAACAACTAAAAAGAAGCAAGATTTTTTGAATCTTAGAATAGGTTTATTACTCAATGAAAATAGGATAAGTGGATTAGAATATATAAAAAGTGTATGTCATTTTTATGGTGAGAACCTTAGTTAGTAATTATGGTTTTTTATGCATATATTGATCTAAGACGATTTACGAACAATATCAATAGTTTTTGTTTTATTATTAACTGCTCTAACAAAAGGATTTATTAGTTTCAGTCTAAACAAAACCGCGCATTGGGTATATTATCACCTTCCGAAAATTGCAAAAAAGTATCAAAATTGTCACAATAATTGTTGGTATTGTCGAAATTACCTAAAATAATGGAAATATGTATCAAGAAATTAACTTTTCTAGTTAAGTTCTAGTTAGTTAAGTAGAGAATTCTCTATAACAATAAGTGCGAATAAAATTTTGGGTTTGTAATTTGGAAAAGGCATTGTAATGTCATATAGTTTTCAAGATCACTAACAGAAGTAGGTAAGTAAATGCCACTAAATTGTTCCTTTAGATGAAAATTAATTTGACCTGTCACATAATATTATCTTTATATAATATTTTGCTATACAAATCCAAATTAATTTTTAGAATACCTCCAAACAGGTAGACTACGCCGAAAAGGGACCCTCGCTGCAATTTACAACATCTTTTATGGTCACCTTTGAGATTTATAGGATTATACCCTAACCGCGGTTGCAATTTGTATCCGCCCATTACCTATTGGCCTTTTTTTGATATCGTGTTTGGTTGTTAAATTACAGACATTTGAAGAATGTATGATTTTGCATTGCGAGTTTTTTTGCACACTAAAAAACTTTTTTGAGAAAATCGCAAATGGTTGTAATTCGTTAAGGTCTTAACTATCACCTGAAATATTGTGTATATAATTTAAAAAAACAAGTGAGTTCTGTTCGAAATGGGAATCCGTGTTTTAACATGGCAAATTTTGGCGTGTCAATATAACGTCGTTTCGAACAAAGTTCTTTAACTGGTGATGAACAGTCTTAACCTAATGTTGTTGATGTGAATATTGGTAAAACATTCTATATACAGGGTGGCCAATCGGGTGACGATAATATTTTTTTTTAGATAGCCCGTACCGAGACCTATCCAAAACACCCCCATATATGTGTACCAATTGTTAATAGTTTTCGAGTTATGATTTTTTTTAACTTAGAGATTTTCCAGTTTTTCCAAGAAATCGTCAAAAACAAAAACAAGAATGATTTTTGGCTTTTATTTTTTTCTGCAATTATACTCAGTATTAAGCCTATTTTAATATCCAGTAAAGAGAACCTGTACATCCGAACAATAATTAAGTACATTTTGAGCTCAAAGTTTGAAATCTCTGTTTTTAGTCAGGAGACCAAAACCTTCAAAATAAAATTAAAAATACTTATGCCTGGTTCTGGAGCTTCAAACTAATCTTAAAAACTCAGCAAGACATTGCACTTTCGAAATAATAATGAAAAAGTAGCACTTATGGGAACATTTTGCGCCGTACGTGAGTGTTAAAAGGTAAAAAGGTCATAATTCACGAAATTCCAAAATGATTTAAAAAACTATTATTTTACTTTATTATGACAAATTAAAGAAAAAAACTCGTAACAACTATTAAACTTGATAATCGTTGATGTTTTTATGACTTTTAATCAAAAACTACTACCCAAATTGTGATTTTTGAAGTGTTTTTGCTATGTACTATTGAACTTCTGCTAAATTAAGTTGTATGGAAAGCTAACAAACGAAAGGAATAATAAGACAATAATCTGACTTCCAATTTCATGGCAGAATTACCTGGGAAGCGATGTCGTAGCATACGCCATCCCTTTCTTTCAGAGTAGCTTTTTGCGAGCTCATGTCGGCGAAGCGCAGTTGTGTTAATTAATTTTCGGTAATAGGCAAGGCAATGTTCGGATGGACCTAAAAAGGTCATTTATATCGCTAGGTCTTCCTTGACAGGTCGGTAGACAGCCTATCATGAATACAACAAGTTTTTCAGTTTTTCAACCCCCACCCCCCAAACACCCAAATTCCACCCCCACCCAAAAAAACGCAGAAAATGATCAAGAACCTCTAAAACGCCTAAAAACGAAGTTTGAGGAATATTTGAAATTTTTGTTTTAATTACTCCGCCGCCCATGTACCGATTTCCAAAATTATAGCAGCATTACCTACTAAGACACCACAGCATGTTGCTGCCCAAATTTCATCACAGTCCAAGCAGCGGTTACTGGGACTACGAGGCTAGAAAAACGCGTACAGACAGACCGACAGGCAGACCGACAGACAGAACGACGGAAATGAGTGACGCGGATTTTCGTTATGCAGACATTAAAAAACGCCCAAAAAACCTATTATCTCAAAATCGAAAGTTTTCACGATCACAATCCTCCCCACACCTATCGATGTGGGAAGTAAAAGGGATGGCGTATGCTACGATAACGCTTCCCAGGTAATTTCGTCATGGAATTAAATGTCAGATTGTTGTTTTATTATTCCTTTCCTTTGTTAGCTTTCCATACAACTTAATTTAGCAGAAGTTCAATAGTACACAGCAAAAACACAGGTATTAATTTTTTTAATTAAAAGTGATTAAAACATCAATGAATATCGTGTTTATTAGTTGTTATGAGCTTTTTTTCTTTAATTTGTCATAATAAAGTAAAATAATAGTTTTTTTAAATCATTTTGGAAATTCGTGAATTATCACCTTTTTACCTTTAACAGTCACGTACGGCGCAAAATGCCCCCATAAGTGCTATTTTTTCATTATTATTTCGAAAGTGCAATGTCTTGCAGAGTTTTTAAGATTAGATTGGAGCTCCAGAACCAGGCATAAGTATTTTTAATTTTATTTTGAAGGTTTTGGTATCCTGACTAAAAACAGAGATTTCAAACTTTGGACCCAAAATGTACTTAAGCTTTCAAAAAAAATCATAACTCCAAAACTATCAATAATCGGTACACATACATAGGGGTGTTTTGGATAGGTCTCGGTACGGGCTATCTAAAAAAAAAATTATTATCGTCAGCCGATTGGCCACCCTGTATACATATCTTCGCTGAGCAATTAGTAGGTAGTTAAACATTGTTTACTGTCCATGCAACGTATTGTTTCCAGCCGTTTGAATATGTAATAAATAGGTAGCTGCATATTTACAAAATGTGATTGTAATTCAAATCAGGAACGGGTATAGAAGAGAAGGTGCGTCCACTTCATAACAACCTCCGGACTACGCTGGAACATGCAGAATCATTGAAAAACACTCCTTGTGTTTTGTTGTTATAGATGTACTCATTATCATGGCCAGATATTCATTAGTTGACGGCGTGATAAATGACAGATGACTATCAGAACGTAGTTGAAGATGTCTCGTCTGTTGTAAGAGGACCTTATTGTTGCCCTTCAAAGGCGCCAGCAGAGGGAGGCAGGGGGAGCTGCGGATAACTACTGTAAACGGTAGAAAACGACCAAATACAA
This sequence comes from Callosobruchus maculatus, assembly GCA_951848785.1. Classification (NCBI taxonomy): domain Eukaryota; kingdom Metazoa; phylum Arthropoda; class Insecta; order Coleoptera; family Chrysomelidae; genus Callosobruchus; species Callosobruchus maculatus. The sequence goes on from CATOUR010000235.1 coordinate 834,663, forward strand.
CCGAATAGAGCAGAAAACATCCCATTACAACAGAAAGAAATCAGATAACAGCGCTAAATAATAGAAAACGTCTAGACACAGCCGAATACAACAGAAAAGAACAGAAAACAGCTCAAAACTACAGAAATCCACCAGACAACAACTGCAAACGGTAGAAAACGACCAAATACAACCGAAATACAACCGAATAGAACAGAAAACAGCCCATAGCAACGGAAAGCAAGCAGATAACAACTGTAAACGATAGAAAGCGACCAAATACAACCAAATAGATTCATAGCTAGCTCAAAACAACAGAAAGCGTGCAGATAACAGCGGGAAACAACATAAAACGACTAAACTCAGCCGAATACAACAGAAAAGAACAGAAAACAGCTCAAAACTATAGAAATCAAGCAGATAGCAACTGTAAACAATAGAAAATGACTAAACACGGCCGAATACAACAGAAAACAGCTCAAAACTACAGGAATAAAGCAGATAACAACTGTAAACGATAGAAAACGACAAAATACAACCTAATAGAACAGAAAACAGTCCATAACAACAGAAAGCAATCAGATAACAGCGCTAAACAATAGAAAATGACAGGAGGAAAGAACAGGAAACAGCTCGCGAAGCTAAAAAACATGTATAATCAAGAACCAAATTCGTCTCCTATGCCCTGATTTGAGCACTCAACTCAAGTAAGTCGCCCCCCCCCTGTACAATTTTCTGGCGGCGCCCTTGTTGCCCTTACAGAGTTCGATTAGGGATCTTATATGCTTCAAACGTTTTTGGAATATCCAAATACTACACGTAGCCAAAACAGTTTAATTTTCTATATTTTAAAATTTTTAGCTCAACTGCCTTTGCAACACTTATTAAATATGGAAAATAGGTGTCATTTTTTTACCCTTAAATAATATCATTTTATTATTATGTTCAAGCTTTCTATCTAACAATTATTGAGAACATTGAATGCCACGTTCTGTTCAGAGACATAAATATTATTTGTTATAGCTTTGAGGGTGCTGATTACAATTCCTGTCGCAGTTTTGAGTTTCTGTCTCGTTTGACGAAAATCAAAAATTTCTGATCCTTAAAATCTGCAGGTTGCCTAAAAAATTGAAAATATTTATTTGGCTGTCTATTAAGATGAAACCCCGTGTTTTGGATAACCTGAGGGTGCTAATTACAAATCCGGTCGCAGTTTTGAATTTCAGTATCGTTTGGCGAAAAACAAAAATTTCAGATCTTTCAGAAGTTCAGGTTTACGTAAAAAATCGAAAATCTTTCTGTGACTTTCTATTAAGATCAAACTTGGTTTTTTGCATAATTTGAGAATGCTGATCACAAATCTGATCACAGTGTTGAGTTTCAGTCTCGTTGGAAGAAAATCAAAAATTTCAGATCTTTCAGATCTTCAGGTTTACCTAACTAATCGAAAAATCTTTATTTGACTTCATCTTAAGATGAAACCTAGTATTGTGGATAATCTGAGGGTACTGAATACAAATTTGGTCACAGTCTTGAGTTTGTCTCGTTTGACGAAAATCAAAAATTTCTGATCCTTAAAATCTGCAGGTTGCCTAAAAAATTGAAAATAGTTATTTGGCTGTCTATTAGGATGAAACCCCGTGTTTTGGATAACCTGAGGGTGCTAATTACAAATCCGGTCGCAGTTTTGAATTTCAGTATCGTTTGGCGAAAAACAAAAATTTCAGATCTTTCAGAAGTTCAGGTTTACGTAAAAAATCGAAAATCTTTATGTGACTTTCTATTAAGATCAAACTTGTTTTTTTGCATAATTTGAGAATGCTGATCACAAATCTGATCACAGTGTTGAGTTTCAGTCTCGTTGGAAGAAAATCAAAAATTTCAGATCTTTCAGATCTTCAGGTTTACCTAACTAATCGAAAAATCTTTATTTGACTTTATCTTAAGATGAAACCTAGTATTGTGGATAATCTGAGGGTACTGAATACAAATTTGGTCAAACACTCGTTTGACGAAAATCAAAAATTTCAAATCTTTCAATCTTTAGGTGTATCTTAAAAATCAAACATCTTTGAGTGGCTTTCTATTAATATGAAACTTCGTTTTTTGAATAATTTGAGGGTTTCTAATTACAAATCCGGCCCCAAATTTGAATTTCAATCTCGTTTGATGAAAAGCAAAAATTTCACTTCTTTCAGATCTTCAGGTTCACCTAAAAAATCGAAAATGTTTATGTGGCTTCCCATTAAGATGAAACCACTTGTCTTGGATAATTTGAGGGTGCTAATTATAATTCCTGTCGCAGTTTCGAGTTTCAGTCTGGCTTGACGAAAATAAAAAATTTTTGATTTTTCAGATCTTCAGGATGACCTAAAAAATTGAATATCTTTATTTGGCTTTCTATCAGGGTGGAACTTTATGTTTACGATAATTTGAGGGTGCTGATTACAAATCCGGTAGCAGTTTTGAGTTTTATTCTCGTTTGACGAAAATAAAAAATTTCAGATCTTCCAGATCTTCAGGGGTTTGCCTAAGCAATCGAAAATATTTGGCTTTCTATTAAGATGAAACCACATGTTTTGGATAATTTGAGGGTGCTGATTATAATTCCTGTCGCACTTTTGAGTTGCAGTCTCGCTTGACGAAAGTAAAAAGTTTGAGATCTTTCAGATCATAAGGTTGTCCTAAAAAAATAAAAATCTTTATTTGGCTGGTATATCAAGGTGAAACTTTGTGTTTTAGGTAATCTGAGGGTGTTTGACAAAGATAAAAAATTTCAACTCATTCAGGTTTACCTAAATATTGGAAATCTTTATTTGGCTTTCTATCAAGGTGAAACCTCGTGTTTTGGATGATTTGAGGGTGCTGACGGTGACACATGAAGGTAACAGTAACTTGTTGCCACTGGTTTGAGACACGTAGAACAATCTATCCCACAGTAACAAAATTAAAGGGTATTAAATTTCTGAATACCCCTTAAACATAAATCCTACGCATGTATTACTTTTGAGTCGAAATTGGTCTGTGCCATATGCATTGTAACACATTCGGGAAGTATAATTTAAATGAAGGCTTTAAGGCCATAAATGTCAGTTAAATGACTTGCATTAAGGCTTTCGAAGACTGTAAATCACTACCTTAACCATCGTGAAGCAATCTTGTGTAGTAGCTTAGTAAACGGATACGGAATGGATGAAATTTTTAGGATTTATGTTACTAGCAGTATGTAGTTCGTTAAAAAAAAATGGAGTCAAGTTGATTGACTCAGTACTTCCCACACATTACGGTAATACCAGTTTATTATTTTCCTATAGCATGAAGCTTTAGTCTGAGATCCCCTTGCAACCAAATCATCGCCCCAATTTCACCCCCACCCAAAAGAGGTAGAAAACGGTCAGGAACCCCTTAAACATCTAAAAGCGAAGTTTGAGCTGTTTTCATATTTTTAGTTTTTTGATTATTGCTACGCTGCCACTGACACGATTTCTAACAAGTATACGCGTTTTCCATCCTCACCACAGTAATAATAATATGTCAGAATTTCATTAGAATCGATTCAATAGTTTCCACGTTACAAAATACAAAACGATCTAAAGTAATAAATACCCGTGTGTATACAGAAAAGTCCCTTAGTTTCGGTAATAGGCAAGGCAATGTTCAAATGGACCTAAAAAGCTGATTTATGTCGCTAGGTCTTCCTTCACAGGTCAGTCGACAGCCTATTATTAATACAGCAAATTTTTCAGTTTTTCAACCCCCACCGCCCAACCACCCCAATTTCACCCCCACCCAGAAAAAACTGATCAGGAACCTCTAAAACACTTAAAAACGAAGTTTGAGCTGTTTTTATATATTTTGTTTTTTATTATTTCTGCGCCGCCACTGACACGATCTATAAAAACCATACGCATGTTCCATCCTCGCCATGGTAGTAATACTGTGTCAAAATTTCATTAAAATCAAATCAGCAGTTTCTCCGTTACATGATATAGAACGATCAAAAGCAATACTCGTATGTTTACACCAGAACAAATTCTAAGTCCTTGGTTTCTGCAGTAGGCAATGTTCGGATGGGCCTAAAAAGGGTATTATGCCGCTAGGTCTTTCTTTTACAGGTCAATGGATAGCCTATTATGAGTATAACACATTTTTGAGATTTACAACCCCCCACCCTCCAACCACCCCAATTTCACCCCCACCCAAAAAAACTCAGAAAAAAGATCAGGAACATCTAAAACACACCTGTTTTTATATTTTTAGTTTTTTCAGTATTTCTGCGCCGCCACTGGCACGATTTATAAAAACCATACGCATTTTCCATCCTCCCTCCCCTTTGGTTTCTGTAATAGGTAAGGCAATATTCGGATGGACCTAAAAAAGTTATTTATGTCGCCAGGTCTTCCTTTACAGGTCAGTGGACAGTCTATTATGAAAGCAACAAATTTTTCAATTTTACAACCCCCCCATCCACCAATCACCCCAATTTCACCCCTACCAAAAAAAGTAGAAAATGATCAGGAACCCCTAAATCGCCTAAAAACAAAGTTTGAGGCATATTTAAAATTTTTCTTTTTTTGCTAGTTACTCCGCCGCCCATGCATCCATTTTCAAAATTATAGGAACATTACCTACTACGACACCACAGCATATCGCTGCCCAAATTTCATAACAATCCATCCAGCCGTTACTGAGATTACGTGGCCAGAAAAACGCGTACAGACAGACAGACCGACAGACCGACAGACCGACAGACCGACAGACCGACAGACCGACAGACCGACAGACCGACAGACCGACAGACCGACAGACCGACAGACCGACAGACCGACAGGCAGACCGACAGACAGACCGACAGACCGACGGGAATGACGTGGATTTTCGTCATGTAGACATCATAAAACGCCCAAAAAACGTATTATCTCAAAATCGGAAATTTTCGCGATCACAATACTCCCCTCACCTATCCGTGTGGGAAGTAAAACAAGGTCCAGGAACTGTAGCTCGGATTTTGAAAGAAATTGAAAACCTAAAATTCTGGAATTACATTTTGCTGCCAACACCGATAGGTAAGGATCGCGAAAATTTTCGATAAGAGATAACACGCTTTTTGGGCGTTTTATGATATCTAACGAAAAGAAATAGTGGGTTCTAAATCGTCATCTTAGCAAATCTGACGTTTTAATATATTGTAGTATGTGGTTTTTTTATACAAAAAAACCCAATGGCAGACACCTATTCTGGTTCCTAATATGCTTTATAAAATTTAAAATAAAAAGTTGAATACTTTATGAAAATGTAAGTTACTTTAGCAAGAATGAAAATGACGCTGTTTAACTAGCACGACAGAGAGACATTACAGCGCCTGCTAGTCGTCCTAAATATCGTAATTTTTTTAAGCCCAAATGTGTTAATTAAAAAATTGAAGATAATAGTGATATGAAAAATGTTATTCTCTTAGGACAAAATGTGTTACAGAACTTTTTGATGGCGTTATTCGACTTGGTACGCGATAAAATTCTGATTTTAGTAACATAACAAACCACCCCCCTAACTTTGGGGCACTGTAAAATGGAAACTATTGGTCGCACACGAAACATGTAAAGACCAAAATTATGAAAGATTTTATCGTCTCCATATATCGCTTCAACCTTTTACTTCCCACACCGATAGGTGAGGGGAGTATTGTGATCGCGAAAATTTTCGATTTTGAGATAATACACTTTTTGGGCGTTTCATGATGTCTACATAACGAAAATCCATGTCACTCATTTCCATCGGTCTGTCTGTCTGTCGGTCTGTCTGTCTGTCGGTCTGTCGGTCTGTCTGTCTGTCGGTCTGTCTGTACGCGTTTTTGTGTCCTCGTAATCTCAGTAACCGCTGCATGGATTGTGATGAAATTTGGGCAGCGATATGCTGGGGGGTCGTAGTAGGTAATGTTCTTATAATTTTGAAAATCGGTGCAGGGGCGGCGGAGTACTTAGCAAAAAACAAAAAAAATTAAATATTCCTCAAACTTCGTTTTTAGGCGTTTTAGAGGTTCCTGATCATTTTTTACTTTTTTTTGGGTGGGGGTGAAATTGGGGTGGTTGGGGGGTGGGAGGTTGTAAAATTGAAAAGTTTGTTGCTTTCATAATAGACTGCCCACTGACCCATGAAGGAAGACCTAGCAACATAAATAACTTTTTTAGGTCCATCCGAACATTGCCTTGCCTATTACAGAAACCAAAGGACTTAGAATTTTTTCTGGTGTAAACATACGAGAGTATTGCTTTAGATCCTTCTATATTGTGTTACAAGGAAACTGTTGAATTGATGTTAATGAAATTTTGACACAGTATTACTACCGTGGCGAGGATGGAAAACGCGTATGGTTTTTATAAATCGTGCCAGTGGCGGCGCAGAAATAATAAAAAAAAGTAAAAATATAAAAACAGCTCAAACTTCGTTTTTAAGCGTTTTAGTGGTTCCTGATAATTTTCTGCGTTTTTTTTGGGTGGGGTGAAATTGGGGTGGTTAGGGGGTGGGGGGTTGAAAAACTGAGAAATTTCTTGTATTCATAATAGGGTGTAGGGTAGGGGCTCTGAAGGAAGACTTAGCGACATAAATCAACTTTTTAGGTCCATCCGAACATTGCCTAGCGTATTACGGAAACTAAGGGACTTAGAATTTTCTGTATACATACATACGAGTATTTATTGCTTTAGATCTTTTTGTATTTTGTAACGTGGACACTATTACATTGATTCTAATTAAATTTTGACACAGTATTATTACCGTGGTGAGGATGGAAAACGCGTGTGTTTGTTAAATATCGTGTCAGTGGCAGCGTATATAGCAATAATCAAAAAACTAAAAGTATGAAAACAACTCAAACTTCGTTTTTAGATGTTTTAGGCTGTCCATTGACCTCTGAAGGAAATACTTAGCGGCATAAGACAATTTTAGGGGAGGGAAGGCTGCCGATGATTTGGTTGCAAGGAGATCTCAGACTAAAGCTTCATGCTATGGGAAAATAATAAACTGATATCACAGTAATGTGTGGGAAGTACTGAGTCAATCAACTTGACTCCATTTTTTTTCGATAGAACTTACCACAACGGCGCTATTTGTCAAAAAGCGTCACGAAACAGTTTTCATTTTCTGTGGGTTCAGTGGCGCTCTTGATACTCATATCTAGCAACTGTTTCGTCGTATCCACCCAGCGTGACCCTGAACTACAAGTTTCTCCATATTATCGCTTCTGTGGATATGTCCGAACAATGTAAGCATTCTCGTCGACACAATGGGGGATAGTCTCTTTGGATTACCGAGCTCATCCAGTATGGAAACATTAGTGCGATGGGCGGTATAAGGAATTCTCAGCATTCTCCTCCACGTCCACATTTCAAAAGCATCTATGCGAGCTCGACTGCCTTTTTAACAGTCCAAGTTTCCGAGGCATACAGAAATATGGAGAACACAAGAGATTGAACCAACGACATTTTGGTAGCTTTAGTGATGTTATGGTCACGCCATATTTTAGTAAGCTTTGTCATGGCCACCCGTGCCTGTTGAATGCGCCATCGAATCTCATCTCACAGCTACCCGAATTGTCGATCAAAGAACCGAGGTACACAAAACTTTGAACTACCTCACAACGGCCTAATAGTGATATATTGCCAACCACAGATACAGCCTACGTTACGGTATTTGCGCAGCGGTATTATAGATAGCGCAGCGTTATCGTCCTTGTAAAATTGACAGTTATTACCACACATATGTTGCGCTGCCGTATTTTGCTTTGAAATCTGTCAAGAGTGTGTCAAGAGTCAAGAGATTGTCAAGGAAATAAGAGACAATTCTCGAAAATTACTTTTTGTCAGTTTATACTGCTTTGCTTTGGAGTTTGCATATTTGTTGCTCGCTATCTTAGTTGATTTTGCCATTTCTATCGCAAAAAGGATCAAGATCTAGAAGCATTAGTTTTGGTTGGAGCCAACGATAGGGATGTATTTATATTTTAATTCACCGCATCACAAAATAGGTAGGTTTTACAACAAACATAAAACCACCATAAAGGCATAAAACGCTTTTATTTGGCTTCGCCCAACGACAGTCTAACTACGAATAGTCACGACTGGTGACGATTCTTCCGGAATGGCGATACCGCGACTATACCGCACGTTAGTTATCTTCCGTACGTAACGTCAGGCGCTATTTCCAAATAGCGCAACGTACGCCTCCAACGCATCTGCGCATGCTTAGATGTCAAAATAGCGCGTGCGGTATTACCGCTTGCATGGCCGACTGTACTCACTAGGCCGGAGCATGAAATATGGCAACACTGAATCTGGGGGCAGAGTTTGCATTTGTTGTTATGTCATGTGTATTCTTCCAGGTGCAGAAAATATGGTTGGAAGGTGATTATTAATGTGTTTCTAATTATTTACCTGCACAAACGAAACTATAAAGATAACAAGATGCCTGCAAAGCGTGTAGTACCAGGTTGCAGCCCAGGAGAGGACTACCAAACCATGGCCCAACATCACCTTATTCCAGATTAAAAAGAACGTTGCAAGGTGAATTGTAATGGGTTTCTACTTATCTACCTGCACAAACGAAACTATAAAGATAAAAAGATGCCTGCAAAGCGTGTAGTACCAGGTTGCAGCCCAGTAGAGGCATGGGTAGAGGACTACCAAACCATGGCCCAACATAACCTTATTCCAGATTAAAAAGAACGTTGCAAGGTGATTTTTAATGGGTTTCTACTTATTGACCTGCACAAATGAAACTATAAAGATAAAAAGATGCCTGCAGGGTGTGTAGTACCAGGTTGCACTAGCAATTGTGCGTCCAATAAGGGACATAAACAGAAGTGGGTGAAAGGTATTCCTCGGAAGGGCTGGTTATATTTATAAGGATAAAGACAATAATTTACAAACATTTCAAAGGATAAGACCTATTTTAAAGCACAATGTGGTACCTATAACGTTTTCTGGACCTCCCAAATATCACAGAAAAATACAGTTAATAGAACTCATCTGGGCATGGCCTGGGGCATACCTACGAAAGGATTTGATAGTGAAAGGGAAATCAAGACCAGCAAGAATGGCTTCACAGTGACCTAATAGTGAACTTTTCTAGCTCAAGTGACAATTTACAAAGTAAATTGAGTGTTCATTTAAGTGGAAGTGGAAGTGGCAGCAGGAAACAGGTTGCGTTTATTTTTATTTTGTAGTGTCTGACTGTGATGAAACAGACATCAGTTGTAAGTTGTATTAGTAGTAGTAATTCTAAAAAGTATTTTTCTTAATTTATTAACCGAGATGAACTCTAATACATATAAACTGTAATAATTATTCTGAAACTATAGGGCCACTATTTGACAGCTAAGCCACGTTGCCACATCTAAGGCTCCGGCCTAGTGTATAGTCGGCCATGCCGCTTGGCACATCTGGGTACAGCAATATCTCTTTATTGACATTATTTCTCGATGATTGTCATGCTCTCTATCTACGATCATAACCTTGGTCTTGTTGTAGTTAATACCAAGACCATATGCTGCACCGTGTTGTTCTAAAATGTTTAATAGAGCTACTAGTTCTTCCTGAGAAGCCTGTCTCATCACAAATTCAGAGTAAATGTTAAGGTATCTTGCAATGATGAGCGCTACTCCAGCCTTCATTTTCCCGTATCAGGACCTGAATCGTACGTCTCCCACCCTCCTGTTGAAGCTAGTCTGCATGTGAGAGACGTATAAATCAAAAGTAAATTAATTTCTGATAGATAGGAGCGAGCGTGAGTGCTGGTAGTGGTAGCCGATTCTGTTCGGTATCCCATAAAAACACGTGTTTACGGCTTGGTGCTTCTCTAATGGGAAACTGAATGCCACCACCACTTAAATATGGAAATGCCACAGTAGAATGTATCTGGCATGTTTCCTCGAGTATGTATTTCAATAAACGTAAAGTACATTAAGGGAAACCACTTTATTATGGGTTCGGTGATAGTTAATGACGTTTACACTTAGTCGCAGGGAATTTAGATAAATTTAGAGGGGGTGGTTGGCGTGAAGGCCCTGCGTTAGGCGGGGTGGGATGCCACATAATGCCCTAGGATTCATTAATCAAGGGATGTGACGCGATATCTCTATGGTAGATGTTAACAGCGTGATATTGCGTCTGCTATCACTGGATGATGCACTTTGCCGGTGCACGATGTCGTGTCATCCACGAATGACAGGTCAGGCCGTAATGTTTTAGTGTAAGCCAGATGCGTCGCATTGGCAGTATCTAGGGTAGGACGCTCGAATGAAACGCTGCATAGTATAGTAACAACGTTCGACGTATGCCCGGTAGTAAATCTTTTGTCCTACAGTTATACGAAGTTATACTGGGTGTCCAGTTAGTGTGTAATCCTTCGATATCTCGCAAGGTATACCTGATAGAAGAAAATGTCAAATACAAAAGTTACTTGGTTACTTAAGACGCATATTTTAAAAATATTCTGAAATATACAGGGTGTTGCGGGAAAGTAGGATAGTGATCAACTTGATTTTTTTATATGGAACTATAACTTTCTATTAAATTCTTCTAGTTTCTATCATTGATCTCTATTCAACCCTAAAACATTTTTGGGATCGGTTGCGACGTTGCCAACTTATAATTTATTTTCTAATAATTTCCGGATTTGCAAGGTCGCAAGTAATACGTCCAAATTGATATAGTCCTTCAACTTTTCTCAATACTATTATACATCGAGTTACTTGAATATTAAGTGGATATTATTTTGGATGTTACCAGCAAGTTTTTTCTACAGGGTGTTTTTGGCAGAATTTTAAATTACGGCAATTTGAAGGTCATTTTACTTTGTCTTTTTAAATGTAACACCCTGTATATTTTATTTTAAATCGAAATATCTACTAATACCCTATCTCGCCTTATATCTTTTTTTCGCGTTTGCGGCGTTGCCAAGTTATAAATTATTTTTCCAACTTTTTAAACAAATATCCCCGATTTTAATTTATTTTAAATAGAATCCTTAACTTATTTTATTGTAATGAATTGCGCATGTCGAATTTAGTAAGATCTCACAATTTCAAAATTTTGTTTCTATTAATTACTGAGATAAGGCAACACCGCTTTTTCAGTAAACTGTACCGGAACGCTTAAATATTTCCAAAACTGCTACAGCTGGAGAGGTGAAATTCAATACTTGGAAGTTTTTGGGCATACAGAATTCAAAAACGCTAATATCAGTGTTGTCAGATTTACCACTTTTACGTTAGACTTCATAAATAGGGCATTCCATTCAAAATTAAGACCTAAAATTAGTAAATCTGACAAAACTGATGTTAGCGTTTTTGAATTCTGCATGTCCAAGTATTGAATTTCACCTCTCCGGCTGTGGCAGTTTTGGAGATATTTAAGCGTTCCGGTACCGTTTACTGAAAAAGTGGTGTTGCCGTATCTCAGTAATTAATAGAAACAAAATTTTGAAATTGTGACTTCTTACTAAATTCGACATGTGCAATTCATTGCAATAAAAATAAGTAGAGGATTCTATTTAAAATAAATTAAAATCGGGGATATTTGTTTGATAATTTGGAAAAATAATTTATAACTTGGCAACGTCGCAAACGCGAAAAAAAAATATTACAATGCGAGATAGGGTATTGGTAGATATTTCGATTTAAAATAAAAAATACAGGGTGTTACATTTGAAAAAACAAAGTAAAATGACCTTCAAGTTGCCGTAATTTAAAATTCTGCCAAAAACACCCTGTAGATACAAATTGCGGGTAACATCTAAAATAATATCCACTTAATAATGTTCAAGTAACTCTCTGTATAATGTTATTGAGAAAAGCTAAAGGAGTATATCAATTTGGACGTATTACTTGCGACCTTGCAAATCCGGAAATTAATAGAAAATAAATTATAACTTGGCAATGTGGCAATCGATCCCAAAAATATTTTAGGGTTGAATAGAGATCAATGATGGACACTAGAAGAATGTAAGGTAAAGTTATAGTTCCATATAAAAAAATCAAGTTGATCACTATCCTACTTTCCCACAACACCCTGTATATTTCAAGACGTTTTTAGAATATGCATCTCAAGTAACCAAATAACTTTTGTATTTGACATTTTCTTCTATCAGGTATATCTTGCGAGATATCGAAGAATTACACACTAACTGGAAACCCTGTATATTTATTTTTTTAAAATTCGTTTGTAAACTTATTTGCTGATGACACTCTTATTTCTATATCGGGTACAAATTTTGAAGAATTTACCGAGATTTTAAATAAGGAACTTGATAAACTTAAGGGTCTAGGTTATAGCGCGCGAAATTGAGAATCCAAGAAAGGATGTATTCCCGTGTTAGCGAGGAGGCGTGGCCGCCTGTTCCCTTTCTCCAGTGTGTGTGTGTGTCTAAGATGAGGGGAGATAAGTCCAAAAATCCAAGGGTAAGGTTGAAAGGTCACCATAAAAATGAATTTCGCATTTCAAAGCTCCTGACGTTACCTTTAAATTTACAGTAATGATTTAAAAAAAGCACACTGAAGAAGAGAGCTTGCGCTTTGTCACTGTGGTGGCCCTCTTTTGATATCACGTTTGTATTTCAAAACTTTGTGTAAAATCTCGTTTCATATAGGCCCGATTTTATCAACATGCAGATTTTAACAAAGACTTTGACCAATCAGAGCAGCCCTTTTAAGAACATGCATCTGTCAAAGTACTCTGAAAATTATTGATTTCTTTTGAAGTTGACCTCAAAAAGCTCAAAAATGACATACTTTATATACAATCGAGCATTGTAAATCATCTAGCATCTTTTCCAGTCTGATTTTCCATCCCAAATCGGTGAAAAATTGCATTTTCTTGTTTGATCAAAACTTTAGGAATTGCTAATTTGAACCAATCAGATTCCAGATTCCATTTCCATTTGATCGCTGGTTTCATGCTGTATTAAATGCTATGATGACAAGAAATTAACTCATTGCATTATTTGGATAAAACAATAATTTACTATCGATTATAATTATGAATACTTGCAATATATTTTTGTTTTATAGTAAAAAGAGGTAAAAATAGCATTTTGTTACATTTCAAAGGTTACAGCTACTTCCCAAACATATGTGCATTACTGGTTGGCTATCCAGAACCCCAGAACGCCAAAGCTTGCCATTTTATAATTAAAATTAAGTATAACCCTATTTGATGTACAATGCACCTGTGAATACTTCTATAAGAAGGTCTATAACAAACATGCAACCAGTAAATGAAAGATTGATTCTTCATAAAAGTATGTATTTTCATGTAATCCATCTGACTGACGGACGTGGGATTTTTAATTATTAAATAAGGTAGGTAGTTGCTGTGATTGATATAGGTACCTACTACTTTTATCACAAATTATCCCAGTTTGCAATTAGTAATTATACAATAATTATAATGTAAACATGGAAAATGTGGCATTAATTTGGAAATCAATCGCTTTGTTCTGATATCCTGCTATGATTTTGATCCATGAATTTCTAAAATATTTTTGACAAAAGTGTCATCCAGCTTTGACGTGTTGTTTTCAATATTGATGAAATACTATTGGATGATACTTATTATCATAGCCCTCAATACCCAATAGAAAGCTTTTGCTAAATAACATCCAATAGAAAAGCTTTGTTAAATTCTTTGTTAAATATGCATGTCGATAAAATCGGCCTATAGTGTATGTAATCTACGTTGCGCTTTGAATCAATTGGTTTTACCATATTATGCTGGGAATGAAAGCTGGAATAATTTTTCTTCCCCTATTTTGGAAATATCAATCAACGATTTCTAGCAGCGGACACACAGAATGTTCCATATGGTCGTTATAAATGCATTTTATGCATTTAATGGCTTCTTGGCGCGATCAATCCCCTTGATGAGCGAATAATGTTGCAGTTACACATGTCATCGTGATGTATGCATCGATCTCCCAAAACTTTTAGATAGCTTACGCTTACGCGCGGCACTAGCGTTTCCCCCTTTTCCCCTTTGCAACACAAATTGAGCAACGCTGAAAGTGGCTTATACGCTTATACAGGGTGTCCAGTTAGTGTGTAATTGTTCGATATCCCGCACGGTACACCTGATAGAAGAAAATAATAATGCTAATAATGGCTTTTATTGGCAACATAAATACATTGTACATATAAAAATAATAATCGACTGAGCTGCCAAAAGGCAGAGTTTGGGAAACCCCATTCTTCCACTCAACCTGACAAGTTATATAGGCTACAATAACTAATGCTGTACATATTAAAAAACCTAGAAATAAAAATAAAAACTAAAATTTAGTACAATAAATTACGAGAAACAATACATGGACATGTTAAATTTAATATGGATCACAGTTCAATATTGCTGGTATCATATCCATAGTGCTAGATCTGACTGAATTAGTAGACTGTCACTCAAATAGTGTTTGGTTAATTAGCATAAGTTCTTTCAGTTTCATCTTAAAACGAGTCATTGAAAGACTCTTGAGACAATCTGGAATTTTATTGTAGATTTTAGCCGTGGTATAAGTAAACGATTTTTGGAATATAGACGTAAGGTGGGGTGGTGTAGATAAGAACTGCTTACGTCTAATGTTAAGACCATGTAGGTCACCTCTAAAGGATATTTCATTATATAGATAAACAGGTACTTTGTATATGTAGGATAATTTTATGTGTGTTACAGGCTATATGAAACTGTATCCTCTGCTTTACTTTCAGCCACTTCAATTCCATAAAACTACTAGATATGTGGTCATATTTTCTAATTCCACAGATCAACCTGACGCACGAACTTTGGATCCATTGTAATCGCATAATTTCAAACTGAGTGAGAAATGGACCATATACAACATCAGCGTAATTCAAATGCGAAAGAACTAGTGACTCACACAGTATTTTCTTGTTTTGCTGGTTTACGATCCTACGAATTTCATAAATCATTTTTAAGGATGTTAGTGATTTCTTAACTATATGGCTAACGTGATCGGAAAAGTTGAGTTTACTGTCAATAAACACTCCTAAATTCTTACATACTTCACTGACGTGGAGTAAATGCCCATCAATAGAGATCCTAAGTAGGTCTTTTATCCTATCGGTTGTAGGACGTCTACCAAAGAGAATTAGTTGGGTCTTGGATTCATTAACAGTTAAACAGTATTTGCGAGACTGTATGGCGATGGATGTAAGGTCAAGAGTAATATTGTCAGCAGCAAGTTGATATTCATGTTGTGGGAACGAAAAATATAGTTGGATATCATCTGCATAATAATGAGCCTTACAAAACTTTAAACACTTGTTAAATTGAGAAATATATAATATAAAAAGAATCGGTCCCAGAATAGATCCTTGGGGAACGCCGGATGTAATAGAAAGTCTTGATGACGGTTGAGTTGTTCAAGATTACCTGCTGCGACCATGTCAAATACAAAAGTTATTTGGTTACTCAAGACGCATATTACAAAAATATTTTGAAATATACAGGGTGTTGCGGGAAAGTAGGATAGTGATCAGTTTAATTTTTTTATATGGAACTATACCTTTTTTTTAAATTCTTCTAGTTTCCATTATTGATCTCTATTTAACTCTGAAATATTTTTGGGATCGGTTGCGACGTTGCCAAGTTATAATTAATTTTCTATTAATTTCCGGATTTGCAAGGTCGCAAGTAATATGTCCAAATTGATATATTCATTTAACTTTCCTTAATAATAATATTATACAGCGAGTTACTCGAATATTAAGTGGATATTATTTTGGATGTTAACAGAAATTTGTAAATTACGGCAATTTGAAGGTCATTTTACTTAATTTTTTTAAATATAACACCCTGTATTTTTTATTTTAAATCGAAATATCTACTAATACCCTATCTCGCCTTGTAATATTTTTTTTCGCGTTTGCGACCTTGCCAAGTTATAAATTATTTTTCCAAATTTTTAAACAAATATCCCCGATTTTAATTTATTTTGAATAGAATCACCGCTTTTTCAGTAAACGGTACCGGAACGCTTAAATATTTCCAAAACTGCCACAGCTGGAGAGGTGAAATTCAATACTTGGGGGTTTTTGAGCATACAGAATTCAACAACGCTAACATCAGTGATGTCAGACTTACCAATTTTACGTCATAATTTTGAATGGAATGCCCCATTTATGAAGTCTAACGAAAAAGTTATAGTTCTATATAAAAAAATCAAGTTGACCACTATCCTACTTTCCCGCAACACCCCGTATATTTCAAAATATTTTTAGAATATGCGTCTGAAGTAAACAAATAACTTTTGTATTTGACATTTTCTTCTATCAGGTATACCTTGCGAGATATCGGACACCCTGTAAATGCATGTACTAACATTATTTTAAGGTTCTCCGCTTTGTCTGCCTCTACCTGCGAGCGGTTCGGCGATGGACAAAGCAGGCTACCCGCTTTGACTGTGCATGCATACTTACACCGTAAAAAAGGCTTTTGGCAGCAAAAGGTCGCAAAGAAATGAGATTTGGAGGGAGATAGACATTGGTCTCCTGCACCTACACCTAAGTTTGCGACCTCGTGCAGTTGCCACTCAAGGGGGGGGGCTGGTTGAAAACTCCGCTTCGCGACGATTTTCGAAAAATAGCGTCGTTTTGGTATTAAGTTATATCGAAAAAAAGCTTCAAATGAATGATTTATAATCCCGGGAATCCAGGATCCGGTCAATTATCAATACCGAAAATCCTGGGATTTTCGAGAATGGTTTAAACTCTCTCTCGAACATCGAGTACAAGAACGTGGAACAGTTTTTTAAGGATTAATTCGCTATTAACGATTTACATTAATTTATATGATATTGCTGGTTCCGACTGTTCAGATACAGTTTCATCTAACGATAATGCTGATATTCCACTTGCTAAGCCTGTACAACAGTCGACCAAAATATTACATTGCTCAACATGAAAACAAAGTTTACAGGAAGCTGTTCTGAAAACGATGAATCCCCCTACTCAACTGTCAAAAAAGGGATCTTTAACATCCACTATTCGTCAGGAGATGGTGCTAAATGAAGAAGTTGGAAATAAAGGAAGAAATTTACAGTTGGTGTATGACTTCTTGCTAACTATTCCACCTACACACAGAAAAATCTGTCGTTCTGTCAAAGACTTACGTTTGGATTCAATGGGACGTTACACTCAGCATTCCTCAAATACAGCGATGTTTTATCCAATGGGAAGTGTTTAGTTGGTAACGAATCATATCGTATTGTCGATTCAACTACAAGATGTCATTGGATTCCAATGAATAATTCAATCGCAGCCTGTCGTTGAATCGAATCTGTGTTTGGTAATTGATTCTAAACTACTTTCTTTTCCTTGGACCAACAGATTTTATTGCGAGGACAGCTGATTGATTCGTTTGGATGTTTAATGGTGTGATTTTGTGTGAAGTTATAAGGAGCATGATATAAGAATTAGACATAAGCCTGCACCAGTTGTTGCATTATTACCTGAAATATAACTGTCTGACTAATCTAAATACCTACATTCAAATGTGGGTGTTAGCTCTTCTAAGTCCCAACTTCTCAGTAGGCCCTCCATTTGATATATAACTGGATACATTTAAATCACACAATTGCTGATGCAATACGCAAAACCACGAGATGACTCAACACGGCTAACACCGAAACAACACAACGGAACAACTTGTCCATGTTGACGATTTCGCGGCGATAGTAGCAGTGAGATCATCCCTCTGTTCTTTAGTCTTACCTTCATTGAATCGGAACATCAGTCCCGCCGAATACTGATTATAGTTCAGCGAACGACAAGGACCATTGAAACAAAATTAATTTTTATTAGATGAATATATCACGAACTGCTGTTGCAGTAATAATTTTTGTACATTGAATAGATTGTATGCTTTGCTTAAATGAACAAATTTCGAAAACAAAAGGATGTTTTGATTGCAATATATGTCAATACTGGTATTAGAAGGATTATACATATCGTTATAACGCATATAAAATTATTTTGAAATTATTGGCGTACCTGTGATTACTTCGAATATAAAGATTGAATTCCTTCAATGACATGGATTTGAAACAACTGTAAATATATTTAAAGTGATGGAAAAACATCCAAATACTAACAATTAATTGGAAACGCAACAGTATTTTTTTCTGTGTAGACGTGTGGAATCAGAGAGGGTTTTTTCAGCTCTTGACGAACTGGACTTCAGGCGTTATGATTTCAAAAACTCTCCTCAGTCTGAATCATTTATTGTACTACTTTACTATTGGATCTTGTTTTGTATACTTTACTTTTGGAATATTTCTTTGAGCTGGCGTACCTAATTTCTCAAATTTCTCTCAATTTTTGCATTTCTTAATTGTTATCTGAAAATTTTTAGTTTTCTTTCGATTAAAAAAGCCTACTATGCGGTTTCCTATTTAATTTAATTTCCTGGGATCAATCATGGGATCCTCAATCCCGAAAATTTGCATTCCCTAGCTCTAGCTCTCCGCGACAAAGCCTGCACCGAATATTTCATCACGATTGAACTGAAATAAATAGAGCTGTACCAGTACCCTTTGTACATACATGAAATTTGCGTCAAGTGTTTTACTGCAATTGGCGCATCAAGCTCTAGCTATTACCCGAGCTATCCGGATCAGTCAGTCTACCCGTATGATGCTTCATCCCCTTGCTCATAATCATAAATTACGGCGGTAGATCGTTTTATGTTGATTGCAACCCATCGTGTATAATCCCGATTATTAGGTAGCAGATTTCTTTTATCACGCAGAGGACATAAAGCTGGCCGTATAAAGCGCATATGCAAAGGATTTTTCAATAGATCTCACTTCTGGCAACCCCAGCGTGCGTGAGCTCGTAAACCGTCCTTGCTCCAAACGTAATGAGCCCGTCAAAAGGTTTATCACTCTATAAACAATGCTGAAATTCGTGACGTCGCCTGTTACATTTACAGCTACTGTGTTACTGCCTTTGCCTTCCACAGGAGAGTCAGATAATGGTTAATATGTAGGAACTGTATGCCAAATAAAATCCGTTTTATTATTAATGCTCCAGAGTGAAACACACGTTTAGATTATCAGAGGTTTACATCCCTCCAAAAGACGTTGTACCAGAAACTAGAACGACTACACATCTCATTGATATAACTACAACTATATAACTATATAACTATATAACTATATAACTATATAACTATATAACTATATAACTATATAACTATATAACTATATAACTATATAACTATATAACTATATAACTATATAACTATATAACTATATAACTATATAACTATATAACTATATAACTATATAACTATATAACTATATAACTATATAACTATATAACTATATAACTATATAACTATATAACTATATAACTATATAACAGAAGGGGGGTAGTCATTGCCGAAACAAAAACCAGTTAGGTAACAAAACGGTTAATAATTGGGAATGCGGCAAATAAACGCAAAAGTGGACTCTTTTAACTTTATTCCAAGCTTTCGGAAACTTATGATTCCATCATCAGGGCTACAATAGAAATTCAGAAAATGAGGAACAATCTCAATAGATTGGTGTTAAGTGTTTACAAAAGTTAGCGAGATTGCTGCGTAAAGATGATCAAAGGGAGAGTCTTCACAATATAGCACAATTTGTGTGAAAACACAAATTCATTGTCAAAAGCATTGGACTGATAATAAAAAAGGCCTTTAAAACAGTTTAAACACATTAAAACCAGATATCTGTTATAAATTTGTTAATTAATATATTAATTAACCACGTGGAAACGTCGTAATTGAGTGACGTGAATGACATCCAAAAATAATGACACTTGTCTAACTGTATATCTATATAACTGCATAACTATATAACTACATAACTATATAACTACATAACTATATAACTATATAACTATATAACTATATAACTATATAACTATATAACTATATAACTATATAACTATATAACTATATAACTATATAACTATATAAGTATATAAGTATATAAGTATATAACTATATAACTATATAACTATATAACTATATAACTATATAACTATATAACTATATAACTATATAACTATATAACTATATAACTATATAACTATAACTATAACTATATAACTATATAACAAAACTCAAGCTAGATGACTGGGTAGCGGCAAATAAACAGCGAAGTGTACTCTTAAAACTCTATTTCCGAGCTTTCGGGATCATTAGAGAAATAGAGAGAAATAGAGTTTTAAGAGTACACTTCGCTGTTTATTTGCCGCTACCCAGCCATCTAGCTTGAGTTTTGTTTCCTAACAAATCGGCAACGATTACCCGCTTCCTAAAATAACTATATAACTATATAACTATATAACTATATAACTATAAGCTATATAACTATGTAGCTATATGTAATGACTCTGAAAACTTTGTAGCATTCCGCTTAGAAAATACTTCTGTATTTCAGTGAGAGGTGTATCCCATCCTGCTTTGTCTTAGGATACAAATACAAAATGATCGCAATTCTCACAGACAGAAAAATATATGAATTGTGTGTTGGAGACCAGATAGAACTGGATTACTCCATGAATCTAGAATATAATGTCCCCATCTAATCATGTACCGTCTCTAGCAGTCTTGCACCCTTTATAATTTCCAATTAGGAAACATCGTCGGTAAACGCAGTCAACTACGCACTCGATATCTCTGTGACTTAGAATTATATGCCAGATTTAGCCCTGCTTCGTTCGGCTATTCCAAATTTTTACAACGCCTCCACAAAAGTTTACGTAGCTCCATTTGAATTTAAAATTAACGAAGGCACCCTTACTGTACCGTGTCTTTGGCTGTAAAACTGCTTTTGCTGTTTTGGCTTCAACGAATTGGTACAGAAGTAATAAATAGCATAATATAGCTAATTTTGTTTTATTCCAATGGTACACTTTACAAACACCTTATTGGTAACCACATGTAAAGGCAAGCTAACATCTAAAATCAATAACAATAAATAAACAACAGTAACAATAACAATGGACAAGACAGAAAACGATATAGGTATAAGTTATGCACTGGTGCAGCAAGAGACTGCGCTTCAGTTCCTTAAGAGTAATACTAAACATAATGTGCTATTTCATAGCATTTTATTACATAATATAGAGACCGTGTTACCTGGGGGTGACAGGCTCTTATTCTCTACATGCCACAATATTCTTAAATTTAGTTTAGGAACATTAAACATAATATAGTTTACAAGATCACAGTCGTAATACCTGAATACTAAATTATTGACAATATTATAGGTAAACAACATACACAGGTTAAAACTTAATGAAAGTCATGGATAATTTTTAAATGGAATCCTAAGACAAATTGAATTTTGTACCACGTCGTTAATTTACACTATTTTCCGTTACTAAACTCTAACTATAACTAACTATAGACGCATAGAGGCTGTTTTAAGGTAACGCGCAATTTTGCATTGCCTCTCAGACAAAAGACCCTCACCTCTGCATTCCAGGAAATTTTGGAGCTGATTCCATGAAGCAAAGCAGTGCACTCTAGCTGTAACTTTGATTATAATTTGCTTTAACCCAGTTTGGTGCACTAAAAGCTTCATATACCGCGCAATAGTATTACGACGTGTTACTTATAGCTGATGCACAAAACCCACGCGCAAAGTTACATGCGATGTTTATGGATCTGAAATATTTAGAACGGTAGACTTGGGACGTGAAAAATTCAGGTAAAAGTTGCGTCATTCAGATTGACTTGATAGTTCTGACACAATCAGGTTGATTGTAGTCATTGTAGAGCATTGCTCGGTAAACTATAACTGTCATTGTCACAGTTTTTTTAGTACACACAGAAAAATCTGTCGTTTTGTCAAAGACTTACGCTTAGATTCAATAGGACGTTTCACTCAGCATTCCTCAAATACAGCGACGTTTTCTCCAATGGGAAGTGTATAGTTAGTAGCGAATTATACCGTATTGTCGATTCAACTACAAGATGTCATTGGATTCCAATGAATGATTCAATCGCAGCCCGCCGTTGAATCGAATCTGTGTTTGGTAATTGATTCTAAACTACTTTCTTTTCCTTGGACCAACAGATTTTATTGCGAGGACAGCTGATTGATTCGTTTGGATGTTTAATGGTGTGATTTTGTGTGGAGTTATAAGGAGCATGATATGAGAATTAGACATAAGCCTGCACCAGTTTTTGCATTATTACCTGAAACATAACTGTCTGACTAAACTAAATACCTACATTCAAATGTGGGTGTTAGCTCTTCTAAGTCCCAATTTCTCAGTATGTTCTCCATTTAATATATAACTGGACACATTTAAATCACACAATTGCTGAAGCAATATGCAAAACCGCGAGATAACACAACACGGCTAACACCGAAACAACACAACGGAACAACTTCGTCCATGGTTGACGAGTTCAAGGCGATAGTAGCACTGAGATCATCCCCCTGTTCTTTATTCTTAACTTCATTGAATCGGGACATCAGTCCCGCCGAATACTGATTATAGTTCAGCGAACGACAAGAGCCATTGAAACAAAATTAATTTTTATCAGATGAATTATCACGAACTGCTGTTGCAGTAATAATTTTTGTACATTGAATAGATTGTATGCTTTGCTTAAATGGAACAGGGTAAATTTTGAAAACAAAAGGGTGTTTTGATTGCATTATATGTCAATACTGGTATTAGAGGGATTATACATATCGTTATAACGAATTTTAAATTATTTTGAATTTATTGGCGTACCTGTGATTACTTCGAATATAAGGATTAAATTTTTTCAATAACATGGATTTGAAACATCTGTAAATATATCTAAAGTGATGGAAAAACATCCAAATACTAACAATTAATTGGAAACGCAACAGTATTTTTTTCTGTGTAGTGAGGGGGTTAGGGTTCATTTACCGCAGTGGCGGCTTGTGACTTAAGAGACCGGTAGAGCCAAAATATAAAAAATAACCTAAATTTATCGGCACATTAAAAAATATAATAAAACAACAGTAAAAACACTTACCCAAAATTTTATCTGAATACAGCCTATGTACAAAAACAAAAAATACACTTTTAAATTGTCTGGTATGTAAAACCAAACCATGTTTCCTTATTTTTTGCAAAACCTTAGATTTTGCATTCTACCTCACCCTGTATATGAGTATGGGTTTTGACATTTATTATAGCCTGCGTTAGAACTAGAGGATGTTTTTCATATTGTCATGGAGCAAAACTAATTTTTTATTCATCAATTTTCAATTTTTTGAAAATATTGCTCTGAGATGTCATTCATTAAGGTTTTAACTATCACCTCTGAAATACTATGTTTGTAGGTTGAACAACATTGAGTTGTGCGTTTACTTACGAATCCGTGTTTTACATGGCAAATACATATGTATAAATGTGTGTACTCAACCCTCTTAGGGCTCCCATGTCACACATGTCAGTCACGCGAAAGTGAGAAACGACAAATAATCCAGGATTTTGGGGGTAGAATTGAGCTATACAGCAGATTACGTCATTCCGAAACCAGGATGGAAATCACCCAAATCAACGAGTCGATGCCTTTTTTTATTATTGCAATTTGCAATTTGAAAGCTCCCGTCACATAGGGTAGTTTTACGTCTTCCCTGAAATTAGGAATGCCTGAAAAGAGGGGGCACTTTTTCACTAACTGCTGAATTAAATTCGCCAACAGGGCACTTTTTTTATTGGCTACTTCTACCTAGCAAATGCCCCGCAGCTTTAGTGGGTTAATTTTACAAATTCATTGCACATAAAATTGTTATAGACGTTATCTAAAATAAAACTTGGAAGTGCCTTCAGAGCATTATGAAAAGGACATGATTCATTTTTCTGGATGTCGATCATAAAAAGGAAACACGTTTTTGCGTTTTATACAGGGTGAGTTTTTAGGACCCCATCGGTCAATAACTCCACTACTGCAGAAGATAGCGAAAAGAGTGTACAGCGTGGGCCAATAGTGCGTGGACGGAGGATTGTGGGCTTACTGACAAATATTCCAAAAATCTGTCACTTGATCATGGTAGGGACCCTTGAGGGCTATTACGTAAAAATATTTTTACTTAAATTCTGACGTTTATACAGGGTGATTCATATCAAACTTACATTTTTTTGAATGGAACCCCCTATATATTATTGATTATTTGGATTCCTTGGTCAATTCCAGTGTGACTTTATGTATCACACATGGAACTTTAAACGAACCTAAGGTCATACGGCTAAATTTGAATTCTTTTTGTACTTGGAGAAATCGATAGATTAATTAAGGAAACTTCAATCACAGATAACTTGATTTTTTCAAATAGGAATGCCTATTTTGGTTTAAAGAATCAAACGTAAAATTTGATTACCATTCTAACGATATAGCGTTCTTGATATCAATCTTTTTTGGTTTTCATTTTATTTCAAATTTTTAGTCAAATCGGTGTTTTTCAATTTTCCTGCGTGCAAGCAACCTAGCAGGCCATGAAAAATAAACAAAAGCTCGTTAATATAGAAGAAACCAACTAACTTAGTAGAAAGATGCAAACTTACCTGAGCAACAAGGCAAGATTACGAAAATTCCTTACAACATATTAGCTCTAACCAGAAACAATAGTGGTAACAAGAACGCACATTTTCCACAGCCTACTAGCTATTAGCCAATTTCCAAAGTCAGTAAAAAAATATTTAATCAAAGGAAAGCTACTAGTGATTGTTGCTGGCAGTAGAATACCTATGTCTTCTGAATAAATTTTCACATTTAATGCTATGAAAAAGTAGCCATTTCCATAAGTCAAAAGTAATGATACCTCTGACTGAAACCCTTCAAATTCTTCTTCTATTTATTAGAAAAATCGTGGAAAATGAAATTTGATTTGCAGTCTGTTTGAATTGTAAAACATAATTTAGTTTGTAGAAAACTACATGAAATAATCGCAGTTACAACATAGCGTGATTAAAAAATTGTAGCAATTATTTCAATAGATGTTCAGAATGCTCCAGTTAGAGATATCTTCACTTTTGACTTAACTAAACGGAAATGACTAATTTTTTTATCCGATTAAATGTGAAATTTCATTCTAAACATGTTAGACTGTAAGCAAAAATCGCTGGTAGTTTCCCTTTTGTTTCAAATTTTTTAATCGTTTTGGAAAGTTGTCAAGCTCTAGTAGATCTCAATAGCTAGTAGGCTGTGAAAAATAAAACACTTCTGTCATACCCCAGCTACTCATTGACATTAGATATCTTGCCGCTGCTGTATCCGGTTAGAGCTAATATGTTGTAAGAAATTTTCATAATCTTGCCTCGCTGCTTTAGTTAGTTTGCATCTTTCTACTAAGTTAGTTGGTTTCTTCCATATTAACGAGCTTTTGTTTATTTTTCATGGCCTGCTAGGTTGCTTGCACGCAGGAAAACTGAAAAACACCGATTTGATTAAAAATTTGAAATAAAATGAAAACCAAGAAAGATTGGTATAAAGAACGCTATATCGTTAGAAAGGTAATCAAATTTTACGTTTGATTCTGTAAATCAAAATGGGCATTCCCATTTGAAAAAATCAAGTTATCTGTGATTGAAGTTTCCTTAATTAATCTATCGATTTCTCAAAGTACAAGAAGAATTCAAATTTAGCCGTATGACTGTAGGTGACGCATTCCATGCTTAGTCGTACCGCAAAGTCACGGCCTTCTAAGTTTTATAATCGCTGCGATATTCAATTTTTTTCTGATACCTACTTATACCAAAAATGGTGATTTGCGCCTAAACGGTTCGTTTAAAGTTCCATGTGTGATACATCAAGTCACACTAGAATTGTCCAAGGAATCCAAATGTTCAATAATATATAGAGGGTTCCATTAAAAAAAATGTAGGTTTGATATGAATCACCCTGTATAAACGTCAGAATTTAAGTGAAAATATTTTTACGTTATAGCCCTTAAGGGTGCCTACCATGGTCAGGTGACAGATTTTTGAAATGTTTTTCAGTAAGCCCACAATCCTCCGTCCACGCACTATTGGCCCACCCTGTATAGAAGTTGTAGCCAAGAATATGCTCCTTGCTCAGAAAATATTTTGGTTTATACAGGGTGATCCATAACTACGTGTGGTGATGCAAACATACATTTCTTTTTTAAATGAGATACCCTATTTATTATTCCGTATTTAGATTCTGCTAATGCTTTCCGTTTTTAAAATATGAGGTAATGTAGCATTTTACAGAGTATTTCAAATGTTATGACCATTTTTATATCCTAATCACTGTAATTGAACAACGAAACCGAACACGATATCAAAACAAGGCCACCGAAGTGACATAGCGGCTTAGACCCAATGTGGACGACTCTTTCAGCCTGCCTGATATGCCGAAAGCCGACCCGAATTGTGCCGAATCGGTGCCGAACCATGTCGGTACGGATTAAAGAAAGCCGAGACGAATCAGTACAAATTAAGGCGCGTCCACATTATGCCGAGCGGCACGCGATGTAGACCGAATGAAAAAGCCGAATTAGTGTAGGCGACTCTTTCGGCCTGCCCGACGTGCCGAAAGCCGACTCGAATTGTGCCGAATCGGTACCGAACCATGTCGGTACGGATTAAAGAAAGCCAAACCGAAACAGTACAAATTAAGGCGCGTCCACATTATGCCGAGCGGCACGCGATGTAGACGGAATGAAAAAGCCGAATTAGTGTGGACGACACTTTCGGCCTACCCGACGTGTCGAAAACCGACTCGAATTGTGCCGAATCGGTACCGAACCATGTCGGTACGGATTAAAGGAAGCCGAACCGAAACAGTACAAACAAATTAAGGCGCGTCCATATTATGCCGAGCGGCACGCGATGTAGACGGAATGAAAAAGCCGAATTAGTGTGGGCGACTCTTTCGGCCTGCCCGACGTGCCGAAAGCCGACTCGAATTGTGCCGAATTGGTACCGAACCATGTCGGTACGGATTGAAGAAAGCCGAACCGAATCAGTATAGTAGAGCCCAGAGATATACCATTTGTGTACGTTTTGCGCTATATAAAAACTGCATACCATCTCTTAGTACAGTTCATCATTTGGAATAGATACAGTTTTGATAATATTCAATGGTTACCATTATTTTACTTTCGTACTCGTAACCAATTCATGGAATGTGCTTTTAACCAATTTTCTAACAAAACGTAACCTTTTAGAATGGTGAAAATGAAACACTAAGTTGTATTTGAACATAAATCTGTCGGAAGACGTTCACGATGTATATTTTGACTGAACTATGATAAGACCGACACATTCCAGGATTATTAGCGACTCCTTCGATGAAGAGGACCGGACTTAGTCAAATTGTTTAGGCAGGTATTGCTACCGTTATTGATAGCAACGCCAATCTGCTTTTACTTTTGTGCGTTACTTTTCTGTCTGAATCGGACGTTTTTTTCGGAAGTGTGACAGCTAGAGTATGTTTCGGCCTTGGGAAGATAATGGGATTTCACAGCGATGTGGATTACCCTGCAGCAGTGAAGCTACGTCGGCGGTTTGTCATTACGGTGGTGAAAGTAGTGACTATAGTACGGACACTGATAATGAATTTAAACAGAGGGAGGTGGAGGTAGACCAATTAAAACCTCACAAAAGGTCACATCTTAGCGCAGATGCAAAACAAATAGTACTAAATGATAATGAACTAACGAAGGATCCCGAGAATGAAAATAAGGGGAGTATGATCAAAAAGACGTCAATTCTAACACACGTTCCATATCCAACAGTATGTGAAATTTTGAGAAAGGGGCCACAAAACAGGAAGCGTAAGTTTGGTGCTGGTGTTTCAAAAGAACTAGATCCCACGATAACAAAATAGGAATAGGAATATTGTGTACGAAAAGTACAAAATTAATGAACTACCCACAATCGAATCCGTTGAAAGACAATTGGCTAGAATGGGGTAACAATATCCAAGGAGTATATTTTAGCGATGGATTAGGAAGATTGGGTTTAGGTACAGAACTGTGAACAAACGAATGGCTATAATGGAAAGTGCAAGGATTGTGGGATGGCGGCACGATTACTTGCATAAGATAGGGCAATACCGGAACGAGGGAAGGTCAGTGTACTATCTTGACGAGACCTGGTATGATACCCATGATACCGCTAAAAAGGGATGGACCGACGGTACATAGAAGTGTTAGCTAAAAGGCGTTCCACCAAATAAATATCTTACACTGCGGATCATCTGACGGCTAGGTCGAAAACGCACTCAAATTATGTGGAAAGAAAATTGAAGACTGCAATATAAACTACCACAAAAACATGGACTCGGGAATATTTGAGCAATGGTTTGAGTATACCCTTATTTCCAATTTAAAGCCATTTAGCGTCATCGTAATGGACAACGCAAGCTATCACTCCAGACAAAGGTACAAAATTCCGAATTCAACGTTATCGAAGGCGGAAATACAAGATTTTCTCATAAAACAGGATTTGTACTTTGAAGAAACTTACAAAAAAAACTGAATTATTGGTCCTCCACACTGAACAGTTTGATAAACAATATGTCATTGAAAGCATAGCTAGAAAGTATGGTCATGATGTCTTAAGGTTGCGTCCCTAGTTTTGCATTTTCAGTCCTATAGAATTAATTTGGGGACAATTAAAACAACGAATCGAACGTTAAAATTGAGTGTAGAAAGGAATAATTTACCATATGGTTTATACGGTTATATTGAAATGTCTCTACCATATATTTATCAACAGATAATAAAGTTTCAAACATCTTGTTCAACCAACTGATATATGAGCACTTTATTGGATGGAATGAACATTTTCGTTGTTGCCCACTCCAAAGAATTCGAATGCCCAGTCCGACCCCGTTCCCTTTCTCTGTCGGCACTTTTTGCGGAGATCCTCACTTTGTAAACAAATGGTATATCTTTGGGCTTTACTATACAAATTAAGGCGCGTCCACATTATGCCGAGCGGCATGCGATGTAGACCGAATGAAAAAGCCGAATTAGTGTGGACGACTCTTTCGGCCTGCCCGACGTGCCGAAAGCCGACTCGAATTGTGCCGAATTGGTACCGAACCATGTCGGTACGGATTGAAGAAAGCCGAACCGAATCAGTACAAATTAAGGCGCGTCCACATTATGCCGAGCGGCATGCGATGTAGACCGAATGAAAAAGCCCAATTAGTGTGGACGACTCTTTCGGCCTGCCCGACGTGTCGAAAGCCGACTCGAATTGTGCCGAATCGGTACCGAACCACGTCGGTACGGATTAAAGAAAGCCGAACCGAATCAGTACAAATTATGCAGTGTAGACAAGCCGATCGGCTTCTATTGAACAGGGAATAAGGTAGTCTCGTGGTTGTCCATGCTAAAAGGTGGTTCATCTTTAATCGAAATTGATTTTTGTGAATGCCATGGAGTGGACAGACGCACAAACCTTGAGTCTCATCGAAATTTACCGTGCCATGGCCGACTCTACACTAGGCCGAAGCCTCAGATGTGGCAACGTGGCTTAGCTGTCAAATAGGGGGCCTATGGTTCCAGAATAATTACTACATTTTATAAGTATTCGAGTTCATCTGGGTTAATAAATTAAGAAAGTACTTTTTAGAACTACTACTACTAATACCACTTACATCTGATGTCTGGTTCATTATAGTCAGACACTACAAAATAAAAATAAACGCAACCTGTTTCCTGCTGCCACTTCCACTTAAATGAACACTCAATTTACTTTGTAAATTGTCACTTGATCTATAAAAATTCACTATTAGGTCACTGTGAAGCCATTCTTGCTGGTCTTGATTCCCTTTCACTATCAAATCTTTTCGTAGGTATGCCCAGATGCATGCCCTCGTTAGCATGCCCAGATGAGTTCTATTAACTGTATTTTTCTGTGATATTTGGGAGGTCCAGAAAACATTGTAGGTACCACATTGTGCTCTAAAATAGGTCTTATCCTTTAAAATGTTTGTAAATTATTGTCTTTATTCTTATAAATATAACCAGCCCTTATGAGGAATACCTTTCACCCACTTCTGTTTATGTCCTTCATTGGAAGCACTAGTTGCTAGTGCAACCTGGTACTACACACTTTGCAGGCATCTTTTTATCTTTATAGTTTCGATTGTGCAGGTAAATAATTAGAAACACATTAAAAGTCACCTTCCACTCTTCGTTGTTACTCTGGAAGGTTATGTTGGTATGTCCTTGTTTGGAAGCACAATTGCTATTGCAACCTGGTACTACATACTATGCAGGCATCTTTTTATTTTTATAGTTTCGTTTGTGCAAGTAAATAATTAGAAACACATTAAAAATCACCTCCCAATCTTATTGTTTACTCTGGAAGAATTACACTAATGACACAAGCTCGGCTCCCGATTCAGTGTTGCCATATTTCAATGCTCCGGCCTAGTGAGTAAAGTCGGCCATGACCTTGCGAGACAGTTCAAATGCCAACTACAAAAAAAACGAAGGCATGATGGTCTAAATGAAATCATCGTTTCATTTGAATAGAAAAAAAATAGAAAATTTGCAAGAAAGAACTGGCTTTGCAAATTCGGGACGTTTACACCGCACAATCAATGTGGACGTCCTGCCGACCCGAATGGGCCGAACCTCAGAGTAACAACTAAACATAGAGGTAGTACACAAACCACTCCAGCATGGCGTGCTCAGCGCCATCGTATTTTGACACTTCGGCCTCCAAACATTGCCGACTAACCTGAAAATTCTTCCAATGCAACCCATGTTACAAACACTGCACTGCATTGTCCCATCTCGAAAAACTGTTAAACTACACTCGAATATAGCACAGCAAGTCCGTAAAGCTCCACTACAGTTACCAACAAATAGCGAATTCGATTTTACTGACCAAGCATAAAAGACGCACAAACAAAACAAACGTTTGACAGTCGGAGGTTACCGTAAACAAATCGCAGAAAAATTACGTAGGCGTTGCCAACTCCTCAAAATTTCTGTAAGACAGAATTTGCGTTAATGATGAAGAAACATGCAGTAACGCAGTAGAGGTCAACATCCCTATTGATTTTGCTGTAATCATTTCTGAACCATCAAAATACCGTCTTTTTTAACGTAGAATTGAATGTTTCTGGATACTGTACAATTAAGACGATAGTAAACAATTATGATTGCCGTATCTGGTGGTCGATATGACAACGTAAGAAAAGATGTCGGCCTATTAGAATTAGTTATTTACTACCTCTATGTTCAGTTGTTACTCTGCTGTTATTCGGCATAATGTGGACACGCCTTTAGATGACAATTTTAAAAACCCTAAAACACAAATAAATCAGAAAACCGAGATAAATCGTCTGATCACGTACGTTTCTGATAATTATAGAACAAAATTACCATAAAAACGAAATTATATATTTTAATTTCCTATAGAATTACCTGAAGGCATAATTATCCTTAAAGCTACATCAGAATTATTAGTCTTTGCAGCAGTAGCAAGAAACTGTAGCCACAAATGCTAGTGCAAATCTAATTGATATTCGAATTCGACAATGATTTGAATACGAGTTTTGGTCGGAGATACCAAGATTTCCGTGTTAAGTAGTCTAGTGCGTAGTATTTTCATGGTTTTCCTTCACATTAACAACATACAGAGTTGCAGATAACAACATTTTATGGGTGCGTACTGAAGCGTGCGTGCTATAGGCAAGTGAATTTGGTGTCCAGGAAGTTCATCATTTTTACTCTCCACAGCGATAGGTGAGGGGAGTATTGTGATCGCTAAAATTTTCGATTTTGAGATAATGCGCTTTTTTGGCGTTTTATCATATCTACATAACAAAAATTCACCGCACTTAGGGATGCCAGGTCGTCAAACCTAATAGCCGGACAGACCAGACAGTTTGGCCGGACATTTGGGTAGAAGGGCCGGACACCCTACAATATTGAGGATTTTGTCTCAGTATTAATAGGTACGACAAAAAAATTGTATGTAAAAGATTTTACTTACCCCACCGATAGGTGAGGGGAGTATTGTGATCGCGAAAATTTTCGATTTTGAGATAATAGGCTTTTTGTACGCTTTATGATGTCTACATACGAAAATCCACGTCACTCATTTCCGTCGGTCTGTCTTGTCTGCCTGTCTGTCTGTTGGCGTTTTTCTACCCTCGTAATCTCAGTAACCGCTGCATGGATTGTGATGAAAATTGGACAGCAATATGCTGTTGGGTCGTAGTAGGTAATGCCTTCAAAATTTTGGAAATCGGTGCATGGGCGGCGAAGTAATTAGCAAAAAATAAAAAATGTCAGATATTCCTCAAACTTCGTTTCTAGGCGTTTTAGAAGTTCCTGATCATTTCCTACTTTTTTTTGGGTGGGGGTGAAATTGGGGCGGTAGGGAGGTGGGGGGTTGTAAAATTGAAAAATCTGTTGCTTTTATTATAGACTGTCTACTGACCTGTAAAAGAAAACCTAGTGACATAAATAACTCTTTTAGATCCATCCGAACATTGCCTTGCCTATTACAGAAACCAGGACTTCTGTATACATACGAGTATTTATTGCTTTAGATCGTTTTGTATTTTGTAACGTGGATACTATTAAATTGATTCTGATGAAATTTTGACACAGTATTACTACCTTGGTGAGGATGTAAAACGCGGTAAAACTGAAGAGCCTGTAGTATTGATAGTAGGCTGTCCATTGACCTGTGAAGGAAAGACATAAGGCATAAGACAATTTTAGGGGGGGGGGGTGGCTGCCGATGATTGGATTGCAAGGGGATCTCAGACTAAAGCTTCATGCTATGGGAAGTAATAAACTGGTATCACAGTAATGTGTGGGAAGTACTGAATCAATCAACTTGACTTCATTTTTTCGATTATTATCATAAATCTGCTGTTTTCTGTTGATTTGTTGTTTTCTGGTATCCTCTGTTTTTTTCTGCCTTTTCTGCTGTTTTCGATTGTTTTCTGTTGCCGTCTGTTGTTTTCGGTTCTTTGCTCTTGTTTTCTAATGTATTCTTTCGTTTTCTGATGTTTTCTGCTGTTTTCTATTGATTTCTGGAGTCTTTATTGTTTTCTGTTGTATTTTGTTATTTTCTGTTGTACTCTATTGTCTTGTTTTGTTTTCTGTAGTTATCTGTTTTATTGTTTGATTTCTCTTTCGGTATTCTGCTGTTTTCACTTGTTTTCTGCTGTTTTCTGTTATTTTATTTTGCCTTCTGTTATTTTCGGCTATGCTCTGTTGTTTTCGGTTATTTTATGTTGTTTTCTGCTCGTTTGTGAAATGTACTTTACCGGACGCCTGGCAACACTAACATTTCATTTCTGTCGGTCTGTCTATCTGTCTATTGGGGTCCTTATAACCTCATAATCTCTGTAACCGCTGCATGGATTGAGATGAAATTTGGGTAGTGATTTGCTGAGGGGTCGTAGCAGGTAATGCTGCTGTGATTTTGAAAATCGGTGCATGGACGGCGGAGTTATTAGCGAAAAACGAAAATTTCAAATATTCCTTCATTTTTAGGCGTTTTAGGAGTACCTGATCGTTTGCTACTTTTTCTCTGGTGTGGATGAAATTGAGGTGGTTGGGTATGGGGGGCTCCAAAACTGAAACAATTGTTGTATTCATAATAGGCTGTCCATTGACCTGCGAAACAGAGACCTAGAGGGATAATACACTTTTTTAGGATCATCCGAACATTGTCTTTCCTATTACAGAAACCAAGGGCTTTGCAATTACCTAATTCATTTCATCGAAAAAGAGATCGATTTTGATTAAATTTGAAACAGTATACAAAATAAGACACGCGGGAGGGGATTGGCCCAGTGGTGTGACCGGAAGGTCCCGGGTTCGATTCTCGTTAGAGGCGGAAATTTATTTCTAGGTTTTTCAGTCAAAAATAAATATCCATAAAATACAGCTCAGCGAGAATCTCAACCTGTTGGCTTCTAATTAACAGTGCTGTTCCTAGAGTGGCGCCGGGAAACAGTAACAAAGCCTACACAGAACACGAGGCTAATGACCAAAGCAGTCGATGCCGATGACACAGAAGTAAAAAAAATAGACACGCGCAAGGGTACGGTCATCCTAGGGGATAAATGGACAGTGAAGAATTGGGATTAACACACTGCGTTTTTCTCTATTTTTAGACAGCCGTGCATGGAACTTGATTGAGTTATAGGGGCAACCCTTTTTTGTACGGTTCATTAAACCTTTTCAAATCTTTTATATGGAAGTGCAGAACTAATTAAACGGAAGTGCAAAAATACTTGGTTTTTGCACGAGTTTCGCGTGGAGATGAAAATACCATGAGTTATGGAACGTGGTTCCCGCGTTTCTAATTGTTTGTTTTTTATTGTATCCAGCGAAATAGATCGAAGGTAACCCGTTTAGCGGTAATGTGGGGGTAATAATCGAGGGATGCTACTGCAGATAAGGGTTTACAGCTGCCTTTTTGTCGAAGGTCAGCGGTTATGGCTAGGGTTGCCGACATTTTTTTGTTTATATAGAGTAGTTTTCATAAAAATGCTATGAAAATATAGTACGATTCAAAAAATATAGTACTTTATTTTTTCGCACTTCGTGCAATTTTTAACATTTTACAAATTCAGTCGTAGTTGCGAGTCTCACTCTCTTTCGACGAAAATAAAAAATTTCAGATCTCTCGGGACGGCGAGTGTACCTAAAATAATCGAAAATCTTTATTTGGCCTTCTATTGAGAGGAAACCACGCATTTCGTATAATTTCGAGGCGCTGATTACAAATTCATTCCCAGTTTCGAGTCTCTGCCTCGTTTGACGAAGGTAAAAAATTTCACATCTCTCGGGTCGGCGGGTGTACCTAAAAAAATCGAAAATCTTTATTTGGCTTTCTATAGAGAGGAAACCTTGTATTTCGGATAATTTCGAGGTGCTGATTACAAATTCAATCGCAGTTTCGAGTCTTAGTCTCTTTTGACGAAAATAAAAAATTTCAGATCTCTCGGGTCGGCGGGTGTACCTAAAAAAATCGAAAATCTTTATTTGGCTTTCTATTGAGAGGAAACCTCGTATTTCGGATAATTTCGAGGTGCTCATTACAAATTCAGTCGCAGTTTCGAGTCTTAGTCTCTTTTGACGAAAATAAAAAATTTTAGATCTCTCGGGGCGGCGGGTGTACCTAAAAAAATCGAAAATCTTTATTTAGCTTTCTATTGAGAGGAAACCTCGTATTTCGGATAATTTCGAGGTGCTGATTACAAATTCATTCCCAGTTTCGAGTCTCAGTCTCTTTTGACGAAAACAAAAAATTTCAGATCTCTCGGGTCGGCGGGTGTACCTAAAAAAATCGAAAATCTTTATTTGGCTTTCTATTGAGAGGAAATCTCGTATTTCGGATAATTTCGAGGTGTTGATTACAAATTCAGTCGCAGTTTCGGGTCTTAGTCTCTTTTGACGGAAGTAAAGAATTTAAGATCTCTCGGGTCGGCGGCTGTACCTAAAAAAATCGAAAATCTTTATTTGGCTTTCTTTTGAGAGGAATTCTCGTATTTCGGATAATTTCGAGGTGCTGATTACAAATTCAGTCGCAGTTTCGAGTCTTAGTCTCTTTTGACGAAAATAAAAAAATTAGATCTCTCGGGGCGGCGGGTGTACCTAAAAAAATCGAAAATCTTTATTTGGCTTTCTATTGAGAGGAAACCTCGTATTTCGGATAATTTCGAGGTGCTGATTACAAATTCAGTCGCAGTTTCGAGTCTTAGTCTCTTTTGACGAAAATAAAAAGTTTTAGATCTCTCGGGGCGGCGAAGTGTACCTAAAAAAATCGAAAATACTTATTTGGCTTTCTATTGAGAGGAAACCTCGCACTTCGGATAATCTCGAGGTGCTGATTACAAATTCTGAAACGGTTCTTCATTTATATATAGTCCCATCATTCCATTAAGGAACATAGGGCCTCTACAAACTGACGCCAGTCTGATCTATTCTTTGCAAGCGCTTTTATCTCTCTCCATGTCTTGCCCATTCTTCTTGCCTCATCTGTAACCGTTGTTCTCCAGGTCACCCTTGGTCTTCCTATGTGTCTGCTGCCCTGGGGGTTCCAGTCTAAGGCCGTTCTAGCTACAGATTCTTCCGTTCCTCTTCGCAGAATGTGACCTATCCAATTCCACTTTCTCTGTCTGATTTCCGTCTCTACTTTCTTAAACCCTGATATTTTCCACAAGTCCTCGTTCGAGATTGTCCTTGGCCAAAAAATCCGTAGGACCCTCCTTAGACATCTATTAATGAAAACCTGAGTTTTTACTCATTGGCTTTTGTGCTTTTCCATGTTTCGCATCCATACAATAACACTGATTTCACGTTGCTATTGAAAATGCGCAATTTAGTTCTGATTGAGTACGTGGTAGATTTCCAGACTTTGTTAAGGGACCCAAATGCTCTTCTTGCTTTTAGTAGACGCTGCTGGATATCTTGATCTGTCCCTCCTGTGTTATTAACTATGCTGCCTAGATATTCAAAGTAGTCGACTCTTTCTATCACTTCGTTGTAGAGCAGAAGAGGTTCGTGGTTGGCTATATTAATCCGCATTTCTTTGGTCTTCTTCACATTTACTCTTAGTCCCATTTTTGCTGCCTCTGTTTTAAGGACTTCAATCTTTCTTTTCGTGTCTTGGATATTGTGCGATATTAGGCAGATGTCATCTGCGTAATCCAGATCTTGAAGGCTGCCCATCAGTCCCCATCTAATGCCTCCTCGGCCATCACATACCTTTCTCATGAAGCAGTCTAGCACTATGTAGCAAAGGCGAAAGTACACATCCCTGCTTCACACCACGCTTGATACTAATTCTTTCACCTTTATGTCCCTTGTGAAGAACCTGGCTTGTGGCATCCTTGTATAGCTCTTTCACGATGTTTATAGTCTTCTGGGGTATGCCTTTCTGTATCATGCATTCCCATACACTTGTTCGTATTACTGTGTCGAAAGCCCTTTCAAAATCAACGAACACTAAATGCAGCGGGGAGTTCCACTCATACGACTGCTCTATTATAATTCTTAATGTATTTATTTGGTCGATGCAAGACTTACCTGGGCGGAAGCCGGCTTGTTCAATTCTCAATGTATTCTCTATGTAAGGTTTCAATCGTTCCAGTACTATTATCGCTAGTATTTTATACACCGTGCTTAGCAGAGTTATACCTCTCCAATTCATGCATTCCGTGAGGTCCCCTTTTTTTGGCAAGTTGATAATCAGTCCTTCTTTCCAGTCTTCGGGTATTTTTTCTTCTTGCCACATTGCTGTTATTGTGGGAAGCAAAATAGTTGAAGTGGGATCGATACTGGCTTTTAGTAACTCGGGTGGCACATTATCTGGACCTGGTGATTTACCTGACTTAAGGAGCCCAATAGCCTTCCTAATTTCATCCAGTCCTGGGATTGATGTGTCCACCTCAAGTGCTGTGTTCAGTGGTGGATTGTAGTCTCCTTCTTCTGCACAGTCATGTTGTGAAGCTAGGGGTGTAGTCTCCGGTTCTTCATTTACAGAGTCGTTTTCCATTCTCGCAGCGGTAATAAATTATGTGTCAAAATTTTATTAAAATCAATTCATTAATTTCCGCTTTACGCAATATACATAGAACGAAATAAAGCAAACCTCGTATGTACAGATCACAAAATTGGTTTCTGTAATAGGCAACCCAATGTTCAGATGGACCTAAAAAAGTGTAATATGCCGCTAGGTATTTCTTCTACAGGTCAGTAGACGGACCACTATGAATACAACAAATTTTTCAGTTTTAGTACCCCCCACCCCCCAACCGCCCCGATTTCACCCCACCCAAAAAGAAATTGAAAACGATCAGGAACCCGTAAAACGCCTAAAAACAAAGTTCGAGCTGTTTTTACATTTTTAGTTTTTTTATTATTGCCGCGCCGCCACTGACCCGATTTTTCCAAAACATACGCGTTTTCCATCCTCGCCTTGGGAGTAATACCATGTAAAAATTTCATTAAAGTCAATTGAACAATTTTCGCGTTACGCGATATCGAACGATATAAAACAATACTCGTATGTATACATCACAAATTCTAAGTCCCGTGGTTTCTATAATAAGCATGCAACATTCGGATGGACCTAAAAAGTGTATCATGCCGCTAGGTTTTTCGTTCACATATCAATGGACAGCCCATTACGAACACAACAAATTTTTCAGTATTACAACTCCCCACCCCCCAAACCACCCCAAATTCACCCCCACTCAACAAAAGTAGAAAATGATCAGGAACCGCTAAAACGCCTAAAAACAAAGTTTGAGGCGTATTTGGAATTTTTTATTTTTTGCTAATTACTCCACCCCCCGTATAACGATTTTCAAAATTATATGAACATTCCTACTACGACCCCACAGCATAACGCACCCAAATTTCATCACAATCCATGCGGCGGTTACTGAGATTACGAGGGTAGAAAAACGCGACAGACAGACCGACAGACAGACCGACAGACACATAGACAGACAGACCGACCGACGGAAATGAGTGACATGGATTTTTGTTATGTACACATCATAACACGCCCAAAAAGCGTACTACCTCAAAATCGAAAATTTTCGCGATCACAATACTCCCCTCACCTATCGGTGTGGGAAGTGAAAAGTGTATAGAGATAATATAGAAAAATAGACGGAAAATAAATATAAACAAACAATACTTGAAACCTGGTACAATTCACAACAAACTAACAAAAACAAAATAAGTCGTTACAGGCAGATTCAGATGCAGCCTAAACACTAAAATATAAAATATAAAATAAAACACCAAATGAGCTCAGGTTGAAAAAAATTCACTTAGCGAATATGGGCACATGTTTACAAGATATCTTGTCAGGTGGTTTTTTAAGGTGTTTTTGTTGGTAGACCTTCTAAATTCGGCTGGCAGGTGATTATAAATCTTCGTACATATATACAGCGGCGATTTTTTATACAAGGATGTGTTTGAAATCAAACATTTGAGAATAGTTATCGACCCTTGCGAAAAGCTTTCCCCTGAGAATTAAAAAATCGCTACTATGTTAATGCCCATTCTTCACTGTCCATTTGCCTTATAGGATGACCGTTCTCTGTGCATGGCGCATGGGTTGAATTTTCAAACATGACCGCGTCCGGTGCGAACTAACCCCAAAAATAGCCGCAATCGGTGCGATATTTCATTTAAATCACTTACTGATGACTCTCTACAATGTTATAAAATGTAAATGCCGCCAATCTTCTATAATAGTACAGGGACATTGGACAATAGAAAAAGCTTTGTATCGTGTTCAGAATTTTTTATCTAGTTCAAAAAGGCAAAGAAAAGGATAAGGGATGAGGCAGTACCCTGACCCAGGGCCGTAGCTAGGCGTTGACCATGGAGGGGGTTCATGTATATAAAAGAATATGTAATGTCTTAATTTGCTCAAAATCTGTATAGATTGTATCGCTGCAAATGTGTCATAAGCGCAGAGGGATTGGTTAGTAGTAGAATAAATCATTAAGCTTGGAGAAAGCATCTTTGATTATTTTTGTTTTGTATTATTTTAGTAGTTATTTTATTCATGGGAATACTCATGGGGGGGGGTTGAACCCCCCAAACCCCCCCCTTATATACGGCCCTGCCCTGACCTCAACATCCTGGAGGAACCTCATCGATACCCTTGCAATATAAAGACGTGCAATAACTTGCTGGAAGGAACCTCCCTCGAGGGCTCGGACATATGGAACGGCAATTGGTTCTAACACCTCATTCACAGCGCATAACGTTGCGTAGTCATTGTGCCACGAATCACAGGTAAAGGTGACTTGCTTTGCTATTGAATGCAATGGCACTCCAAATCATCAAACCAATAGGACGGTGTACATGGCGCCCAACAGCAAACGGGAGATGACGTCGTTTACCCCATCGTCATCTTACGCGTTGGCGTCCGTCATGTGCGCCCAGACAGAACCTGGACTCAGCATGCCATTGTCGGTGCTCTTGGCACCAATCTAACCGTTGGCGATGATAATTTGCAGTGAGTGGAAGCACTACATGCGGACGATATGATCCTAAGCCCATTTCACTCAATTTGTAGTACACCGTGCCGATTCGAATGGGCCTACCTATAACTGCATACCAAGCATCGGCAACAGCTCTAGTGGATCGCGTTTTGTTTCGAAGGGCCAGTAGTCGTAAATGACGATTTTGCCGGTCTGTAGTTCTTCTACGTGCTCCAGAACCTCTAGCTCGCTGTATTCGCCCTTCTGCGATCCATGCGCGCCTTGCTGCTACAACTGTAGCCACGCTACGCCCCATGATTACAGCAGTTGGTCTGAAAGAAGCACCACGTTCTTGTTGGCTTACAATCCGACCCCGTTCAAAGGGACTTAACTGCGTAAACTGGGGCTTAGTCTCTCGCCACATTTGCAACAGATATCTACCATGGAGGTAGAAGAAAACAAAAATCTCGCCTTCCTTGATGTTCTTCTAACAAGAAAATTAGCTAGATTAGGGCACAAGGTATATAGAAAGCCAACTCATACTGACCGGTTGAATCAAACCACCACCACCCATCTCAGAAGTACGGAATTATTAGAACTTTGTCAGAACGGGCTAGAAAAGTGTGCGAACCAGAAGAACTCGACACCGAACTGGAACATCTAAAGAATGCTCTTAAGGCAAATGGTTACACAGAAAAGGAAATAACAAGGACAATGAGAAGAAATAGGGCAAAACCAGAACCTAAACCGATAGCAAAAGCTTTTCTACCCTATGTGCCTG
Source organism: Callosobruchus maculatus (assembly GCA_951848785.1). Taxonomy (NCBI): domain Eukaryota; kingdom Metazoa; phylum Arthropoda; class Insecta; order Coleoptera; family Chrysomelidae; genus Callosobruchus; species Callosobruchus maculatus. Next base: position 875,454 of record CATOUR010000235.1, read on the forward strand.
GAATAACAGACAGAATAGGAAAAGTGTTACGAAAGGAAAACGTCAAGACCATCTACAAGCCCACAAGAAAGATACAGGAATATTTGAGAACGGTGAAAGATAAAAGAGACCCACTCACAACACCGGGGGTATATCGCATAGCATGCACATGTGGAAGTGTATACATAGGAACAACGAAGCGATCTATAAACACAAGAATTGCAGAACATAAGGCTAGCTGTCGACTAGGCCATACGGACAAATCAGCGGTAGCCGAACATGCGATTAAGGAGGGAAGTCACACTATCAAGTTTGAAGAAACACAGGTTCTTGCCGCAACGTCTTTATACCATGCCAGACTTCAAAGAGAAGCCATCGAAATATTGAAACATCATAATAATTTCAATAGGAAAGAAGAAACACAGAAAGTCAACCGGACATGGATACCCATCCTAAAGGACCTGAAGACACTACCATATCGCGAAGGGGCGGGGCTACCAACGCTACCTGGTTGGGCCACGTCACCATTAGCAGGTATAAATACAGGTGCAGATCCACCAGCCGTCAGTATTTTGGAAGTCGCCGAAGTGAAATAGCTTCTGAAGATGCCATCCACTCGTGGTGGCGAAACGTCAAGCTTTAACGCTAAACGACGCCGGCCTAAAAACCCAAGAACCACAAATTCATTGCAACAGATATCATCGTTTTTGAATCCACAAAAACCCATTCTTTGTTTTTACACGTCTAAAGGCTTTTAGCGGTGCCATGTAGGTAAATAGCGCCTAAATGAACAAAAAGTGTTACATGTGTACTAGAGATGGTACCGCCAAGCTGAGTACATAGGTGTGAGCCAGAATAGGCACGATAGTGGTCGCAGTGGTCACAATCAACCTAACCTAAAAGAAAATGCTGCAGGGTCAATCTAAGTGCACTATTGCCTGCAGCAGTGAATTATGTATCACGAGGAGTAGAACATAATTAGGAACGTTTGAAGTGGGGCAAGAACTGAACAAAACAAATTATGTGACTTTTAAGCAAGATAAAAATAGTATCTAATAATTATTAGAGTTTCGATAAACTCGAAAATTTTGGAAATACTTGTAAACTTCGAAGACGTTGGTATTTTTCGAAAATTTTAAAATACATATCTCAAAAATTTCTGATATCTGATATGATATGGAAATGGAAAGTCACCCCATAGTGGCGTCACCTTCCGTCAAGCTTTTGGGGATCAACATCAATAATTACATGTCCTGGCATGACCACGTCGTCAGTATTGCTAAAACGGCATCCCAGAAGCTTGGAGTTTTGTTCCGCTGTAGGAAGCTGTATACACCAGAGCAACTGCTGCTGCTCTGCAAGGCACAGATTCGACCATCGCTGGAGTATTACTCCCATGTGTGGGGATACGCTCCAAAGTAATTAGATTAATCGGTACGCCTAACCTCACAAAGGACCGCCACAGCCTTTAACATCAAAGAAGGGTGGCTGACCTATCCCTGTTTTACAGATTCTATCACGGAAGATGTTCGAGTGAGCTCTCCCAGATAATAACACCAAAGGCCGTCCGAATGAGACTAGAGAGGCTCTGCGAGCTCATCCTTACCAGGTCGATGTCCCTACTCCCCGAACCAGTCTTCTCCAGCATCCCTTCCTTTGGAGAACTTCGACGCTGTAGAATGAGCTGCCGGGGAATTTGTTTCCCGACAGCTACAACCTGCAGCGTTTCAAATCTAACGTGCACCGACACTTGTCCTCTCGCAGCACTTCTACAGCGCCATAGGCTTTCAGCCCTTGCGGGAGGCTGACCATAAAAAAAATAAAAAAAATACTGAAAGGTTTTTTAAGGGAAGATTTTCCAGCAGCCCTGTATCAATAACCCTTGTACAGGCGTCCACTCGTATAGAGATGCTTCATTTACCTTTTATGACTGCGAATGTCGAGGAAAACAGTACCGAAACTATAAATATATATTTATGGGCATAGCGTGGAAAATTCGAGCTAGGGTCTTCCTTGCTCGGACTCAGGCGCCAATAAAATTTGTACGCATATAGATAATAGGAATCGGCATTGCCACGACATGGCATGGATAGCCGACGCCGTTTTAGCGACTGTGTTGGAAATTTATGTCCTTAGGGTACAATATGTGTCGTAAAAGTGGGGTTTAACTTTTGTATAGGCTGAAAGGTGAATGACGCCCCATTCTTTGCTTGCTACGTTCAGTCGCTTGTCTTTTTTTTCGTTTAACCCCATTTATTTTTGCTACAACTTACTTTTGTGATCTGTTGTACATCAACGAGCTGCTGGAAGTAAGATCCAATCCAATCTACAGCTTCGCAGACTATCGGACATGCAAGACACTATCATCCCAGGAGAACGGTACGTCGGCGACAGCAACATGCCTTACAGATCAACGCAGATATTAAAACAATTTATTGTCGAACGGAGATTAGTAAATAAAGTACAGTTTTTAACTCGGGCAACAACACTGACAAAGAAGTCTCACGTTGGCTTACCAACTATGGCAATGGAGGGTCACCTCGTAGTCGTCTCCTTCCGTCAAGCTTTTTGGGATCAACATAACAATAACATGTCCTGACACGACAATGTCGTCAGTATTGCTAAAACGGTATCCCAGAAGGTTGGAGTTTTGTTTCGCTGTAGGAAGCTATATACACCAGAGCAACTACTAGTGCTCTACAAGGTACGGATCCGACCATCGCTGGAGTATTGCTCCCATGTGTGGGGATGTGCTCCGAGGCACTCTCTAAAGCTTCTGGACACTACCCAGAAGACAGCAATTAGATTAATCGATACACCTAACTTTACAAAGGGCCTCCACAGACTGGAACATCCAAGAAAGATGGCTGACCTGTCCCTGTTTACAGATTCTATCACGGAAGATAGAACACGCAACAACATTATCCAAAAGCTGTGTGGAACGACGTGGGGTGCCACTGCTCCAACTCTGCGAACCAGTGCACTAGCTCTTGTCTATTCATGTGCTGAGTACTGTGCGCCTGTCTGGATTAACAGCCATCATACCAGACTAATTGACGTCCAACTAAATCACACTATGAGACTTATTACAGGCGCAGTTAAGACAACCCCAACTCAATGGCTGCCTGTACTCTCTGGAATAGCCCCACCGCAGCTGCGAAGGACTGACGCCCTTCTAAGGGAGTATAACAAGATTACGGCCAACAACAAACTGCCCATCCACCGAGCAATACCCCCGTTGCAAATAAACAGACTTAAATCCCGACAACCACCAATAAGGGATGCAGAAGGGCTTAAAACCAACAACTTCGACTCCTTAAACCAATGGCCCTCTCAGTGGGAAGGTTTTGCGGAACACCACTCGCGATGCGCATTTATGGGGGCAGCCTTACTTCCAGGATCAGAACTACCCCGGAAAGAGTGGGTAAAACTTAATAGAGTCCGAACAGGCCACGGCAGATGTGCCGACTCCCTTTACAAGTGGGGCTATGTGCAATCTCCCTTATGTGACTGTGGCGCGCCCCGCCAAACTATAAACCATATTACGAGCGAATGTGAACTGCGTGCGTTTCAGGGATCGCGAGAAGAGTCACACCGTTGGCGCTGAAGTGGTTGAAAGAACTTGACATCAACCTGTAAATACCAAAGACTATGTATCTTAGTTTGTAGCTGTATATATTTTATTTTAGTGTAGGTTATAATAGTTTTTCTTTTAATCTATATTTACTACCGTCATGTTTTTGAGCCATACGATAAATATATATCACGGAAGATGTTCGAGTGAGCTCTCCCAGATAATAACACCAAAGGCCGTCCGAACCAGAAACCCTAGAGAGGCTGTGCGAGCTTATCTTCACCAGGTCGAGGTCCCTACTCCCCGAACCAGTCTCCTCCAGCATTCCTTCTTTTGGAGGACTTCAACGCTGTGGAATGAGCTGCCGGGGAATTTGTTTCCCGACGACTCAACCTGCAGCGTTTCAAATCTAACGTGCACTGGCACTTATCCTCCTGCAGCGGCGCTTCTACAGCGCATTGGCATTGAGCCTTTGCGGAACCATAAAAAAAGTAAAAGTGATGAAGAAATGCGACAACCAAGAGCTCATGAAATACCTTGAGCTCCATCGCTTAATCAGTGACAGACAATATGGATTCCGACACCAAAGATCAACTGGAGATCTCCTGGCTTACGTGAGACATGTATGGAGCAAACTCATCCATTCGTTTGGTGTTATTGCTCTCCATATTTCAAAGGCATTCGATCAATTGTGACATGCGGCTCTCCTAAACAAGCTTCCGTCCTACTGCCTGACTTCTGCTCAGATCGTCATGGTAGACAGCATTTCCTCATCTACCTTTTCTGCAAATTTCAAAAACCAGCAGTGCTTGTCTGCTGTCTGTGCAGGATCTGATATTTTTGTCTTTAAAGCCTTAAGTACACGCGGCGAGTTTACTTGCTACTAGCCAGCTAGTTTGCTAGCAGCTTGTAAGCTAGCCCCCGTGTCATCGACGCTTCATGTTCCATTAGTGCGCAAACACAGTGGGGCTTTTTAGTGAGCGTGCAAGGGCGTGCGAAGGCGTGCAGGTACCGCATGCAGGCTAACCTGCTCAACTGAGTTTTCGGCCGCTTATCAGCGTCGGAAGCCCGCTTGAACGCCTTTATAGTCACAGAAATTTGGTTTGCTACCTGGTTTCGTCTATGCCGGTCGAAGATGAGTAGCGATAAAGAGTTACTTATAGCTTCAGTGTTTGCGAAAACCCCTATTTGGAATAAAAGACACAAGGTGCATTATATAACCGTACTTCAGACTCACTCTATATGTTCAACACTCAATTTATTTACTTTTTCAGTAATGTTGTATCTCACGAGTAAATAAATTATTATAATTGTTATATAACGTATACATACTTCACAAATAATAAAAATTAGTAATATTTTCTGGGAAAAATAGGCTGTTTTTGTAGGTTGCACCATTTTCTTGTTAAGCGATATTTTACTTTGTCCAAAATATATTTAAACGTATCCAGGGTCATTCTGGTATATTGAAAAAATCTTTGATTATCATTCTTTAAACTTTGGAATAAATGATGATATTCTCCATATTTTGTTCTTTCGCGATTAAGCGTATGTATACCAACTTTTTTCCTTTTCAATTTAGTAAACACCGATTCTAACGCATTAAAGTCGTCATCTGAAGAAGACGACATGCTTTTTACAGCGTGTAACAAAATGAGCATTTAATGATGTTATAATTATATTATACCTGGCGGGCCAGCCCAAAGGATTTGTCCGACACGGGAATTCCCACTGAACCCAGGTCGTTCCTGATGCGTTACCAAGTGCAGGAGCCTCCTTATGTAGCGCGTCCAATGTCAGTGTTGTTCCCAATGCCCACAAAGCATATTATCTCAAAATCGATAATTTTCGCGATCACAATACTCCCCGCACCTATCGCTGTGTATCGGAAGTAAAATCTATTCTAATATTAATGTTTAACAAAATAACAATGTACCCGACCAATGATATTACGAGACCAAAATATATATACACAACCACAACACTAGATATAGGCTAGGTGCCACAATAATTCCCAAACCAAACAAATCAGTCATGCGGCGGTCATATCTCAATTTAGCGCCAAAATTGTACAACACTTCTACCATTTGATGCCAAAAACTTGTTTACAAAGCGATTCAAACAGTCCCTACCAAAGTGGATAGCTTCCTTAATAAGACGCGCACAAGAATTCGTTGAACATCTACAGTATCAGTCACATATTCATCTGATTGACAAATTTCAAATAAATGGTTCTAATGTAGGTATATGATGTGAATCTACATGTGTATGTACTAATAGTTCATTTGACAACTTCCCACCACGGATTTATCACAAACCGCTGATTAAACGAAAAAACGCCAAGACACGTCAAAATATTTGTCCAGAGAGATAACTTTTTAACCAAAAACTATTTCACCCCCTATTGTACCCTCTAGCCCCTCAGGGGAATCATTTCCAGTGTTTTTGCAACTGTTCCTCTTTGTTTTGCCAATAATGGGCAACCTTTTGAACTCTTATTGCATGCTTCCTATACCATGCCTAGATGCGACTAGCCAATCTTTGTACTCTTTTTCTTGTCTGTTTTCACTGTACCATGCACTGGTGTGCTTGACTGCGTGTGGAACCGGCGCCGGCCTGCTTCTACCTGCCGAGGGGACTCGGCGCTGGCCAACTCCAAGGCTCTCCAACGCTCCTAATTGCCGCTACTGTGCATGCCTACTTAGACTAGTCGCTCGAGTGAATCTACTTGGCACTTTTTTACCTCCAGCCACTTAACCATATTGAGACATAATCTGCTTCCCTCTGTTTTAACCTAATCAACTGAGATGATACGAAGATCACCGTGTTACTAGGGGATTAATTTTAAACTCTCATATACAATACCGCCCCTATGACGATTGGACTACAATTAATTGAAATAAATTAAAATATTTGATAGATGATTTAATGTGATGCTATATTATAATTGATTTCATTAATAATGCTCATCCGTCCTATTATCATGCACCTAATCATGGATAATGCAATTTTAGTTAATTGAAATTTTGCATTCTGTCGTTATACTGGGTGTCCCGAAATAAAGCGGTCAAATTTCTGTACTCAAAATATACTACTCGGATAATGAGTGTGGCCTCGATTTTGACGAATACGTTCCTCTAGCTTACGCGGCATGCTCGTAATCTGGTTGTTGATAAACTCTAGAGGAACAGCCTCCCAAGCTGGCCTCACAGCATGTTCCAGTCCGTCCACCGTGGTCGGAGGATTGGGTAAATCGCCTATGTATCGACCCACCCAATCCCATACTTTTTCAACTGGCGTGCATTATCTTGCTGGAAGAAACCCTCTTCGAGGCCTCGGACATATGGAACGGCATTTGGTTCTAACACCTCATTCACATAAGGTTGCGCAGTCATCGTACCACGAATCACAAGTAAAGGTGACTTGCTGTTGAATGCATTGGCACCCCAAACCATCAAACGACAGCAACAGCAAACTGGAGATCACATCGTTCACCCAGTCGCATCGTCGTCTTAGTAGGCATACACGGTAACGGCAGTTAGAAGCGTTGGAGTGCGTTGGAGAGCGTTGGCCAGCGCCGAGTCCCTCGGCAGGTAGAAGCAGGCCGGCGCCGGTTCCCCACGCAGTCAAACACACCAGTGCATGGTACAGCGAAAACAGACAAGAAAAATAGTACAAAGATTGGCCAGTCGCATCTAGACACGGTATACGAAACATGCAATAAGGGTTCAAAATGTTGCCCATTATTGTCAAAACAATGAGGGACAGTTGCAAAAACACTGAAAATGATTGAGATATGACCGCCGTATGACTGATTTGTTTGGTTTGGGAATTATTATGGCACCTAGCCTATCTCTAGTGTTGTGGTTGTGTATATATATTTTGGTCTCGTAATATCATTGGTCGGGTACATTGTTATTTTGTTAAACATTAATATTAGAATAGCTTTTACTTTCGATACACACCGATAGGTGAGGGGAGTATTGTGATCGCAAAAATTATCGATTTTGAGATAATATTATGCTTTGTGGGCATTGGAAACAACATTGACATTGGACGCGCTACATAAGGAGGCTCCTGCACTTGGCAACACATCAGGAACGACCTAGATTCAGTGGGAATTCCCATGTCGGACAGATCCTTAGGGTTGGCCCACCATGTATAAGATAGTTATAACATCATTATATGCTCACTTTGTTACCTCATATATTTTACATTTTGCATAGATTTGCCAGTCGTATCTAGACACGCGGTAGAAAGCATGTCGTCTTCTTCAGATGACGACTTTATTGTGTTAGAATCGGTGTTTACTAAATTGAAAAGGAAAAAGGTTGGTATACATACGCTTAATCGCGAAAGAACAAAATATGGAGAATATCATCATTTATTCCAAAGTTTAAAGAATGATAATCAAAGATTTTTTCAATATACCAGAATGACCCTGGATACGTTTAAATATATTTTGGACAAAGTGGAATATCGCTTAACAAGGAAATGGTGCAATCTATACAAACTGCCTATTTTCCCAGAAGAAAAGCTTGTTATAACTTTGAGGTAAGCAGTTTTGTTATACTATTTTTTGATATTACTAATTTTTATTATTTATGAAGTATATGTTATATAACAATTATAATAATTTATTTACTCGTGAGATACAAAATTACTGAAAAAGTAAATAAATAGGGAAATTGCCAGAGAAGGCATATGGCTGTAGATGGATCAATTGAGTGTTGAACATATAGAGTGAGTCTAAAGTATGGTTATAATGCAGCTTGTATCTTTTATCCCAAATAGGGGTTTTCGCAAACACTGAAGCTATAAGTAACTCTTTATCGATACTCATCTTCGACCGGCACAGACGAAACCAGGTATCAAACTAAATTTCTGTTACTATAACCCATACGACCCATGCGCGCCATGCTGCTACAACTGTAGCCACCCTGCGCCCCATGGTTACAGCAATTGCTTTGAAAGAAGCACCACGTTCTCGTTGGCCCACAGTCCAATCCCGTTCTTATTGGCTTAATTGCCTAAACTGGAGCTGTCGTCTTCTAGAGGTGCTATTTAGGTAATTAGCGTCTGAATGAAGAAACAGTGTTACACGTGTACTAGAGATGGTACTGCCAAGCTTTGTACAAATTTTCAATGCAAATATCCCTTTTTTTCTAGGTGTTCGGATTTCAATTGCGAGTAGTACATTAAGGAAAGTCCTAAGGGAGCTGTGTGGCAGCCAATAAACACAGAGACCCTGGGATAGTCATGAATTCGTCAACAATGACGGGTATTCCAGTTGTAGCAAATAAACTTGTATGAGCATGCTAAATTATTTGCATGGTCATGACTTCTCGAGTGTGGGAACGATGTGTCTGAAGAAATGGGAGCTAAATTCATCGATGAAAAAATCAGATCGTTAAAACAAACAACTAAGCTGTGGGACTTGCAAGAACAGCAGTTATGGACATCTGCACAAGCGAGACATAACCGCCCAGTGGTTGTGATATTTATTTGAAAATTTCAATATAGATACATGGTGGTCCATGGTAGTCCAATAACAATAGTCGAGATTTAGAACTTAAGGGGCCTGGATACACACATGTATACATACGTATTTGCCATGTAAAATACGGACTCACAATTTCTCGCATATTGCACTCTATTTTCAAACTACATATACAGGGTTATTCACGTTATTCGACACGGAGCATTATGGCTAAATTATTTGATAGAAAAGAAAATAATAATTTCGGATGGATAGAGACCCATAAAGGCTACATTTTAAAAATATTTTCATGTTATACAAGTGTCCCAAAAACACGAAATGTATCAAAGTTATGTTTTTTTAAATGGAACACCACGTATATTATTACATATTCAGATTCCCTGGTGAATTCTAGTGTGACTTTATGTATCATACATGGGGCTTAGAGCGAACCGTTTAGGTGTAAATCACCATTTTCGGTATAAGTAGATATCAGGAAAAAATTGAATATCGCAGAGATTATAAAATTTGGAAGGCTGTGACTTTGCCGTGTTACTAAGCATAAGCTGCGTCAGCTTTGATGAGACTGTTAAATTTAAATTACGTTTGTGCTTGGAGAAATCGGTCGATGAATTAAGGAAACTTCGATCAGCGATAACTTCATTTTTTCAAATGGGAATGCCTAATTCTTTTTATACGGTTAACCGTAGAATTTGATAACCTTTCTAATGATATAAGGTTGTGAATATCAATCTCTTGTAGTTTTCATTTAATTTTAAATTCTCAAACAAATCGGCGTTTTTCAATTTTCCTACCTATAAGCAACGTAGCAGGCCATGAAATATAAACAAAAATCTGTTCAGGTAGAAGAAAACAACTAACTTAGCAGAAAAATCCACACGAAGTAGACTAAAGCGACAAGATTATAAAAATTATTCACAACAAACAACGGCGGTAACATATCTAAGGTCAAAGAGAAGCTGTAGTATGGCAGTAATAGATATTTTTTACAGTCTACTGGCTACCGCAATTTACTAGAGGCTAAAAATTTCCAAGACAATTAAAAACCCTGATATGAAACAAAACAACCAGCGACTGTTGCTCCAGCGCGCAATTATCAATCATATGTAAGGGTGTAAACAAGTAGTAGTTTGCGTCGAAGTCGATACCGAAAGGAGCCCTTCTATTTTTCAGTATCTATTAGCAATATTGCCAAAAAGGAATACTGATAAATCAGATATAAATTTTCTACCATTTAAGTTATGATTTATAATTTGAACTAATTTTAATTCATTCTTCATTTTCTGCGATCTTGTTAATAGGTAGGTACTGAAGAATTTTCAGAACTCCAGTCAGAGGTACTTTTGACTTGAGTTTTGACAGAATTGCATACATTTTTATATCATTAAATGTGAAATTTTGTTATGAAAATGATAAGCTGCCTACAACATTGTCTAGTAGTTTTCGTTTCATTTCAAAATTTTTAATGGTTTTGGAAAGTGCCAATCTCTAGTACATTGCAGTAGCTAGTAGGCTGTGAAAAAATCCATTTCTGCCATACTCCAGCTTCTCTTTAACCTTAGATATGTTACCGCCGTTGTTTCTGGTTAGACTTTGTTGTGAGTAATTTTTATAATCTTGCCCCTTTAGTCTAGTTCGTGTGTATTTTTCTGCTAACTTAGTTGTTTGTTGTTTTATTCTACCTGAATAGGTTTTTGTTTATATTTCACGGCCTGCTACATTGCTTATAGGTAGGAAAATTGAAAACCGCCGATTTGTTTGAAAATTCAAAATTAAATGAAAACTACCAGAGATTGATATTCACAACCTTATATCATTAGAAAAGCTATCAAATTCTAAGTTTAACCGTATAAAAAAAATTAGGCATTCCCATTTGAAAAAATCAAGTTATCGCTGATCGAAGTTTCCTTAATTAATCGACCGATTTCTCCAAGAATAAACGTAATTTAATTTTGACAGTCTCGTCAAAGCTGACGCATTTTATGCTTAGTAACACGGCAAAGTTACAGCCTTCCAAATTTTATAATCTCTGCGATATTCAATTTTTTCCTGATATCTACTTATACCGAAAATTGTGATTTGCACCTAAACGGTTTGCTTTAAGTCCCATGTATGATACATAAAAGTCACACTAGAATTCACCAATGAATCCGAATATGCAACAATATATAGGGTGTTCCATTTAAAGAAACATAACTTTGATACATTTCGTGTTTTTGGGACACCCTGTATAACATAAAAATATTTTTAAAATGTAGCCTTTATGGGTCTGTATCCATCCGAAGTTATTATTTTCTTTTTTATCAAATACCTTAGCCATAATGCTCCGTGTCGGATAACGTGAATAACCCTGTATAATATTTCAGAAGGCGATACCTTTGGACCATTTGACCTTACCTTTGGATTTTTGGACTTATCTGCCCTCATCTTATACACACACTGGAGAAAGGGAACAGGTGGCCACGCCTCCTCGCTAACACGGGGACACGTCTTTTCTTGGATTCTCAATTTCGCAGCGCTATACCCTAGACCCTTAAATCTATGATATATAATCCAATCAACAATCCAATCGTTTGCTGACGACACTCAGCTACTGCATTGCTTTAATCCAGAAGATGTGACTGATCAAAGTATAATGTTACAAAAGGATATAAATCAGCTGACGCAATTCTCTTCCAGCCATAACCTGAATATAAATCCAGGATTGTCCAAAATTATGTTGTTTTGTAATGAGTGAAAGAAAAATTTATGTTATTTCAAAATTAAACATATACTCAATAATCAAAATTCATAATTTTTTGACTATACAAAGATTCTTGGAGTAGTTATTGACACCAAAAATAAAGACGAATATATTATTATTATAAATTTACAAAGCTAATTTTTTTAAAATCTACTAAGGATGTAGTTTTTCAACCATATTAAAAAAATGAATGGTCAGTCTCGCCTCAGAAGGGCTGAAGCGAAGTAAATAAAACTTAAAATGGCGATACCAGTATAGTTTTGAAAGTGTCAAGTGATAATAATTCGTTCATTCATATCTTATTGGTTATGTTAATTCTACAATTTGTGAGTTGTAGCTTCTTATAGTTCAATGTTATGTAATTTACAATTATTGACGCATTTAAATATTCAACTAATACTTTAGAAATTTCATCTGATTGGAATTGAAGATTGACTATTGGAAATTATATTTAACGCTTTTACTTCTCTCACCGAAAGGTGTGACCGCGAAATTTTGCGATTTTGAGATAACACTCTTACCACACCAATAGGTGAAGGGTGAGATGAAAATTTTTGATTTTGACAAATCCACTTTTTGGGCATTTTATAACATCTACATAACGAAAATCTATGTCACTCATTTCCATCAATCTCTCTGTCTGTCTGACTGTCGGTCTGTCGGTCGGTCTGTCCGTCAGTCTGTCGGTCTGTCTGTTGGCGTTTTTCTACCCTCGTAATCTCAGCAACCGCTGCTTGAATTGTGGTGACATTCGGGACATTCGGGTAGCAATATGCTGTGGGGTGGTAGTAGGTAGTGCTGCTATAATTTTGAAAATCGGTCCATGGAGGGCGGAGTAATTCGCAAAAAACGAGAATTTCAAATATGCCTCAAACATCGTATTTAGGTGTTTTAGGAGTTCCTGATCATGTTCTACTTTTTCTTGGCTGAGGGTGAAATTGATGTGGTTGGGGGGTGTGGGGTTGTAAAACTGAAAAATTTGTTGTATTCATAATAGCCTGTTCACCGACCTGTGAAGGAAATATTTAGCGACTTAATACACTTTTTTAGGTCCATCCGAACATCTTGCCTATTACAGAAACCAAGGTACTTAGAATTTTCTGATGGGTACATAAGAGTATTTGCTTTAGATCGTTTTGTATTGTGTAACCTAGAAGGTATTGAATTGATTTTTAAGAAACTTTGATACAGTGGCTAGGATGGTAAGCGCCTATGGTTTTTAGAAATCGTGTCAGTCATTTTAGGGGTTCCTGATCATTTTCTACTTTTTTGAGTGGGGGTGGAATTGGGGTGGTTGGGGGCAGGGTGCTGTAAAACTCAAAAATTTGCGGTACTCGAAAAACGCTCCACAATGCGCTGAAAAATTGACTTTCGTGATATCATGTGCTTTTTAGACCTATTTGAATATTGTCTTTGAATTTTATATGTGTTGAATGATTTGATACATATTATAATCCTATAACGTTTATTTCGGAAACTACGTACTTAATTGTGATGAAATTGTGACGCCGTATTACTACCGTGGAGGAAATGGTAACAGTGTTTTGTTGTTGGATGTTGGTAGCAAATCTGTATCGATGCTTTAGAAAATTTTGCTACTGCGTAGTTGTTTTATTTTGAAACGTGAAATCTATCGGTGCATCCGCATGATTTCGATTCTCTTAAGCCGAGGTATTTTTCCCGTGCATCCATACAATATCATTTGCAGTATGTTACCCCCGGATGTCATTTGTTGGGAGCTGTTATTAATCATTCTGCGTAAAATTCCATTTGCTTTTGTTTAAATTTACAACCGAACAGAAAATTTTAACATTATCGGCGTTATGAGAGATAAAATCAATGGACGTTTTTGTCCCGCCCAACAACATTTTATAATTGTGTTAAACAAAGCTTCGGATCAAAGCCTGTATATTTGCAAACCATTTATTAGGGATGAAATTCACAAGCGAATGACAAATTACCCCGAAAACTAAAATTGTTTAATTCGTCGCCATACTCAGGATAATTAATGATATTTTGTGGTGATTTTGATAGCGCCGACCCCTCGACATAGGCGTGCCCACTCCCACTGAGCAAACCGCGTAGGCTGAGCCTAAATACCAGAGTACCGCGGCTGCTGTGAAAGGGTTATGTTATGGGAAGTTTGTTAACGCGAGATTTGAATGGGCCAATACCCGCAGGCCCAATAAATACATCTCCTGGCAGTCCATTCCAAGCCTTGGATACCCTGGGAATAAATGTGCGGTTGTACCGCTCGGTTCTTGATGTATGAAGGACTTAATCTAATCTATTTGACAATGAGTGGATTTGTTTGATGATAATGATAATAATAATAAACCGTCTTTATTACCCATTTTTTACATTTCAATCAATAAACCAGTGGCGGAGTCTAGCTTCAAGCTACTCCACTCAACCACCGGGGGACAGTGCCCAACAACTAAATAACAAGAAAAAATAGCCTTTACAGAGCCGACAAAGCAAAAGAACATAATATAAAAAATGGAGTCAAGTTGATTGACTCAGTACTTCCCACACATTACGGTGATACCAGTTTATTATTTTCCCATAGCATGAAGCTTTAGTCTGAGATCCCCTTACAACCAAATCAATTTCCCAATTTCACTCCCACCCAAAAAAGGTAGGAAACGGTCAGGAACCCCTTAAACATCTAAAAACGAAGTTTCATATTTTTAGTTTTTTGATTATTGCTACGCTGCCACTGACAAGCTTTCTAACAAGCATAAGCGTTTTCCTTCCTCACCACAGTAATAATAACGTGTCAAAATTTCATTAGAATCAATTTAATAGTTTCCACGTTAGCAAATACAAAACGATCTAAAGCAATGAATACTCGTATGTATACCGAAAGTTCTAAGTCCCTTAGTTTCAGTATAGTAAAGCCCAGAGATATACCATTTGTTTACAAAGTGAGGATCTCCGCAAAAAGTGCCGACAGAGAAAGGAAACGGGGTCGGACTGGGCGTTCGAATTCGATGGAGTGGGCAACAACGAAAATGTTCGTTCCATCCAATAAAGTGCTCATACATCAGTTGGTTGAACAATATGTTTGAAACTTTATTACCTGTTGATAAATATATGGTAGAGACATTTCAATATAACCGTATAAACCATATGGTAAATTATTCCTTTCTACACTCAATTTTAATGTTCGATTCGTTGTTTTAGTTGTCCCCAAATTAATTCTATAGGACTGAAAATGCAAAAATAGGGAGGCAACCTTAAGACATCATGACCATACTTTTTAGCTATGCTTTCTATGACATATTGTTTCTCAAACTGTTCAGTGTGGAGGACTTTCAATAATTCAGTTTTTTTTTTGTAAGTTTCTTCAAAGTACAAATCCTGTTTTATGAGAAAATCTTGTATTTCCGCCTTCGATAACGCTGAATTCGGAATTTTGTACCTTTGTCTGGAGTGATAGCTTGCGTTGTCCATTACGATGACGCCAAATGGCTTTAAATTGGGAATAAGTGTATACTCAAACCATCGCTCAAATATTCCCGAGTCCATGTTTTTGTGGTAGTCTATATTGCAGTCTTCAATTTTCTTTCCGCATAATTTGAGTGCGTTTTCGACCTAGCCCTCAGATGATCCGTAGTGTAAGATAAGTATACGCGGTATCATGGGGATCATACCAGGTCTCGTCAAGGTAGTACACTGATCTCCCCTGCTCGTTCCGGTATTGCTCTCAAGTAATCGTGCCGCCATTCCACAATCCTTGCACTTTCCATTATAGCCATTCGTTCGTTCACAGTTCTGTACCTAAACCCAATCTTCCTAATCCATCGCTGCAATGTACTCCTTGGATACTGTTACCCCATTCTAGCCAATTGTCTTTGAACGGATACGATTGTGGGTAGTTCGTTAATTTTGTACTTTTCGTACACAATATTCCTCAATAATTTTGTGATCGTGGGATCTAGTTCTTTTGAAACACCAGCATCAAACCTACGCTTCCTCTTTTGTGGCCCATTTCTCAAAATTTCACATACTGTTGTATATGGAACGTCTGTTAGAATTGACGTCTTTTTGATCATACTCTCCTTGTTTTCATTCTCCGGATCCTTCGTTAGTTCATTATCATTAAGTACTATTTGTTTTGCATCTGCGCTAAGATGTGACCTTTTGTGAGGTTTTAATTGGTCTACCTCCACCTCCCTCTGTTCAAATTCATTATCAGTGTCCGTACTATAGTCACTACTTTCACCACCGTAATGACAAACCGCCGACGTAGCTTCACTGCTGCAGGGTAATTCACATCGCTGTGAAATCCCATTATCTTCCCAAGGCCGAAACATACTCTAGCTGTCACACTTCCAAAAAAAACGTCCGATTCAGACAGAAAAGTAACGCACAAAAGTAAAAGCAGATTGGCGTTGCTATCAATAACGGTAGCAATACCTGCCTAAACAATTTGACTAAGTCCGGTCCTCTTCATCGATGGAGTCGCTAATAATCCTAAAATGTGTCGGTCTTATCATAGTTCAGTCAAAATATACATCGTGAACGTCATCCGACAGATTTACGTTCAAATACAACTTAGTGTTTCATTTTCACCATTCTAAAAGGTTACGTTATGTTAGAAAATTGGTTAGAAGCACATTCCATGAATTGGTTACGAGTACGAAAGTAAAATAATGGTAACCATTGAATATTATCAAAACTGTATCTATTCCAAATGATGAACTGTACTAAGAGATGGTATGCAGTTTTTATATAGCGCAAAACGTACACAAATGGTATATCTCTGGGCTCTACTATAATAGGCAAGGCAATGTTCAAATGGACCTAAAAAGCTGATTCATGTCGCTAGGTCTTCCTTCACAGGTCAGCGAACACTGGACAGCCTATTATTAACACAGCAAATTTTTCAGTTTTTTCAACCCCCCCCCACCCCCCAACCACCCCAATTTCACCCCCACCCAAATAAACTCAGAAAATGATCAGGAACCTCTAAAAAACTTAAAAACGAAGTTTGAGCTGTTTTTATATTTTTAGTTTTTTATTACCTATTTCTGCGCCGCCACTGGCACGATTTATAAAAGCCATACCATTTTCCATCCTCGCCACGGTAGTAATACTTTGTCAAAATTTCGTTAAAATCAATTCAACAGTTTCTTCGTTACATAATATAGAACTATCTAAAGCAATACTCGTATGTTTACACCAGAAAGTCCTTTCGTTTCTGTAATAGACAAGGCAATGTTCGGATGGACCTAAAAAAGTTATTTATGTCACTAGGTCTTCCTTCACAGGTCAGTGGACAGTCTATTATGAAAGTAACAAATTTTTCAATTTTACAACCCCCCACCCACCAACCAGCCCATTTCACCCCTACCAAAAAAATTGTCGAAAATGATCAGGAACCCTTAAAACGCCAAAAAACGAAGTTTGAGGCATATTTAAAATTTTTCGTTTTTTGCTAATTACTCCGCCGCCCATGCACCGATTTTCAAAATTATAGGAACATTACCTACTACAACACCACGGCATATCGCTGCCCATACTTCATAACAATCCATCCAGCCGTTACTGAGATTACGTGGCTAGAAAAACGCGTACAGACAGATCGACAGACAAACCGACAGACAGACCGACGGAAATGAGTGACGTGGATTTTCGTTATGTAGACATCATAAAACGTCCAAAAAATGTATTATCTCAAAATCGAAAATTTTCGCGATCACAATACTCCCCTCACCTATCGGTGTGGGAAGTAAAAGGATCTCAAATGTATGAGCAAAACATAATAAATTTATATAGAGCAAAATCACAGGCTAAGAAAATAAATATTATATATACACACACATAATATACACACTGGTAGATACATACATTTAATAAAATATATGTTCACATAATATGGAGAAATGATAAGCGCACGATATATCACTAAATCCAAAACTGGCGTATGTCACTAACATTAGTTATTACAAAAATGTACATGTGTGTATATGTTACAAGAATAAGGGTGCTGTTAACATGCAATCTACTGCATATCAAAAAGATATCGCTTGAGCTTGAACTTGAATTTGTTTATATTTAGAAGCTTGAATTCTTCTGGAAGTAAGTTATACTTCCATACTTCCATGATATTGCATTGGCATCAAGTTTCTCCCAGCATCTTGAATCTTTTCCCATAATTCGTTTGAATTTTGAGGTCTAAAATTTTGCTTATACATTTTTTTAACAATTATGCTCCAAATATTTTCGATGGGATTCATATCGGGACTACAAGAGGGCCATGGCGGCACTTCCACATTATTAGCTTGAAACCAATTCCTTACAGAATTAGCGGTATGAACAGGACAATTATCTTGTTGAAATATATAGTTATTTTCAGGATAAAGTTGTTCAATGGATGGGGGAGATGTTTTCCAAAATGTTAATATAGTTTTCGGCGTTAAACCTGCCTTCTATTCTCCAGTAAACAGCAGGTCCATGGATACTTATCCAGCCCCATACGTTAACAGAAAGACGTCCCAATCTGAAAGCAAGGGAGCTGGTGTAACGTTCTTCAAATCTGCTACTGTCTGGTCGATAAACACGAATTTGGCCATTATAAGTGGACTGGAACATTTTTTCGTCGGTAAAAATGACCGAGTTCCAAAATTCGGGACAGCGGCATATGTAATTTAATGAAAAAATTAATCTTGCCTGCCGCTGTTCTACAATCAGGAACATTTTTTTTCTGTAGGTCGATTTTTAGTTCAGATTATCTGACCCTTCTACTACATGTAGGCTGTGAACCAGGAAATTCTATATGAATAACCGCATCTTTCGCCGTTCCAAATGATTTGCCCTTAGGTACCCCAAAAGAGCTTCGTCCTGTTCAGGGTTTGA
This sequence comes from Callosobruchus maculatus, assembly GCA_951848785.1. Taxonomy (NCBI): domain Eukaryota; kingdom Metazoa; phylum Arthropoda; class Insecta; order Coleoptera; family Chrysomelidae; genus Callosobruchus; species Callosobruchus maculatus. The sequence goes on from CATOUR010000235.1 coordinate 894,114, forward strand.
AACTCTGGATCGATCTGAACCAACTTTTCTTTTTACTGATTCCTCTTGCTCCCAGCGTTGTTTAATTTTTAATATCGTTTTTTGTTTCTGTTGTAGAATTGCACAACTTCACGAATTTTCAACCTCCTTCAATTTTAGCCACTATTTGAGCCTTCTCTATTCCAGATAACTTTTTTATTTTTCTTCAAATTTGTCAAACATTGTCATGCATGACATTTAGCAATAACCTCCAATAGACAATGACTGGCACCAGCCCGTTTCACACAAATATGACGTAGGTCGGTCCCTTTCTAATTCTTGTACGCCTTTTTTATGCATATAACTTACTGTACGTCAAGCTAGAGGACTTATTTTAATCCCCTGGACAAGGTGGGGCGGTTCTGTCTGTCATTGGACAGAAGCCGGCTAAAGTTACTTGTGGGTCTGCTATCTGGCATGGGGAACTAGAACACATAGAAAAATTTGTCGTTCTGTCAAAGACTTACGCTTGGATTTAATGGGACGTTACACTCAGCATTCCTCAAATACAGAATAGAATAGAATAGACTATATATATTTCATGTTTGAACATTACATTACTGTTTTACATATGTCAAAGAAAATATTTACTTCACATATTGTCTCAAAATTCGTATAACGAACATTAAATAAAATAACACTTATTAGATATTGTCACAAGTTACAATCACATAGTATATCACAAAAAATAGCACACACATAATCCAAAATGTCAACTATATAAAATCTCTTTCTGTCAAATTATCATTTAAAATGTCATATATAGTTTCATAGTTTTTTCTAATCAGCATATTTTTGATAGTTTGACAGAATTTTTTTTCAGGAAGTGTTTTGATACTATCTGGAAGTTTATTAAAGTAGTTCGGTCCATAGTAATTATATGCATTTCTCGAGCTTTCTAAACGTAGGTACTCTATTCGGATATTTTGTCCTTCTCTTAAGTTATATTTTTGTTTTTCTGCTTTCGTAGCGTACTCACTTAAATGGCTTTTAACATATATCAGAGATTTTAATATATACAAGGATGGAATTGTAAGTAGTTGAAGCTCGACGAACTTTTTCCTGACCTCATCGCGATATCCTAAGCCTAACATTACTCTGACAACCCTACGTTGCAACGCGAAAATTCTGGACATGTGACTTGAATCACCCCAGCTCAAAATCCCATATGCACAATGAGAAACAAATAAAGCATGATATGCAGTAAGTAAGAGGTTAAGGTCAATTACTCTTGCTAGATTTCTTATGACAAAAATATTTGTAGACAATTTTTTTGCCAAAGTATTGGTGTGTTCTTTCCAAGACAGTGTGGGATCCAACTGAACGCCTAAAAATTTCATTCCTCAAATACAGCGATGTTTTATCCAATGGGAAGTATATAGTTGGTAACGAATTATATCGTATTGTCGATTCAACTACAAGATGTCATTGGATTCCAATGGATAATTCAATCGCAGCCTGTCGTTGAATCGAATCTGTGTTTGGTAATTGATTCTAAACTACTTTCTTTTCCTTGGACCAACAGATTTTATTGCGAGGACAGCTGATTGATTCGTTTGGTTGTTTAATTGTGTGATTTTGTATGAAGTTATAAGGAGTATTATATAAGAATTAGACATAAGCCTGCACCAGCTGTTGCATTTTTACCTGAAATATAACTGTCTGACTAATTTGAATACCTACATTCAAATGAGGGTGTTAGCCTCTTCTAAATCCCAATTTCTCAGTAGGTCCTCCATTTAATATATAACTGGACACATTTAAATCACACAATTGCTGATGCAATACGCAAAACCATGAGATGACACAACACGGATAACACCGAAACAACACAACGACACAACCTCGTAGATGTTGGCGGGTTCGTGGCGACAGTAACACTGAGATGATCCGCCTGTTCTTTATTTTTACGTAAATTGAATCGGCACATCAGTCCTGCCTAATACTGATTATAGTTCAGCGAACGACAAGGGCCGTTGAAACAAAATTAATGTTTATCAGATGAATTATCACGAACTGCTGTTGCAGTAATAATTTTTGTACATTGAATAGATTGTATGCTTTGCCTACATGAAACATAAGGTAAATTTCGAAAACAAAAGGATGTTTTGATTGCATTATATGTCAATACTGGTATTAGAAGGATTATACATATCGTTAGAACGAATATAAAATTATTTTGAATTTATTGGCGTACCTGTGATTACTTCGAATATAAGGATTGAATTCTTTCAATGACATGGATTTGAAACAACTGTAAATATATTTAAAGCGATGGAAAAACATCCAAATACTAACAATTAATTGGAAACGCAACTGTATTTTATTCTGTGAATGAGGAGAGATGCAAAAGGGCCTGTAGGCGTAGGTAAATTTTGTCACCAGAAGGCTTCTTTCCTTTTTTCACTGATTCAACTATTTCGTAGAAAGACTGTTAGACTGGAAAAACAATTTTTCGTGGCTGGAATATTAATTCCCCTAGGGTTAATAAGTCGATAGTTTGATCCGTACTCCCTGACTGCTACGTCACTGTCAGATTTCCCCTCGGCTGCATCAAGCCAGTCCGATTAATTCATTTCGCAGGGACTTTTCCAAAGTGCTCGAATCCAATTAGGTATAAGTCACAGTGGATTGTCAAGCTCGTTCATCAATAAAGTGACTTGCACCTTGCGGAAAACATATTTTCTACATTTTATCCGAGAGACAGTGATTCGCCACTTTGTACGAATGACTTTTTTGGGTGGATTTGGCTTTTTTAGCTGTAACTGTTTATCAGCACTACATGAAACGACACTTCCTACACCCTAGAATTATTTCTTTTTGGTGGAGATGGATTGTTGTATCGTTTTAGCTACAACGATCTTGGATAGTAAGAAGGTGGTGCATAGGAACATCATCATTATAGTCACAATGTCTTAACAGACATGTTGTGAACTCGTAAAATGCATCAAGTCGGAGCTAGAGTATTGCCGACACGAATACTATCAATAGTTTTGAGAACTGTAGTTCGCCATCGTTCGCGATTTACTGTCAGTTCAGTGGCGCTCTTGATACTCACATCTAGCAACTGTTTCGTCGTATCCACCCAGCGTGTAGGGGAACGGCCACGGCGCTGCCCACTCGAGGCGTGATCCTGAACTACAAGTTTCTCCATATTATCGCTTCTGTGAATATGTTCGAAGAATGTAAGCATTCTCATCGACACAATGGAGGATAGTATCTTTGGATTATCGAGCTCATCCAATATGGAAACATTAGTTCGATGGGCGGTATAAGGAATTCTCAGCATTCTCCTCCACGTCCACATTTCAAAAGCATCTATGCGAGCTCGATCTGCCTTTTTAACAGTCCAAGTTTCCGAGGCATACAAAAATATGGAAAACACAAGAGACTGAACCAGTGACATTTTGGTAGCTTTAGTGACGTTATGGTCACGCCATATTTTAGTAAGCTTTGTCATAGCCACCCGTGCCTGTTAAATGCGCCGTCGAATCTCATTCTCACAGCTACCTGAATTGTCGATCAAAGAACCGAGGTACACAAAACTTTGAACTACCTCACAACGGCCTATTGACTTTATTTCTCGATGATTGTCATGCTCTCTATCTACGATAATAACCTTGGTCTTGTCGTAGTTAATACCAAGGCCATATGCTGCACTGTGTTGTTCTAAAATGTTCAATAGAGCTACTAGTCCTTCCTGAGAAGCAGCAATAGAACATGCATAACTAGATAAGTAATGGTAACTATTCAGCACAGTCATTGTTCACGTTCGTCACCGTATGAACATTCATTGTGTATGTACGAGGTCGGTTCAGAAAATAATGGCAGCAGCATGAGTTATGAAAAATAATTCACTCTGTTCATACGTATTCAGAGTATGGTTGTAGTACACATGGCAAAAAGTCATAAAAAAGTAAAACAGTAAAGACAAACAACACAAAATGAAAAAATATGCGATCTAAATAGTCACTATAAGTTAATATTGAGTAGGCGGCAGAAGAGATCTGCCTGTGCGCCATCTGGTACCCGGAGGTAACGGCAAACCAAACAAAGTCACTGCTAAACAGCAGCAAACTTCTTGACGCATTCGCTTCACCTAACCAGATAGGCGCGCTTCTATGCCAACTGCATATGAGAGTCGATATACGAGGGTTGCTCTATAGCTCTATAGTTAATATCGAGCCTGGGAATCCATTCTGCGGCTGATGGCTTGGCCTGGTGGAAGTTCTTATTCTCACCTGGATATCCACTAAGGCCACATTCTTGCACTATATGCCTGACAGTTTGGCGTTCCGCAGTCTGACTAAAACTATTCTTCAATGTTTCAAATGCATCAGTTTTAGAGTGCCTCCGTTCTGGATGTCAGTGTTGATAGTTGATATATTCTGGGATTCAAGAATTCTCCTTAATACTCTCTATTTGTCCTTTCATGGAAAACTTCATTTTTATAGCTCGGTTTTCACAAAGTACGAAATTATTGAGCAGGTTATGAAAACTGCCATTATTTCAAAGCCTACCTGATAAATCTGCTTGATAATTATAGATCACGTCTATAAAATTGTTTCCTCAACATACTTGACTTATATTATCTCGAGAATTTTGACTTCTTCAGATACTATTATTGCCTTATAATTTAGTTGTTCGTTAGATAAAAACAACATTCGATAGTACTTTCGCAAAATAAATAAATTTCAGTACACGAATAGAAGGTGTACGTAAAATTTGCAGAAAAGTCTAAATATCTCGGAAACTGATGGACGTAGGTACAACAAGTGCTATACAGGGTTGCGATAAAGTATGGAACCAAGCAAATAACTTTGGAACGGAAAGAGTGATATTGCTGAAAATTTGTAGGCAAGTGTAGTGACGTCTAATGCATCCGAAGACATTATGTTAGCTATTAATGTACTTCCGGTTTAACCGGAAGTACCGTCAACTTTTTTAATTTAAATGGGACACCCTGTATATTTTTGCAGATTTTAATTCATCTTTTTTTTTCCGAATACGTCCATAATGGGTTTAGTATTTGTTTCTTAAAAAATTTGTCTCACAAATTCGTCCGTGGCGGTCTGCGGTCTTCCCGTTTGAGGTAATTTTTTTTGTATTTTTTATTTTAGTCACCGTCAAACGTGTTATAGGACCCCTGTCGGGACGTAAGTCATCAAAAGTTGACACACTTCATTGTGAGTTCTCACGCGATCGCCAAAACCGACTTTGAATGACCGGCATTTTAAACACCTGAAATGATAAAGAAGCTTTATCTTTCCCGTTTTTACAGAAACTAATGCTAAACCCACTATGGACGTATTCGGAAAAAAGATGAATTAAAACCTGCAAAAATATACAGGGTGTCCCATTTAAATTAAAAAAGTTGACGGTACTTCCGGTTAAACCGGAAGTACATAAATAGCTAACATAATGTCTTCGGATGCACTAGACGTCACTACACTTGCCTGCAAATTTTCAGCAATATCACTCTTTCCGTTCCAAAGTTATTTGCTTGGTTCCATACTTTATCCCAACCCTGTATACAAAGATGAAAGAGCATATTGAAAGCAATATTTTTGTATAATAAAATATAGGGGTTGCATTTAACAAAAAAGAGAAAATGTAGTTTATGCATCCTACCTCACCCTGTATACGAATATGCGTCGGCGACTCTTTTTGCAGCCTAAGTTAAAACTAGAGGATATTTTTTGTTTTTTCTGTGTAAAAAAAATATGTTTGATTCTTTATTTTTCAATACACAGTACGTTCATTTGACAGCGATTTGGATATAAAAATGGTCATAACTTTTGAAATACCCTGTATAATGTTACAATACCTTATATTTTAAGAACGGAAATCATTAGTGGAATCTTAGTGTGAAATAATATATAGGGTGTCTTATTTAAAAAAATCCATGTTTGCATCACCACGTAGTTACGGATCACCCTGTATAAATAAAAATATTTTCTGTGCAAGGAGCATACCCTTGGCTACAACATTTATTTACAAATTTTTTCGCTATCTTCTGCAGTAGTGGAGTTATCGATCGATCCGGTACCAAAAACTTACCCTGTACTTTAATTGCAATATCCCTGTTTTCCTAGGTATTAGGATTTCACTCGTGAGTCGTACGTATCTTATAGAAATCCTATAATAATATTCAGATGTACTCTGTGTCCACCTAATTATTCTATATTCTATAAAATTGCCTTCGGTAGCCACATATCCCATAAAATAAAAGATTACCATCATAAAATATTATATCGATATTACTGCAGTTTATTGACCAGTTGTGGAGAGCATCAAAAAAAGTCACATAAAGGGCGGCATTCTATTTAGATGCGCCAAATGATATTTGATAAATAAAACGCAAACTCTTCTGCATCTGCTTACCCAACAAAAGATCTGATAAAATCGAAATGTGCAGCTAAAAAGGAACGATCGTTTATCGCGAACCAATCGACTAGGTACCCCCGAAGGGCCAATATTTCAGGGCTGAAAAAAATGATGCTGCGAAAGCTGTTGATAAGCAGCCTCTGTTACCTAATAAAAACGCAAAGTTTTGTAAATAACGTCGAAGGGATCATCCCTCGCGGTTTGCTTCCCCTCGCTGAAATATGGCTTTCATACACGGCAAAGTGCTACTGTTTAGTTTCAACCACGTGTGCAATGAAGGGTGTCCAAATTAATGAAAAGGTACCCTGTGTGTCTATGATAAGCATCTCTAAATGACTCTCACTTAAATCTCTCCACCACTCAATATGGCGTTATGTCACACTGTTGGCGTTTATGTTACGGTTGGTTACGTAGTAAGTGTTTTTTTTTTTAGTTAGGGGTGTTTGTTTTTACTTCCCACGCGATAGGTGTTTTTAGCCCTTTTAGGGGTCCCTGATCCCTTTCTACTTTTTTGGGTGGGGGTGAAATTGGGGTTGTGGGGGTGGGGGGTTGTAAAACTGAAAAAATCTCTGTATTCATAATAGACTGTCGATTGAACTGTGAAAGAAAGACCTATGAGCATAATTTACTTTTTTAGGTCCATCCGATATTATTATTATTACCATAGCGGGGTGGAAAACACGTATGGCTTTTAGAAATTGTGTCAGTGGTGGCGCAGCAATAATAAAAGAACAAAAATATAGGCAGCGGAGGAATGATGAAAAAACTATGAAACCTCGCCTCACTTTGTTCCATTCGCGTCGTACGCAAACGGCTTACCGAAATACACCAACTTACAAATCAGTTTTAGACAGGTAGCTCCTGTATCAATGGTCACCAGTATCAAGTACTTAGGAATATATCTAGATTGCCATATCAAACCGAAGGAGCATACAGAATATGTTGTCAAAAAGATACGTTACGTTATAAGCAAATTTAAACTCATTTCCACTATACTTACCTATGAACAAATGATCATTGTATACGAAGCACTTGTTCATAGTCATACATCCTAGTGACTTGTTATTTTCTAAAATAAAAATTCTAGATATCCGCCAAACATTTTTCATGTCATTAGGTATTTACCAATATAGAAATAAATCAAACTTGACAAAACATGAACATAAATATGACATAAGACCAAAAGCAAGGAAAAATACTTTATTACGATGTCATACATTTCTTGCTCCAAGACTATACAATGAGATACCAGAAAGCATAAAATGTCTAGTGCCTTTAAATTCATTCAAGTATGGTTTAAAACAATGGATAGTAAATAATAATCGCATTAAAATTCACCAACTTGTAGACATATGTAATACCTATTATTACTAATATCTATAGAAATATTCCTGAATTAACCCTTATTTGTTGTTTCTATTTTATAATAACTACCCTGTACCCATGCAAGCACAAGTTTTTTACCTTTTTGGGGCACTTGTTGTTTATTGTATTTTATTTATTTTATATTTACAATAAACGCTATACTACTACTACTACCCTAATCTCATAAAGGACCACTACAGCCTGGGACAAAGAAGAAGGGTGGCAGACCTATCCCTGTTTCACAGATTCTACCACGGAAGATGTTCGAGTGAGCTCTACCAGATAATAACACCAAAGGCCGTCCGAACGAGGAACACTAGAGAGGCTCTGCAAGCTCATCCTTACCAGGTCGAGGTCCCTACTTCCCGAACCAGTCTCCTCCAGCATTCCTTCTTTTGGAGAACTTCGACGCTGTGGAATGAGCTGCCGGGGAATTTGTTTCCCGACGGCTACAACCTGCAGCGTTTCAAATCTAACGTGCACCGACTTTGATCCTCTCGCAGCGCTTCTACAGCGCCATAAGCTTTCAGCCTCTGCGGGGGGCTCACCATGAAAAAAATCCGCAAAACTATGGATTTTGTTTGTAGCGCTAGTTAGTAGAGCGGTGATGTGAAGCAGACACAATTTCAGAGCCAATACCGATCCCTGCGGAACCCCAGCTTTGATGTTGTGGATGGAAGAAGAAAAACGGACAGATATTTTTCGACCTGAGAGGAAGTCTGCGAGCCAACCACTAAGCTTAACAGGCAGGCCGTAGAACGCAAGCTTGTTTAGGAGAGCTGCATGCCACATTTGATCGAATGACATATCGAGAGCAATGATGTGAGCCTCGCCAAACGAATGGATTTTAAAAGATGGAACCAAATCTTGTTCAAGGAGTAATGTAGCCTATACCTTGGTACAACAAATGGTGGCACCAAATTCGATAAAATTCGATATTTGATTAAGCTCTAGATGGAGGATTAGAATCACTCATTCACAGCTTTTGCAAACACAGATCTTGTACTTGCATAAGCTCTGGATGATTGTCTCTAATACTCCATCTAGATTTAAATCAAACATCAAATCTTATTGCATCTCGTGCCATCAATTGTGGTAACAGGGTCTAAAGCTCAATTTGGGTTATGAAGAGATTCGCTGATGTGTAATCATCGGAATCAGTTACGACTTCTTTGTAGATTTCCCACAGTTAGGTTGTGGTACTTGAAGTGGCAAAAGCTTGTGTTAAAACTAGTTTTAACCCAGAATTGTCCGTTCCAGTGCAATCATAGAAACGGGGATTTCATATTCATTTATTTAGAAACTAGACACAAGGCCATTATAATTGTGCATCTACTTGATTAAATGTTTGTATATATGTATATTTGTCTCTTTGTAACAACAGTATAATAGAGCATTGATACTCATAGTTGAGTGTAGTTCCATGAAAACTTAAGCTCATCGAGATGTTGATAATTGCGTGTGAACAGTTTTGAAATAGGATCATGAATTATTGTTCTGTATACATTGCTAGCTACGATATTGTTTTATTGTTGTGGGGATATGCTGTTGAGAGCCTGCTGTTAAGGGGAACCAGTTTAGGAAATCTAGAATTGGACAGGGTGGGTTCTTAGTACCAGATCGGTCCATAACTCTACTACTGTAAAAAATAACGAAAAAAAGTTCTATACAACAGTTGTAGACTAGGATATGCTTCTTGCCCAAAAAATATTTTGATTAATAAATACGTGGTGATGCTAATATAATGTTTTTTAACAAAACGCCCTATAGTCTGGATGTATTCCCAGGAATCTCACATGTGAATGATTGTTAGTCAATTTTAGAGGAAAAGAGCAAATTTCAGTTTTGTTATTGTTGAGAAAGGGTTTGTGCGAATTAAACCATTTTTTGCACGACTTGTGATGGCATTCGCCTGTTATGTTTCGCTTAGGCCTTCATTCGTATTAAAACTGAAAGTTGTGTCGTCAGCGTACATAGTTGTTATTATATCTGGTTAGCTGGATCTAGAGCTGCCATATGACAAACAAGATCATTTATACAGGGTGTCCAGTTAGTGTGTAATTCTTCGATATCTCGCAAGGTATACCTGATAGAAGAAAATGTCAAATACGAAAGTTATTTGGTTACTTAAGACGCATATTTTAAAAGTATTTTGAAATATACAGGGTATGGCGGGAAAGTAGGATAGTGATCAACTCGATTTTTTTATATGGAACTATAATTTTTTCTTAAATTCTTCTAGTTTCCATAATTAATCTCTATTCAACCCTAAAATATGTTTGCGATCGGTTGCGACGTTGCCAAGTTATAATTTATTTTCTATTAATTTCCGGATTTGCAAGGTCGCAAGTAATACGTCCAAATTGATATGCTCCTTCAACTTTTCTCAATAATATGATAGACCGAATTACTTGAATATTAAGTGAATATTATTTTTGATGTTACCAGCAATTTGTATCTACAGGGTGTTTTGGCAGAATTTTAAATTACGGCAACTTTAAAGTCATTTTGCTTTGTTTTTTTAAATGTAACACCCTGTATGTTTTATTTTAAATCGAAATATCTTCTAATACCCTATCTCGCCTTCTAATATTTTTTTCGCGTTTACGGCGTTGCCAAGTTCTAAATTATTTTTCCAAATTTTCAAACAAATATTCCCGATTTCAATTTATTTTAAATAGAATCCTCTACTTATTTTTGTTGCAATGAATTGCACATGTCAAACTTACAATATCAAAATTTTGTTTCTGTTAATTATTGAGATACGGCAACACCGCTTTTTCAGTAAACAGTACCGAAACGCTATGTATTTCCAAAACTGCCACAGCTGGAACGGTGAAATTCAATACTTCGGGGTTTTAGAACATATAAAATTCAAAAACGCTAACATCAGTGTTGTCAGATTTACCACTTTTACGTTAGACTTCATAAATAGGGCATTCCATTCAAAATTATGACGTAAAATTGATAAATCTGACAACACTGATGTTAGCGTTTTTGAATTCTGTATGTTCAAAAACCCCCAAGTATTGAATTTCACCTCTCCAGCTGTGGCAGTTTTGGAAATATTCAAGCGTTCCGGTACCGTTTACTGAAAAAGCGGTGTTGCCGTATCTCAGTAATTAATAGAAACAAAATTTTGAAATTGTGAGATCTTACTAAATTTGACATACGCAATTGATTGCAGTAAAAATAAGTAGAGGATTCTATTTAAAATAAATTAAAATCGGCGATATTTGTTTAAAAATTTGGAAAAACAATTTATAACTTAGCAACGACGCAAACGCGAAAAAAAATATTACAAGGCGAGATAGGGTATTAGTAGATATTTCGATTTAAAATAAAAAATACAGGGTGTGACATTTAAAAAAAACAAAGTAAAATGACCTTCAAGTTGCCGTAATTTAAAATTCTGCCAAAAACACCCTGTAGATACAAATTGCTGGTAACATCCAAAATAATATCCACTTAATATTCAAGTAACTTGCTGTATAATATTGTTAAGAAAAGTTAAAGGAATATATCAATTTGGACGTATTACTTGCGACCTTGCAAATCCGGAAATTAATAGAAAATAAATTATAACTTGGCAACATCGCAACCGATCCCAAAAATATTTTAGGGTTGAATAGAGATGGAATCATGGAAACCAGAAAGATTTAAGAAAAAAATATAGTTCCATATAAAAAAATCAAGTTAATCACTATCCTACTTTCCCGCAACACCCTGTGTATCTCAAAATATTTTTAGAATATTCGCCTTAAGTAACCAAATAACTTGTGTATTTGATATTTTCTTCTATCAGCTATACCTTGCGAGATATCGAAGAATTACACACTAACTGGATATAGAATAAAAAGAAATGGCCCCGATATTGAACCTTGAGGGACGCCTCTTTAATTTTACCATAATAGGTAATTTTTAACCAAGAACTGCGATGTGTGATCTTAATGCATAAGCGTCTATCCGCTACGGTGCCCCCCTTGGAAGCCAATGGGAAGTTCCCATGTCCGGCAGTCCATCTGTGATGAGGCGGGGGTATTGATTACACGAGGGCAGCGCTAGGGTGAGTTATAGTTATGGTTATAGCTTGATCTGAGGAGCGACGACGTTTCAGTAGATTATTATATCACCGCCGCGCCGCGGCCTTACCTCGCCTTGGCTCGTCCACCGCACACTCTATCCGAGATGATGGCCCATAACTGCCCCTGCTGACAGTTTGTTTCGTGTTGCGCGGTTGATTTAAGCGGTACACTCTCCATTGATTGTTATTGGGAGGAGGACCGTCTTTGTTTCTGCCAGTGCCCGCCTTATATTGCACTATAAATAATACGTCACTAAACGGGAATTTATTGCACACTGGTGGAATATATATTTCTGATACGGTGTAATTGTGGTATAAATATTGATGTCTCTACTAGGAGCACCAGCAATACCACCATCACAGTGAATTAATTACAACGGGGTTACATCGCTATCAGGATAGCTATAGGCAGTGCTTTTTTTTAAATGATTTTGACCTGCTATAGCGAAAATGGGTTGTCTCGATTTTCGATTTTGAGATGATACGCTTTTTGGGCGTTTTATGATGTCTACATAACGAAAATCCACGTCGCTCATTTTCGTCGGTCTGTCTGTCTGTCTGTCTGTTGGCGTTTTTCCAACGTCGTAATCTCAGTAACCACTGCAGGGATTGTGATAAAATTTGGGTAGCACTATGCTGTAGCTGTGGGGTCTTAGTAGGTAACGCTGCTACAATTTTGGAAATCGTTGCACGGGCGGCGGAGCAATTAGTCAAAAACAGGGGTTTCTGATCATTTTCTATTTTTTTGATTTGGGTGAATTTGGGGTGGTTGTGGGGTGGGGGGTTGTAAAACTGAAGAACTTGTAGAATTGACCTTCCATTGACCTGTGGAAGAAATACCTAGCGGCATACTATACTACACAGAGATGACAAGTCCAGCGCTTCTGCTCCTAAAGAAAAAGCAGACATCTTGGGGAAGCTCTTCGCAGCCAATTCTACTGTAGACCTTCAAGGTAGTACTCCGACCACCACCATAAGCGTGAACTCGAGAATGGCAGAGGTCAAATTTCAACATCGAGATGTAAAAAGCATCCTCCAAAAACTGAACACCAATAAAGCTACTGGTCCTGACCAAATTCCAGCCATTGTCTTTAAACGCTGTGCCGCTGAGCTTGCACCTATTCTTTGCAAGCTCTTCAAACTTTCGTATCAACGAGGCGTGTTTTCCGCTTCGTGGAAGATTGGCTGCGTACAACCCATCCCCATGAAAGGCAAAAAAACTGATCCCACCAATTATAGACCTGTGGCTCTTCTCAACATCATGTCTAAGGTTATGGAGACTGTCAATAATAACACACAGCTCCTGAAATACTTGGACAACAATAACATCATAAATGATCGCCAGTATGGCTTCCGTAAGCACAGGTCTACAGGTAACCTCCTTGCCTACGTCACTCGCTTGAGGAACAGAGCAATAGAAAATCATGGCGAATCCCGTGTTGTTACACTTGACATATCGAAAGCTTTCGACAGAGAGTGGCATGAGGGACTTCTGGTCAAGCTTGCTGCTTGTGGACTACCACCTAGCCTGGCTGAATAGCTTTTTGAACGACCGATCTCTGTTTGTTGTAGTCGAGGACTGTTCATCGGACGTATTTTCAATAAACGCCGGTGTTCCTCAGGGACCTGTCCCCTACACTGTTTCTGCTGTACATCAACAAGCTGCTGGAAATAACATCCAATCCAATCTACAGCTTCGCAGATGACAGTACACTAGTGTCGTGCATGGAACCAGGCAAGCCATTATCATACCAGGAGACGATACGTCGGCGACAGCAGCATGCCTTACAGATCAACGCAGATATCAAAACAATTGTCGAGTGGGGATTAGCAAATAAAGTACAGTTCAACGTACAAAAAACTCTGGCAACAACACTTACAAAGAAGGCACAGATCCGACCATCGCTGGAGTATTGCTCCCATGTGTGGGGATGTGCTTCGAAACACTCTCTAAAGCTTCTGGACACTATCCAAAAAAGAGCAATTAAATTAATCGATACGCCTAACCTCACAAAGGACCTCCACAGCCTGGAACATCGAAGGAGGGTGGCTGACCTATCGCTGTTTTACAGATTCTATCACGGAAGATGTTCGAGTGAGCTCTCCCAGATAATAACAGCAAAGGCCGTCCGAACCAGGAACACTAGAGAAGCTCTGCGAGCTCATCCTTACCAGGTCGAGGTCCTTACTCCCCGAACCAGTCTCGTTCAGCATTCCTTCTTTTGGAGAACTTCGACGCTGTGGAATCAGCTGCCGGGGGAATCGTTTCCCAACAGCTACAACCTGCAGCGTTTCAAATCTAACGTGAACCGACGAACCGCCTTTGCGGGAGGCTGACCATAAAAAAACTTTTTTAGGTTCATCTGAACTGAACATTGGTTTGCCTATTACAGAAACTAAGGAACTCGATACCCCTTGTCATTTGAAATGTTTAAGGGGATGATCCTGGGGGCAGAGGGTACAAGGGGGTGAAGTAAGTTTTGGTTAAAAAGTTGTCCCCCTTGGCAAGTTTTCAAATGAACGCCCGGTATAAGCGTGTAGTGTTTATTGTGCATTGTATAACAATATATCTAACACTTAATTCTGTCGATACGTCTAGTTTATTATGCATATTATCGCACTGTTAACTAGTTATAAACAACCCAACAATAAAATTATAATAACAGTTATCAGCAATTAAAATGAAAAATGATCGCTTTAGCTGGAAGATCGCCAGTTTTTCGTAGAATTTCATTGCAGTTGCCGTATATATAAATATGATTAGATGCGTCTGCATTTGTAGCTGATAATAAATGTTGTGTATCAACGTATAACGAGGAGAAAAAAAAACGAGATAACTATGACCTTCGTGAGGCATAAATAACGATAGTAGTAATATCATTCGATAATATCGTTTCTTCCTTTTTTTATGAAGATAATCGCAGAATCCTTGATTTTTATTGCATACGATTTTCAGAAGCCGTGATGAAATAATCGCGGCTCAAGAACTGTATAGCATTAAGGCTGTGTTCACATCTCAATCAGAAATGAGCTTTTCAATTCCCACCTGGTACTGCCAGAACACATACCGGTTAGTGAAAAGTAATAAATAATAATAGATATTTTGAGAGTAGGCGGCAGAAAATATCTGCCTGTGCGCCATCTGGTACCCGGAGGTAACGGCAAACCAAAGGAAGTCACTGCTAGAAAGCCGCAGACTTCTTGGCGGAACGCAAAGGCGCATTCGCTTCACCTGACCAGATAAGCGCGCTTCTATGCCAACTGCATATGAGAGTCGATATACGAGGGTTGCTCTACAGGATGGGCCAATAGTGCGTGGACGGAAGATTCTGGGCTTACTAAAAGATATTTCAAAAATCTGTCACCTGGTCGTGGTAGGGACCCTTGAGGGCTATAACGTAAAAATATTCTCACTTGAATTTTGACGTTTATACAGGGTGATTCATATCAAACTTACATTTTTTTGAATGGAACACCCTATAAATTATTGCATATTTGCATTCCTTGGTCAATTCTGGTGTGACTTTATGTATCACACATGGAAATTTTAACAAACCGTTTAGGCGCAAATCACCATTTCTGGTATAAGTAGGTATCAGAAAAAAATTGAATATCGCAGCGATTATAAAACTTAGAAGGCGGTGACTTTGCGGTACGACTAAGCATGAAATGCGTCACCTTAGGTCAGACGGCTAAATTTGAATTCTTTTTGTACTTGGCGAAATCAGTAGATTAACTAAGGAAACTTGAATCACAGATAACTTGATTTTTTCAAATGGGAATGCCTGTTTTGGTTTAAATAATCAAATGTAAAATTTGATTAGCTTTCTAACCATATAGCATTCTCTATATCAATATTTTTTGGTTTTATTTTATTTCAAATTTTCAGTCAAATCCGTGTTTTACAATTTTCCTGCGTTCAAGCAACCTAGCAGGCCATGAAAAATAAACAAAAAGTTTGGAAGTCAAGTTGATTGACTCAGTACTTCCCACACATTACGGTGATACCAGTTTATTATTTTCCCATAGCATGAAGCTTTAGTCTGAGATCCCCTTGCAACCTAATCATCGCCCCAATTTCACCTCCTCCCAAAAAAGGTAGAAAACGGTCACGAACCCCTTAAACATCTAAAAACGAAGTTTGAGCTGTTTTCATATTTTTAGTTTTTTGATTATTGCTACGCTGCCACTGACACGATTTCTAACAAGCATACGCGTTTTCTATCCTCACCACAGTAATAATAATGTGTCAAAATTTCATTAGAATCAATTTAATAGTTTCCACGTTACAAAACACAAAACGATCTAAAGCAATAAATACTCGTATGTATACAGAAAATTCTAAGTCCCTTAGTTTCGGTAATAGGCAAGGAAATGTTCAAATGGACCTAAAAAGCTGATCTATGTCGCTAGGACTTCCTTCACAGGTCAGTGGACAGCCTATTGTTAATACAGCAAATTTTTCAGTTTTTCAACCCCCCACCCCCCAACCACCCCAATTTCACCCCCACCCAAATATTATCAGGAACCTCTAAAACACTTAAAAACGAAGTTTGAGCTGTTTTTATATTATTAGTTTTTTTATTATTTCTGCGCCGCCACTGGCACGATTTATAAAAACCATACGCATTTTTCATCCTCGCCACGGTAGTAATACTGTGTCAAAATTTCATTAAAATCAATTCAATTCAACAGTTTCTTCGTTACATAATATAGAACGATCTAAAGCAATACTCGTATGTTTACACCAGAAAAATTCTAAGTCTTTTGGTTTCTGTAATAGGCAAGGCAATGTTCGGATGGACCTAAAAAAGTTATTTATGTCGCTAGGACTTCCTTCACAGGTCAGTGGACAGTCTATTATGAAAGCAACAAATCTTTTAGTTTTACAACCCCCCACCCACCAACCACCCCAATTTCACCCCTACCAAAAAAAAAGTAGAAAATGATCAGGAACCCCTAAAACGCCTAAAAACGAAGTTTGGGGCATATTTAAAATTTTTGGTTTTTTGCTAGTTACTCCGCCGCCCATGCACCGATTTTCGAAATTATAGGAACATTACCTACTACGACACCACGGCATATCGCTGCCCAAATTTCATAACAATCCATCCAGCCGTTACTGAGATTACGTGGCTAGAAAAACGCGTACAGACAGACAGACAGAGAGACAGACCGACAGACAGACCGACAGACAGACCGACAGACAGACCGACAGACAGACCGACAGACAGACCGACAGACAGACCGACAGACAGACCGACGGAAATGAGTGACGTGGATTTTCGTTATGTAGACATCATAAAACGTCCAAAAAACGTATTATCTCAAAATCGAAAATTTTCGCGATCACAATACTCCCTTCACCTATCGGTGTGGGAAGTAAAACAGTAATACTAATTCTAAATACTAATTCAAAATACATAGAATAATAGAATTCAATAATTATACAAATATATAGACATACTAAAATATTACTATACTTCAGAGTAAAATCTTAAATCTATATAAATTTTCGAAAATAAAATCTTTACAAATTGAATTAAATTTCTTGTGATTTAACAACTGTCTGGTTTCAACTGGTAAAAGATTGTATATTTTAGGCGCCAGATATGTGAAAGTGTTTTGCATTATTGTTAACTGGTATCTGCAAGTGCCTCCTTAGATTACTTCTAAATAGTCCCATAATTGTGATTTATATGCGATATTTTATTAGTTTTATAAACATAGGTACATATAACAAAGCAAATCGCATTTAACGAGATAGGGAGAATAGAGGGTTGAACCATGATATGCACCTCTAATCGAAAGTCCAGTTGGCGTGTAGGCGCAGCTTAAGGCGAAGTGAAGAGACGAACTTAACGCGGAAACTATTGTTCGGTTCTACTGCGTTTCAGTTAATTGAGGAGGGTGGCTGCATGGTTAGACGAGCTGCACGATTTTTTATTGAATAATTGGTCTGATATATGGGTATAAACAAAGCGATGCGTTGATTATATAAGCCAGTGTTTATTGCTATAATAATTACAATCAGTCTCGCACCGTGATAATCATCAGGAACTAGCACAGCTGCTCGTTACATGTAAATTATCCTGTATAGCACAAGTTGCACTGATTTTAACTAGAGCTACAACAATAATCATAAACAACGTGCAACATATATGTACATATACTTTACCTGTGCATGCTACCACGTCCCACGTATTCCAAAAAAATGGGGTCAAGTTGATTGACTCAGTACTTCCCACACATAACAGTGATATCATTTTATTTTATTCCCTTTGCATGAAGCTATAGTCTGAGATCCCTTGCAACCAAGTAGTCGTTCAAAAAACATCAAATACAAAAACTAGTAAATAGTTTCCTAAGTCTCTCCGTAGGAACTAAAACGACACAATTTTTATTCTGCCAGCTTCAACTGGACGAAACGAAACAATCAGGAACCCTCAAATTGCTTAAAAACGAAGGCTAAGCTATTTTTACTTTTTTTATTGTTGCTGCGCCGCCACTGACAATATTTTCGAAAACCATGCGCATGTATTATCCTCGCCACGGTAATAATACTGTGCTTATATTCCATTAAAATCGATTCCATAATTTCCATGTTACTAAATTCAGAACGATCTAAAGCAATACTCGTATGTATACATCAGACAATTACCTTGATTTCTATAATAGCTAGGCAATGTTCGGATGGACCTAACAAATGTCTATTATGCCGCTAGGTCTTTCTTCTACAGGTCAATGGGCAGCCTTTTAAAAATAGAACAAATTTTTGAGTTTTACAACCCCCCACCCCCTAACCACCCCAATTTCACTCCCACCCAAGAAAAAGTAAAAAATGATTAGGAACCCCTAAAATGCCTAAAAACAAAGTTTGAGCTATTTTTATATTTTTAGTTTTTTATTATTGCGGCGCCGCCATGCACACGATTTTTCCAAAACATATGCGTTTTCCATCCTCGCCGCGGCAGTAATATTGTGTCAAAGTTTCGTTAAAATCAATTCGATAATTTTCTTATAAGTTTTCTTAAAAGTGTATTGTGCCGCTAGGTCTTTCATTCATAGGCCCTCCACCCTCCAACCACCTCAAATTCACCCCCACCCAAAAAAAGTAGAAAATGATCAGGAACCCCTAAAACGCCTAAAGACGAAGTTTGAGGAATATTTGAAATTTTTCGTTTTTTGCTAATTACTCCACCCTCCGTACAACGATTTCCAAAATTATCGGAACATTACCCACTACGACACCACAACAAATCGCTACCCAAATTTGACCACAATCCATGCAGCGGTTTCTGAGATTACGACGTTAGAAAAACGCCAATAGACAGACCGACAGACAGACAGACCGACGAAAATGAGTGACGTGGATTTTCGTTATGTAGACATCATAACATGCCCAAAAAGCGGGTTATCTCAAAATCGAAAATTTTCGCGATCACAATACTTCCCTCACCTATCGGTGTGGGAAGTAAAAGGATCAAAACCTATTTGTATTCTTTGCGTTCTTAATTTTAATTTGTTATCTCTTGTATCACAAATTACGTTGATTTGATCTGCCTTTTGTATTTTAACTTTATTTTGTTTGGGGGTTATATGGAAGAGCAACCTAGTTGAATACCGCCCCCTCTTCCAACACTTGTACACTTTAATTAAAAACTGCGGTTAAAATTTAATTTGTCATTTGTGCCGTCATTTTTTTAAATATTGTGCGTGTCTTCGTTATCAAACCAACTCCGATGATGATACATGAAACCACGAAAACTTCGTTTCTCTGATGCCTGAAGATGACTATACATTAGTAGAAACGTTGCATTAAGAGTGACAAGGAGTTTTTGTTTTTAATTAGCTAACCCTAAAAAAATAACACGACAGATACCTTACTAGATCAGAATCGCTTCACCAGTTATATGTCTATGTTTAATTTTAGAGCACTGCTTGATTGTATCTTCACTGCTCCTTAATTGGAGTGTTTCTTTTAAGCAGGTATAATAGCAAATATATGAGTCGTTCCATTTTAAAAGTCGTCTTATCCACTTTTTATGAAAATTGTACTAACCTCGCAATTGGAATCTTTACCATAAACTCTACTATTCAGAATGTCGCGCCAAAAGTTCCCTTATCCCAGTGACCAATCACAGCGCTTTGAATGGTTGACAGACGTGTAGCCGGTGTTTCGTGTTTTGCTGCGTAATGAGCTGCTATATCATAAATATCACGTTCTATTATCTGGTTTAGAACAAAATTGGTATAGTGGGTATTATTATTAAAAGTGAAAATAATATTAACAATACTATGGAGACTCATATTTTACCAAAATGGAAGTAGAAAACCTAGGTTTTAGTTTGCTTTCTGTTACTTGAGAGCAACCTTATTTTTTATGTTGTATAACCAGAATTAGTTTCCTTTCTCATACTTAAAAACAACCTTACTGCTTGTGTTGAATGAAAGAAGTCTTGAGATTAGATTAAATCATTTGTTTCTTTTTATATGTCTCCATGTGACGATTTTTTTGCGTCAAAACTTGCTTTATCCAATGGTGATACATCAAATCTCGCCAAATCCAAACTAAAATGTTGAAATTGCTATTTATATCATCATCATAGTCACAATGTCTTAACAAACATGTTGTGAACTCGTAAAATGCATTAAGTCGGAGCTGGAGTATTGCCGACATGAATATTATCAATAGTTTTGAGAACTGTAGCTCGCCATCGTTCGCGATTTACTGTCAGTTCAGTGGCGCTCTTGATACTCATATCTAGTAACTGTTTCGTCGTATCCATCCAGCGTGTAGGGGAACGGCCACGACGCCACCCACTAGGGGCGTGACCCTGAACTACAAGTTTCTCCATATTATCGCTTCTGTGAATATGTCCGAAGAATGTAAGCATTCTCATAAACACAATGGAGGATAGTCTCTTTGGATTACCGAGCTCATCCAATATGGAAACATTAGTTCGATGGGCGGTATAAGGGATTCTCAGCATTCTCCTCCACGTCCACATTTCAAAAGCATCTACATATGCGAGGTCGATCTGCCTTTCTAACAGTCCAAGTTTCCGAGGCATACAAAAATATGGAGAACACAAGAGAATGAACCAGTGACATTTTGGTAGCTTTAGTGATGTTATGGTCACGCCATATTTTAGTAAGCTTTGTCATGGCCAACCGTGCCTGTTGAATGCGCCGTCGAATCTCATTCTCACAGTTACCTGAATTGTCGATCAAAGAACCGAGGTACACAAAACTTTGAACTACCTCACAACGGCCTATTGGCTTTATTTCTCGATGATTGTCATGCTCCCTATCTACGATGATAACCTTGGTCTTGTTGTAGTTAATACCAAGACCACATGCTGCACTGTGTTGTTCTAAAATGTTCAATAGAGCTACTAGATCTTCCTGAGAAGCAGCAATAAGGGTTGTATCGTCAGCAAATCTTAAGTTACATATTTTACTTCCGCCAATAGTTATACCGCCATTCCAGTTGTCCAATACCTATCTCATCACAAATTCAGAGTAAATGTTAAATTACATCGGAGATAATACACATTCCTGACGAACTCCTTTTTTGGTGGCAGTTTGACCAGACAGGTTACCATCAATTCTTACACGAGCTGAGCTAGACTCATAGAGTTGCTGTATGAGAAATACTAAGTGGTAAGGGACTCCCATGGAGATAAGGATTTCTCACAGTTTAGGCCACTTTACGTTATCATACGCCTTAGAATAGTCCACAAAGCAGATAAAAACGGGAAAATAATGCTCTCTGGCTTTTTCAATAATCTCTTATTTATATGAGTTTTCTTCAAAAGAAAAACACCGTTGCTGTTGCTGTCATCTTGTCAATACATAAAATAATACAGGGTGTTTAAAAAAGATGCGGCAATATTCAAGGGAGTGACTCCTCAGGTCATTCCACGAATAAAAGTTCATATTATAAACATACGTCCAAAAATGTATGGTTTCTAAGATACAGGATGTTATTTTTTTTTAAATAACGTTTCTTTTAATAATTCTGTTGAAATTCAGTAGCGTTGTTTTTAGTAGTAAGGGGGTGATTTTGCCCTAACTAGACAAAAAAATTATGTCCAGTGGCGTTAGAAGTGGCAATTTAATAACAATTATAGCGGAAAAATGTACGCCACTGACACATTTAATGTTAATATTTCTTTGAGGTAAACCAACTACAACTACAACTTTTTTGTCTCCTGAATTTTTCTCGTATCTTGCTTTGTTTGCGAAATAAAAAATAAAAACTATTGTATGTCCATTTATCATACGAAAACATCTTTTAACAAACAAAGCAAGATACGAGAAAAATTCAGGAGGCAAAAAAAGTTGTAGTTGTAGTTGGTTTACCTCAAAGAAATATTAACATCAAATGTGTCAGTGGCGTACATTTTTCCGCTTGTAATTGTTATTAAATTGCCGCCTCTAACGCCACTGGATGGGTCTAGTTATGGCAAAATCACCCCCTTACTACTAAAAACAACGCTACTGAATTTCAACAGAATCGGTTAGAAGATGATAGAATTATTAAAAAAAACGTCATTTAAAAAAAATAACATCCTGTATCTTAGAAACTATACATTTTTGGACATATGTTTATATGAACTTTTTTTCATGGAATGACCTGAGGAGTCACCCCCTTGAATATTGCCGCGTCTTTTTTAAACACCCTGTATATGCACCGATAGGTAAACTGGATAAAAAGACTTTTGGAATGGAACGACTCATGTAATATAAACGAACCACTGCGGTTACTCATAATCGAAGCAACTGCATAGACACAAAGTAAATGAAGGAAGATATATCAGTTGTTCTAATGGTAATGTATGAGGATCAGGGTTTGACAAACCTGTGACAGTTAATCTACGGATTTAGCCGGGCATTTGCATATGTTAATTCCACAGGCGGATAGCAAATGGCGATGGCGTGGGGGTATTACATCGTCCGTGGTTTCACTAATCACATCAGGGTGTTCGTGCTGACAATTAAGGCAAATATTCTTCGAACTGCCTGCGAATCTCTCCTAATCCGCCCTATCAGACTATCAACGCCCCGATGCGGTGACAAGCAAACTTTCCAAGAAACTCCCCGTTTTCCAGGGAACTTAAGGTGTAAGGGAGGCCGCCAACAACTTCCAAAGACAATTTACTTGGCAAAATGTGGGAGTTGTCCAATTAACGCAATTATCGTTGTCTCACAAAGTAGCGATAAAGTATACTAGGATATGTCTGTATACAAGGTGTCTGCTAATCCATGGCCGACTCTACATTAGGCCGGAGCCTTAGATGTGGCAACGTGGCTTAGCTGTCAAATAGTGGCCCTATAGTTTCAGAATAATTACTACATTTTATATGTATTAGAGTTCATCTCGGTTAATAAATTAAGAAAAATACTTTTTAGAACTACTACTACTAATATCACTTACATCTGATGTCTGTTTCATCACAGTCAGACACTACAAAATAAAAATAAACGCAACCTGTTTCCTGCCGCCACTTCCATTTCCACTTAAATGAACACTCAATTTACTTTGTAAATTATCACTTGAGCTAGAAAAATTCACTATTAGGTCACTGTGAAGCCATTCTTACTGGTCTTGATTTCCCTTCACTATCAAATACTTTCGTAGGTATGCCCCAGGCCATGCCCAGATGAGTTCTATTAACTGTATTTTTCTGTGATATTTGGGAGGTCCAGAAAACATTATAGGTACCACATTGTGCTCTAAAATAGGTCTTATCCTTTGAAATGTTTGTCAATTATTGTCTTTATCCTTATAAATATAACCAGCCCTTCCGAGGAATACCTTTCACCCACTTCTGTTTATGTCCCTTATCGGACACACAATTGCTAGTGCAACCTGGTACTACACACTTTCCTAGCATCTTTTTATCTTTATAGTTTCATTTGTGCAGGTAAATAAGTAGAAACCCATTCAAAATCACCTTGCAATGTTCTTTTTAATATGGAATAAAGTTATGTTGGGCCATGGTTTGGTAGTCCTCTACTCATGCCTCTGCTGGGCTGCAACCTGGTACTACACGCTTTGCAGGCATCTTTTTATCTTTATAGTTTCATTTGTGCAGGTAAATAAGTAGAAACCCATTCAAAATCACCTTGCAACGTTTTTTTTAAATCTGGAATGGAGTGATGTTGGGCCATGGTTTGGTAGTCCTCTACTGGGCTGCAACCTGGTACTACACGCTTTGCAGGCATCTTGTTATCTTTATAGTTTCGTTTGTGCAGGTAAATAATTAGAAACAAATTAATAATCACCTTCCAACCATATTTTCTGCACCTGGAAGAATACACATGACATAACAACAAATGAAAACACGGCCTGATCTCCAACGTTGCCATATTTCAATGCTCCGGCCTAGTGAGTAGAGACGGCCATGGCTAATCAGGTTAGGTTAGATTGAAAGTAATGAGCTGCCTTTCACTGCGACCCTATTTTTTATAATTATATTTATATATTTTTAAACATGGTCACCTAACAGACCTATGTAAACTGCAGGCCCAATGACAAGATCACACAAAATGATTTAATATACAGGGTAGTCCAATAAGCGCGCGGTGCTTCCTAGCGGCCATACCGTTTAAATTAGACGAAAATGTTTGGGTTAAAAAACCTTTCTTTTCAAATGCTCTACATTTAGAAAATAATTTCAAAGATAGCGGCCTTCCGGATATATCGGTCAGGCATCAACTTCCTTATTTTAAATGGAATACCCTGTATATTATTACGTTTTTGAATTCATCATCGACTTTTAGGTCCTCCTTGTCAACCATAGTTTATGTGTACGAAGCCGATTTTCGGAGTTATTAAACAATTTTTACAAAATTTGACGTTTGTAGTACTTTACAAGAAACGTTAATATCTCGGAAACTAAGCGCAAAAGAAAGATGCGATTTTCGGTTTTGGAACAAGCAAGGAACGTATTTGTGTTTCGGTAAGATCGTTGTTTCAAAACCAATAGACTAGCAATTTTCAAATTTAAAAAGCTAAACACGTTAAACACTTTTTTTTCAAATGGGATGGTATGATAAGTTTCACATCGGTGGAGGCGAAATTAAATTGTCTTTCACTTATATCTAGGCACATGTGGCTCTATCTTTGATGGTTTTCAAGATATTTACGGTTTTGTAATTCTGGCGTAGGAATTGGAAAAATCGTAGGTGGCGTGGCTCGCAGACGAAACAATTGGCAGGAAACCTTTCATCCAAAGTGTTTCAGTCTCTAATAGGTACTAAAATGTGCTTTCGTTCCATCTACCTGTAACCACATTATTCTTAAAAACTCCAGTGGTAAATTTTCCAACAGGTATTCCAAATTTTCATTTAGAAAATTTTAGAAAACATTAGTTTAATATGCGGTTTCCAATAATACCACCCTAAATGCTTAGACTCCATGCTGGTTGTCAACAAAACTCTCAAAATTTGGATTTACGTCGGCATAAAGATGTAAATTATGCCAGTTACATGGCCGTTAATGATAACGCTGTAGCTACATTTCACAAAAAAGAAAATGAAAGAATTTCATAAGAAATGTAGCTTCATTTGTAAAGAACACACTGTTGAAAAGGAGTGCATCTTTTTGGGCTTGGGCACGACTCCAGTTACAGAAATTCATTCAGTTTTCAAAGTCTTGTCTTTCAATTGCTTGATTTAGCGGCACGTGATAAGGATGCTACATGTACTCCGTTAAGATCATGTTCACATATGTTTGACCAATGCCCAAATAGCGACTAATTTCTTCTGTAGCACTGCGATGCGGATCTTCAACTACAATTGCGAGAATGTCAAACTCACTATCTTCACGTATTACTATTACATGTTTCCTTCACTCATATTTTACGCCCACATACATCCAAATTTTGAGAAGTTTGTTGACAGCCAGCATAGAGTCTAAGCATTTGGGGTGGTGTTATTGGAAACCGCATAATAAACTAATGTTTTCCAACACTTTCTAAATGAAAATTTGGGAAACCTGTTGAAAAATTCACCACTGGAGTTTTTAAGAATAATGTGGTTACAGTTAGATGGAGCAAAAGCACATTTTAGTATTAGAGGTCGAAACACTTTGGATGAAAGGTTTCCTGCCAAATGTTTCGTCTGCGAGCCACGCCACCTACGATTTTTCCAATTCCTACGCAATAATTATAAAACCGTAAATATCTTAAAAACCATCAAAGATAGAACCACAGGTGCATAGATAAAAGTGAAAGAGAATTTGATTTCGCATCCACCGATGTGAAACTTATGATACTATCCCATTCGAAAAAAAAAGAGTTTTTAACGTTTTTAACTTTTCAAATTTGAAAATTGCTGGTATATTGATTTAATGTTCTTTTGAAACAACCATCTTACCGAAACACAAGTACGTTCCTTGCTTGCTTCAAAACCGAAAACCGCATCTTACTATCGCGTTTAGTTTCCGAGATATTAATGTTTCTTGTAAAGTACTACAAACGTCAAATTTTGTAAAAATTGCTGAATAACTCCGAAAATCGGCTGCGTAGACATAAACAATGGTCAACAAACTGGACCTAGAAATCGATGCTGAATTCAAAAACGTAATAATATACAGGTTGTTCCATTTAAAATACAGAAGTTAATACTTACTTCCGATGTATCTGGAAGTCCGCCATCTTTGAAATTATTTTTTGAATGTAGAGCATTTGAAAAGAAATGCTTTTTATTTGAAGCATTTTCGTCTAATTTAAACGGTATGGCCGCTAGAGAGCACCGCGCGCTTATTGGACCACGCTGTATAGATATTGAGCCTCTTAAGTCACGATATAGTAGTGTAAATGTTGAAGGATTATGTTTTTTAAGCATTTTTGTGTGAAAATTAATTGTTGCTTCGAGTAACAATTTTCTAGATCTCTGCTTATCAATTAGTCAGTACACAGTCAAGTATCCAAATATAAATTTTTTATCGAAGTAGGCCGAGATTTAATCAGATGTCAGTTGCAACAGACACTACACACTTAGCTACTGTCAAACGTTGCTAGTACTTGTTGTCATTTGAGTATTACTCATAGTTCTTGAAAGATCAAAAGACGTATTTAAAAATATTTAAGGAACCATGAAAGACATGCTAAAGGGTTTGGATTGCTGATTTCATTCTGTCCCTGTTTGTTTTAATTCGTTTTTATTGTACGTGTTTTGTGGCGTTATATTTTAATATCGTTGGCAGTGTTTTATTAATCCAGTTGTTTATCTAGTCAAAGTCTTGTGATTATTTTCTTACCAGCGATGAAAACCTCGTTTTTCTGTGGCCTGAGGATGACTTAATATAAGTCGAAACGTCGCAAATAGAAAAATAAGGAGTTTTTGTTTGAATGACTTCATCCTACAAAAAGTAACTGAGATGCAAAAGAGTTGACAACTGGATAAAGACATCAAAGTTATTTTCTGAGGCCCTATACTTTTGGCTTATTTTCCCGTTTTTATCTGCTTTGTGGACTATTCTAAGGCGTATGATAACGTAAAGTGGCCTAAACTGTGGGAAATCCTTATCTCCATGGGAGTCCCTTATCACTTAGTATTTCTCATACAGCAACTCTATGAGTCTAGCTCAGCTTGTGGTAAGAATGACCTGTCTGGTCAAACAGCAACCAGAAAAGGATTTCGTCAAGGATGCGTATTATCTCCGATGTTATTTAACATTTACTATGAATTTGTGATGAGACAGGTATTGGACAACTGGAATGGCGGAATAACTATTGGCGGAAGCAAAATATCTAACTTAAGGGGCCTGGATACACACATTTATACATACGTATTTGCCATGTAAAACACGGACTCACAATTTCTCGCATAATTCACTCTGTTTTCAAACTACATATATAATATTTCAGAAGGCGATAGTTAAGACCTTAGTGAATGACAACTATTTTCGATTTTTTCAAAAAAGTTTTTTAATGTGCAAAAAAACTCGCAATGCAAAATCATACATTCTATAAATGCCTGTAATTTAACAACCAAACACGATATCAAAAAAAGGCTAAATACTTGCACAAGCGCAAGCTTTCTTCTTCAATTTGCTCTTTGAGTCATTACTGTAAGTTTAAAAGTAACATCAGGAGCTTGGAAATGCTAAATTCATTTTTATGGTGACCTTTGGACCTTACCCTTGGACCTTTTGACCTTACCTTTGGATTTTTGGACTTATCTCCTTCATCTTAAACACACACACTGGAGAAAGGGAACAGACAGCCACGCCTCTTCGCTAACAGGGGAATACGTCTTTTCTTGGTTCTCAATTTCGCGCGCTATACCCTAGACCCTTAAGATTTGCTGACGATACAACCCTTATTGCTGCTTCTCAAGAAGAACTAGTAGCTCTATTGAACGTTTTAGAACAACATAGTGCAGCATATGGTCTTGGTATTAACTACAACAAGACCAAGGTTATTATGGTAGATAGCATGACAATCATCGAGAAATAAAGTCAATAGGCCGTTGTGAGGTAGTTCAAAGTTTTGTGTACCTCGGTTCTTTGACCGGCAATTCAGGTAGCTGTGAGAATGAGATTCGACGGCGCATTCAACAGGCACGGGTGGCCACGGCAAAGCTTACCAAAATATGGCGTGACCATAACATCACTAAAGCTACCAAAATGTCGCTGGTTCAGTCTCTTGTGTTCTCCATATTTTTGTATGCCTCGGAAACTTGGACTGTTAAAAAGGCAGATCGAGCTCGCATAGATGCTTTTTAAATGTGGACGTGGAGGAGAATGCTGAGAATTCCTTATACCGCCCATCGAACTAATGTTTCCATATTGGATGAGCTCGGTAATTCAAAGAGACGATCCTCCATTGTGTCGATGAGAATGCTTACATTCTTCGAACATATTCACAGAAACGATAATATGGAGAAACTTGTAGTTCAGGGTCACGCCCCGAATGAGCGGCGCCGTGGCCGTTCCCCTACACGCTGGGTGAATACGACGAAACAGTTGCTAGATATGAGTATCAAGAGCGCCACTGAACTGACAGTAAATCGCGAACGATGGCGAGCTACAGTTCTCAAAACTATTGATAATATTCGTGTCGGCAATACTCTAGCTCCGACTTAATGCATTTTACGAGTTCACAACATGTCTGTTAAGACATTGTGACTATGATGATGATACTTTTGGCACATTTTTAATTCATAGCGTACATTTGTCTGCACCACAGTCCAGACCTGTTCGATGCGAGGGCGAAAAAAAAGAAGGATTTCAGGCCAGATGTTCGGATTTGGGTTTTAGGATACGGAAAACAGGTTAGCGAATATATCGGTGAGTGGTTACAGGGTGAACGTGAGCTTTTTGTGGGTACTTGTAGGATTATTTATTCTTTACCTGTATCTGCAGGTTTTTTAGGAGTATCTGATTTGAATGCTAATGGTGATAGGTTGAGGACATCGCTTAGTTAAGTAAGGATGTTAAGTACAATATGATGACAATGACTGGCAGTTTGTCATGATGCTGATTTCATATAATTAATATCAAAAAAGTTTACAAATACAATATTTAGCGGATTTACAATAGTGTGCATGTAGATTGATATAGAATCAAATACAATTTCTCTTTGTTTTAGGAAACATCCACCCTAAATCACCTAGACCAGAGCCGCCAGAGGAATGCAGAGCAGATATCTGTAAGTACTATCATATTTCCTTTGACAGCTGTGAATGAATTCATTTTACTTACCACACCGATAGGGGAGTATTGTGATCGCGAAAATTTTTGATTTTGAGATAATATACTTTTTGGGCGTTTTATGATGCCTTACATAATGAAAACCCTCGTCACTCATTTCCGTCAGTCTGTCTGTCGGTCTGTCGGTCTGTCGGTCTGTCGGTCTGTCTGTCGGTCTGTCTGTCGGTCTGTCTGTCGGTCTGTCTGTCGGTCTGTCTGTCGGTCTGTCTGTCGGTCTGTCTGTCGGTCTGTCTGTCGGTCTGTCTGTCGGTCTGTCTGTCGGTCTGTCTGTCGGTCTGTCTGTCGGTCTGTCTGTCGGTCTGTCTGTCGGTCTGTCTGTCGGTCTGTCTGTCGGTCTGTCTGTCGGTCTGTCTGTCGGTCTTTCTGTCGGTCTGTCTGTCGGTCTGTCTGTCGGTCTGTCTGTCGGTCTGTCTATCGGTCTGTCGGTCTGTCTGTCGGTCTGTCTGTCGGTCTGTCTGTCGGTCTGTCTGTCTGTCTGTCTGTCGGTCTGTCTGTCGGTCTGTCTGTCTATCTGCCTGTTGGCGTTTTTCTAGCGTCCTAATCTCAGTAACCGCTGCATAGATTTTGATGAAATTTGGGTAGTCATATGGTGTAGGGTCGTAGTAGGCAATGTTGCTACAATTTTGAAAATCGGTGCATGGGCGGCGGAGTAATTAGCAAAAAACGAAAAATTTCAAATATGCCTCAAACTTCGTTTTTAGGTGTTTCAGGGGTTCCTGATCATTTTCTAATTTTTTTGGGTGAGGGTGAAATTGGGGTGGTTGGGGGGTGGGGGGTTGTAAAGCTGAAAAATTTGTTGTACTCATAATGGGCTGTCTACTGACCTGAGAGGGAAAGACCTAGCGGCATAATACACTTTTTTAGGTCCATCCGAACATTGCCTTGCCGATTACAGAAATCAAGGGACTTGAACTTTCTGATGCATATAAAATGCATACGAATATTACTTTGGATCGTTTTGTATTGTGTTACGTGGAAACTTCTGAATTGGCTTTAATGACATTTTGACACAGATTTATTACCGCGACGAGTATGGAAAGCGCGTATGGTTTTTAGAAATCATTTCAGTGGCGGCGCGGCAATGATAAAAAACGAAAAATATAAAAAAACACCTCAAACTTCGTTTTAGACCTTTTAGAGGTTCCATATCATTTTAAAAATGTTTTTGGTTGGAGGTGAAATTGCGGTGGTTCTGGGGTGGGGGTTTGTAAAACTCAAAAATTTGTTGTATTCATGATACATTGTCCATTGACCTGTGAAAGAAGCACCTAGTAGAATAAAACACTTTTTTGCGGTCGGGCGAGCGATGATTTGATTGCAGGGGCATCTAGACTGTAGTTTCATGCTGTGGGAAAATAATAAAACTGGTATCATCGGAATGTGTGGGAAGTACTGAGTCAATCAACTTGACTACATTTTTTTCTTGGTGCATGATATAATAAAATTATTCGCTTGCTTGTTTTAAGACCATGTTATACCTACGGGTGACAGAGGCTCTTATTATCTACATAGAAAAGATCATGCGACAATATTCTTAAACTAATTTTAGGAACTTTAAACATAATATAGTTTACAAGATCATAGTCCGAGTACTTTAATATTTTGACAATATTATAGGTAAACAACACAGCCTGAGTCTTCCGTCTAACAGATAACATACACAGGTTAAAACTCTCTAGCATTGAGTTGCAGGAAATCATAAATGGATATACATTGTACTTTTTAATATAAATGTATCTGAAACATCTTTCTTGAACCTTTTCGATTTCATTACTACTGACAAAAGTGCTTAAGTGACCAGATATTAGAAGCATATTCCAAGTGTGGTCTCACTAAGGAAGTGTACAGTCGTATAGTTGTTTGGATGTCCATATCTTTGCTATTACACGTAACAAATCCAAGAACTCTATAAGTTTTGTTAACAATGTGATGATAATGACTGATAAATCTAAACTGCTCGTGGAATATCACTCCCAAATCTTTGACCTCTTAACTCCTCTTTAGTTTACAGTTTCCAATGTAATAGTCTTCTACAAGTAATACATTTACCTTTTTACTTTTCAATACTAACATACATTTTGTTATCTGTAAGCCAGCTCATCACTAAGTTCAAGTCATTTTGAAGAGCAACAGAATCATTCCTGCCATGTATTGGCCTTAATAACTTAAAAACATCGGTAAAAAATTAACCCCGTGGAATTCATCAGGCACCCTGGTAAGTCGTTGATGAAAATTAAAAAGAGAAGGGAACCTAAACTGCTACCTTGTGCTATTCCTGAGGGAGCAATATACTCCTCAGGCTATACATACCCTACTTGGCCATAGGACACTAGCGCGCCGCGGTCAGATTGGTCCTAATCCTACCGGTGAGAAGCCCCCAAAATATTTTGGATAATACGCAGGTATGTGGACACCAGCGCGCGGGGCGGCGAGGTAAACTTATGTCTTATAATTTTAACAGATTTTAATTCATTCGTCCTTTTTTGCGATCTTGCTAATAGTTACTGAAGAATTTCTAGAACTCCAGTCAGAGGTATCGTTGCTTTTGACTTGAAAGAAATGAATTACCTTTTTATATTATTAAATGGGAAATTTTGTTCTGAGCATAATAAGTTAATCCACTATAATAGATGCAAATAAAGAAGTGGGTATTGTCAGCAGACCGAAATGTCTTTATAATACCCCAAAAAATTTTAATTAATCAGAACGTGTTCTAATTTGTCACAAATTTGATCGATTTCTTGACGATGTAAAAAAAAGTCCGAGAAATTTTACCTTCACAGCTTGTTTTTTGGGAGCATCATGGTTGTGCTCATTATTTCTTTTAAGAACAATCTCTTCCGATTGATCCATCAGCAAAGATGCTATGCATCCTCTTCTAGAGCATCTGTAGGCTACACCACGGTTGGTTTCTTTATCTTTTAACCCTTTGTCCACCTAAATAGGAACTTAAGAGTTTCAAAAACGCACCAGAGAATCCAAAACCTTCCAACTTTTGTATCAAGATATTATGATTACCCTTGTCGAAAGCCTTTGAACAGTCATATAGATAACACCAACATTCCTCAAAAAAGTTGAGCCATTAAGGATGGAGGAGCGAATATATCTCCTACTGTATCCGAAGCCCTGTGCATGGACTGGGCGATTGTCTGTAACTTTGAAACATAAACTATTCGGCCAAAATAACGGGGCAGTGGTTAATCAAGTTTATGGTCCTAATAAATGTGTTTTGTAGTTGACCCAATGATGCGGCAGCTCAAAAGGGTGAGGGAAATTGCAGTTGTAAGACCGCGTTTAGGTGAAATGGGGAACGGATATCATTTTTTATTTATAGCGTCCTTCACTAACCGACAGTTATTTTGTGTTAACGAGTCCCTTGGGTTTCATCTAAATTCAAAGTTAGATTGTGTATGTCCAAAACAAAAAAGGGTTGATTGTATGCCACTATCCGTATTCTGTATTGGAAACGCGATTGGAAACACAGTTCTCGAGACGACCATCAAACGACCCGTTAGTGGCGCTCCAATACTTTGCATGAGAAACAGAGTGGACGTGAGTTGGGAATCGCCGAACCACTCGAATTACACTTCCATTCTGATCGCATGCGACTGAAAACGAAGAGATTGAAAACGCACGTCTCGAGACGCCCATCAAACGATCCGTTAGTGTCGCTCCAATACTTTGCATGAAAAACAGAGTGGACGTGGGTTGGGAATCGCCGAACCACTCGAATTACACTTCCATTCTTATCGCATGCGACTGAAAACGAGGAGATTGTAAACGCAAGTCTCGAGACGACCATCAAACGACCCGTTAGTGGCGCTGCAATACTTTGCATGAGAAACAGAGTGGACGTGAGTTGGGAATCGCCGAACCACTCGAATTACACTTCCATTCTGATGGCATGCGACTGAAAACGAGGAGATTGAAAACGCACGTCTCGAGACGACCATCAAACGACCCGTTAGTGGCGCTTCAATACTTTGCATGAGAAACAGAGTGGACGTGAGTTGGGAATCGCCGAACCACTCGAATTACACTTCCATTCTGATCGCATGCGACTGAAAACGAGGAGATTGAAAACGCACGTCTCGAGACAACCATCAAACGACCCGTTAGTGGCGCTCCAATACTTTGCATGAGAAACAGAGTGGATGTGAGTTGGGAATCGCCGAACCACTCGAATTACACTTCCATTCTGATCGCATGCGACTGAAAACGAGGAGATTGAAAACGCACGTCCCGAGACGACCATCAAACGACCCGTTAGTGGCGCTCCAATACTTTGCATGAGAAACAGAGTGGACGTGAGTTGGGAATCGCCGAACCACTCGAATTACACTTCCATTCTGATCGCATGCGACTGAAAACGAAGAGATTGAAAACGCACGTCTCGAGACGCCCATCAAACGATCCGTTAGTGTCGCTCCAATACTTTGCATGAAAAACAGAGTGGACGTGGGTTGGGAATCGCCGAACCACTCGAATTACACTTCCATTCTTATCGCATGCGACTGAAAACGAGGAGATTGTAAACGCAAGTCTCGAGACGACCATCAAACGACCCGTTAGTGGCGCTGCAATACTTTGCATGAGAAACAGAGTGGACGTGAGTTGGGAATCGCCGAACCACTCGAATTACACTTCCATTCTGATGGCATGCGACTGAAAACGAGGAGATTGAAAACGCACGTCTCGAGACGACCATCAAACGACCCGTTAGTGGCGCTTCAATACTTTGCATGAGAAACAGAGTGGACGTGAGTTGGGAATCGCCGAACCACTCGAATTACACTTCCATTCTGATCGCATGCGACTGAAAACGAGGAGATTGAAAACGCACGTCTCGAGACAACCATCAAACGACCCGTTAGTGGCGCTCCAATACTTTGCATGAGAAACAGAGTGGATGTGAGTTGGGAATCGCCGAACCACTCGAATTACACTTCCATTCTGATCGCATGCGACTGAAAACGAGGAGATTGAAAACGCACGTCCCGAGACGACCATCAAACGACCCGTTAGTGGCGCTCCAATACTTTGCATGAGAAACCGGAAATCGACCCGTGTGCGCAGTGACGTAGCTGGGTAACCAAGGGGCTTGGGGCAAATTGAAAAATGGGGCCCCACTGCTATACAGGGTGTCCCACGACGATTAAGACAAGCAATATATTGGAACTGGGAGGTAGTAGCGAATTATAATTTTGGGGGTGTAAATTAGAGCAAATATAGTATCTCTTCTTATTATTGTGTTACCCAATGAGGTATTTGTTTTTGGTCACGTGACGTCCGATTTAAAAATTATAATGGGACACCCTATATATTTGTGAATTTTTGTATTCCTCCCGATTGAACAATTCCAACAAACTAGCACACTTGGGGGTCTAAAGTCATCAATTCAGGAGCTACAGCTATTTAAAGGATGGTACCACTACCACTGATTATAGCATGTACCCCTACAGTTAAATTACTTTGGCAGTGTTTGATAATGGTAGTGGTACAGTCCTTTAAGTACCTGTAGCTCTTGAACTAATCACTTTAGACCCCAAGTGTGCTAGTTTGTTGGAATTATACAGGGTGTCCCATTAAAATTTTTGAATCGGACGTCACGGGACCATAAACAAATACCTCACTGGGTGACACAATAATAAGGAAAGATACTATATTTGCTCTAATTTACACTTCCAAAATTACAATTCACTACTACTGCCCAGTTCCGATATATTGCTTGTCTTAGTCGTCGTGGGACACCCTGTATAAACTGGTTAGGTTTTATCAAAAAAATATGATATATCTAAGCTACTTATGCTCTCTTTTGTGCACTGAATGGACAGGTAATAAAAATACTAAATAGTAAAAACATAAATTACAATGGAGTAGTATCATGAATTTTTTATTCTGGTTGCATAGGATAGAGTACGTCATAAAAAGCATCTCATCTTTTTCTCCGATTTTTTTGGGTACAGGAAAGCCGTGAAAATAAATAAAATATTTGAATTTCCTAGGGCAGTGACGTCACTGCCCTAAAGGCGAACAGCCAATCAAAAGACAGATATGTGTTCTGTGTTGCCGCATTCTGATGGCGCGCGAAATGCCGGAGCTATACGCGGGCTGGCTCATCTATCTTGTCTTCTGTTCCCGTCGGCGAGTCGGAGCTATTCTTGGCAACAATGCACTGCTGATGATTCGCGCGGTTGGCACTGATTGCCCGAATTTGAATTCCTTTCTTTAAACTTTAGAATGGAATTACTAAAAAACAAAATGGTGTAGAAAGTAACGAAATGCAGCAGTACGTTTATTTTTGTATGCACTAAGCGGTTATAACAATTAAATCATTGTTCTTAACCTCGTGATACTAGTCCACTGATACTTGGTGTAGGTTTGGCCAATAAAACGAAATAGAGAAGATTCAAGATTTAAGAACCTACAGAAAGAATTTAGGGGAATTCCCTAGGCATAACTTTTGAATTCCTCTCAACTGAGTTGTCATGATTAAAGTGGGGTTGCAATCTGTCATATTTATTTCGCAAAGGTGAAAAATTTCCAAAAGTTCAGGTCGATCGAGATTTCTGGTAAGGATTCGAGGGCCCCCTGAGCTCGAAGGCCCCGGGGCACTGCCCCGCCTAGCCCCTGGGGAAGCTACGCCACTGCGTGTGCGGAGGTGCTTAGTGTGTCCCCAACAGAACCGAATGATTTAACGTCTTACGAAATCTAAGACAAAGAGCAAGCCCTGAGAACTGAGAACATTTCGTCACGTAATAAGTTCATTCGATCTCAATAAATGCCTTTGCGATGGGTCAAAATATTTTCGCCAGCAGTCATGCGAAGAAATTCTATTCAGTTGGTAACTGGTAACAGTATACGGGCATGACACATACTCAACGCAGGTGTGCTCTTGCAGGTACTTCTAGCAGGGGACGAGAGGGACGAAAAGGTAAACACCACTCTCGACACGTTCAGACGGGTCGTATAATAAGGTTGTATTATTCAGAGTTTGAAGGGCGGTTCTTGCATTAGAATGGGATCGATGCTTCAAGCTCTAATCTAGGACAAAACTAGCACGACAGTCTGTAAAAACATAAAATAGAGAAAATAACATGGCATCAAGTGCTTTCCATATACAGGGTGCCCCTGAATTTCCTTGACACGTTATATTCCCGTAACAAAAAATGTTCAAACGAAAACTGAGTGGAATGTTTGAAAGTACTGCAGTGTCCTTCATACCATGCTTTCAAAACATTTTTTTGTACTTCAACCCTTAAAACCCATCTCCCACTTTGTTTTTTCAAATAGCACCTAATAGTTTTCCCTACACAAATTAAGTCCTAAATCCTACCTACCTATTTATTTTTTGTTACTACCTCCAGATATCCGGCGTTAATAAAAATCAGGAAATCACAGTTTCAATTTTGCGTTAAACCGAATCATTATAAATAGTAGAAGATCCGAATATAAGACGACCTTCACCGAACTGGTGAATGGATGAAAAGCATTTTATATTAAATTTAATATGTTAAAAAACATATCGCGAGTGGGTTGGCTGGAAAATTTCAGTCCAGGATATGATTAATTAAATATTGAAAAATTAATTTTTTTCAAACATTTCACTGGTTTGGTTAATAGACAAATCATATACCAATCGAAAGTATGAAGCCCATAGCATACGCAAACGTTGGGTTGGCTACGTTTTTCCCGTCCCAACGATAGGGTTGGCAGGTATAAACAGGTAAATCAATAATAGTAATTTGCACCGGTGTGGCTAATGTATGAAACTTATATCAAAATAAAGATAATTTTATTGCAAACAGGTCCATATGGGGTTGTCTGCAAAAAATCGGTCAGGAATTCCAGTTGTCGAATTTTAATGATCAAAATATTGCTGCCTACCCTATAGTTGGGACGGGAAAAAACGTAGCCAACCTAACGTTTGCATATTCTATGGGCTTCAACTTTCGATTGGTATATGATTTGTCCATTAACCAAACCAGTGAAATGTTTAAAAAAAATTAATTTTTCAATATTTAATTAATCATTACCTGGACTGAAATTTTTCAGCCAGTCACACAGTATGGGCCAATATTATTGATCCTATTGAGTGTATGCCTATAAGCATACAGATGCTTCAGGTTTTGCCCAATTCCTTAAAGTAGTTAGGTATGCACTTCCATCTGACATCCTGAAATAAATCATATTTTTAACAAAAACGAAAAATAGAAGAAAGCTAACTGATGAGTGATGAAAATGCATTAAACATAGTGCAAGTAAGAACTTTCATTATAATATCTTAAATAATGATTACTACTGTGACAGCTATATATCATATACCTATTATGCACCTTGGTAAATACAAAATAAAACTGACACAGCTCGATTGATTTTCTTGATCTGGTAAAGATTGAGTGAGAAAGATGCAGTATGACTATAACACCTGTCGCCCTAATGAATAAGATAACTGCAATTTGTGAATAAACGTTTTTTTCTTTGCTGTTTTCAATATGCATTCAGTCTTCATCATGCATTATCTCATAAATTACATCATTTTAATTGACATAGCTGCTTACCTGCCAAAAAAGGTTCCTTGAGAAACACAACACAACAATAATTATGGTAAAATTGTCCAAAAAACTGTAAAAAAACACAAACAAAAGTCCTCAATTTTACATGGCGGTATACGGCAAACAAGCCATGTTTGCCCAAGATCAGCTGATCAAGACGTTTGAGGTTATGGTCGTCGAATTGCTCAATAGGCTTTCAGCCTTTGCGGGAGGTTGACCGTAAAAAAATAGGATTTACACAATAGATTCAGCGTCCCTGGTTACAGCCAAAGTACTATTAATGAAATACCACGAAACACAAAATAGCACACAAATAATATCAAAACGATATATCTGTCGTTGATGCTGATCTCTCACAAAATAAACACTCTCGTGGCAATGTTCCAACATCCGGAATTATACAACATACAACAACTAAGTGCAACGTTTTGCTATTAAATCATCCTAACGTCCCGCTTTATTTTCCTCTCCTATCCTATCTCTAAGTGTTATATAAATTGCTTAGGTGGATTATATTTGAGCGAATATAGAGGCTTGTATACACAACATCAGTTGCCAAAACTATATAGTACGAGAACTTGTAGTATTATTACTACGCTCACGTCATTGCTCTCGATATCCCAAAGGCGTACATTCGATCAGCTTTGGCATGCAGCTCTCCTAAACAAGCTCCCGTCTTACGGGCTCCCTGTTAAGCTTTACGGTTGGCTCGCTGATTTCCTCTCAGGTCGAAAAATCTCTGTCGTGGTAGATAGCTTCGCCTCTTCTGTCATTCATATCAACGCTGGGGTTTCGCAGGGATCGGTATTGGCTCCGACATTCTTCTGCTTCACATCAATGATCTACTCTCTAGCACTACAACCGCAATCCACAGTTTTGCGGATGACAGTACCTTGCATGGAGGTATCATGAGAAATAGAATGAGTTATTAAATGTACCTGATCTCTAATAAGATGAACCGTTGAGGAGCTTTCGGGATAATTGTGTAAGAAATTCAATAATCTCAGCCTTTCTAAGCGAAGTGTTGTATTTCGTCGTTTTCTGCTGTTTCCAGCTATTTTCTGCTTGTTTTCTGTTGTTTTGAGCAATTTTCTGTTCTTTTCTGTTGTATTCGGTTATATTTGGCTGTTTTCTGTTGTGTTTGGGTGTTTTCTGTTGTATTTAGTCGTTTTCTGTTATTTCCAGCTGTTTTTTGCTGTTTTGAGCTGTTTTCTTTCCTATTCTGTTGAATTTGGTTCAACTTAGTTGTTTTCTATTGTTTCCAGCTGTTTTCTGCTCGTTTTCTGTTGTTTTGAGCTGCTTTCTGTTCTGTTCTTTTCGGTTGTATTTGGTTGTTTTCTGCTGTGTTTGGGTTTTTTCTGTTGTATTTAGTCGTTTTCTGTTGTTTCCAGCTGTTTTTTGCTGTTTTGAGCTGTTTTCCTTCCTATTCTGTTGAATTTGGTTATACTTACTTGTTTTCTATTGTTTCTAGCTGTTTTCAGGTTGTTTTCTGTTGTTCTGAGTTGTTTTTGGTTTTATTCTGTTGTATTCGACTGTATTTGGTTGTCTTCTGTTGTGTTTGGGTGTTTTCTGTTGTATTTAGTCGTTTTCTGTTGTTTCCATTTTTTTGTGCCTGTTTTTTGCTGTTTTGAGCTGTTTTCTTTCCTATTCTGTTGAATTTGGTAATATTTGGTTGTTTTCTGTTGTGTTTGGATGTTTTGTGTTGTATTTAGCTGTTTTCTATTGTTTCCAGCTGTTTTCTGCTTGTTTTCTGTTGTGTTGAGCTGTTTTTTGTTTTATTCTGTTGTATTCGGTTGTATTTGGTTATTTTCGTTATTTTCTGTTGTGTTTGGATGTTTTCTGTTGCATTTCGTCGTCTTTTGTTGTTCTCAACTGTTTTTTCTAATAATCTAGAATTTTCTGCTTATCTTTCGTTTCTTTCATTTCTATTCTTTCTGTCTAAATCGAAGATAAGGTGGTACACTGTTTTGAGAAAATGACATTCCGTACAGTCCGACAACAGTACTAGTACTACATGTACTAGTACTGTTGTACTCACTCACTGAGGAAGAACTGGTAGCTCTATTAAACATCTTAGAACAACACGGTGCAGCATATGGTCTTGGTATTAACTACAACAAGACCAAGGTTATGCTCGTAGACAGATAGCACGATAATCATCAAGCAATAGTCAGTAGGCCGTTGTGAAGTAGTTCAAAGTTTTGTGTACCTCGGTTCTTTGATCGACAATTCGGGTAGCTGTGAAAATAAGATTCGACGGCGCATTCAATAGGCACGTGTGGCCATGACAAAGCTTACTAAAATATGGCGTGACCATAACATCACTAAAGCCACCAAAATGTCGTTGGTTCAGTCTCTTGTGTTCTCCATATTTTTGTATGCGTCGGAAACTTGGACTGTTAAAAAGGCAGATCGAGCTCGCATAGATGCTTTTGAAATGTGGACGTGGAGGAGAATGCTGAGGGTTCCTTATATCGCCCATCGAACTAACGCTTCCATACTGGATGAGCTCCGTAATCCAAAGAGACTATCCTCTATTGTGTCGACCAGAATGCTTACATTCTTCGGACATATATACAGAAGCGATAATATGGAGAAACTTGTAGTTCAAGGTCACGCCCCGAGTGGGCGGCGCCGTGGCCGTTCCACTACACGCTGGGTGGATACGACGAAACAGTTGCTGGATATGAGTATCAAGAGTGCCACTGAACTGACAGTAAACCGCGAAAGATAGCGAGCTACAGTTCTTAAAACTATTGATAATATTCGTGTCGGCAATACTCTAGCTCCGATTTAATGCATTTTACGAGTTCACAACACGTCTGTTAAGACATTAGGTGCTGCACTTACTCAGATCACTTAAAAATGAGTTGGCTGGCATAACCTAGTTTTTTACGGTTTTTGTCACTCACCTTACACTATCGACTATCCATACACCATAAAACCGGAAAAACCTGCTGAAATTCAAACTTACATACAATCCTAACCTCATTTATTTGACATCTAAATGATCTGAGACAAGTGATCTACCTTTCGAGCTTGTGCAGATGGGCTTAAGTGGGGGTAAAATATCTCACTTTAGTCTCAGTTTCAGAAAACAAAAGGAACGTACATCAAACTGAGTCATGACGTCACAAGTGAGATTTATCAGATAAATCAGGTAAAAGGAAAGCGCCTATTGTTACTATGATGATGATATTGTGCGGAAATGTGATTAGACTTATAAGTTTTACTATTAACATAAAAATTATTTCAGTATTACTCTGGACAGAGAACGGTCTACAATAATGGTTGTTGTTTTGAGACATTCGAGTGCCATACAGTTTACTGCCGGGTATATCTCGAACGTTGTTACTATAGGCTCATTAAAAATCCTGAACTTTTATCATGTATAAATTTGTGTTATTAACGCCAAATATGCGTAGTACCCTCATATGCAAAACTCGGAAATTAAAAGTGCATCGCAACAGGTGCAAGCGACTAGGATGAACAAAACCATAGCACCGTTACATTCTGCGTCAAACACGGTGTAGTGCACTTTTTTGTTCAAAGTGCGTATAATAATTAATAGAAATTTATCGTCGCGTAGTCACAAGTACGTGAATCATGTTTTGTGATTCATACAGCGAACTGAACGCTTGGTTGCTTTCCTTTTTACTAACCTATATTTTTATCGTTGCAAATGGAATTTACATACAGCGGCATCGCCTGACGAAGAGAATATTATGATGTTATCAACCGTGTAATAATGGATATTATTGGCAAGATGTTGGAGACATTATCGCGCTAATTAGTTGTTTTGAGATTATGCGTTTTTCCGCTATTAAACCTCGTCGATAGGCGCATAAAGGTTTTCTCAAACCAATACGGAACAGCCCAACTAGCAATTTGAAGTTTTATAAAAGTTGAGACAACACTTATAAATTTTTTATAAAACATTAACAGAATTGGTAACAAAAACGTTTTAAAAATCTTTATACATCTATATAATCAGAATGGGCACAGATTTATGAATAACTCTAGTTGGTTAGACATCTTTATAACACCTTGTGTGACTATTATAAAATTGTTTTATAAATGTTTATAGATGCATTACCAGATTGTAATAAAGTTACAATAAAACACCTTTATATAGGTGCTTTATAAGGTAATCAAAAATTGCTTTTTAAAAGATGTTGTCTCGTCCAAAGCATTTTTGTGCTTCAAGGCAGCGATAATAAATTTTACCAGCTGGCTATAAGTGTTTATTTGAAGCAATTTATTTTATAAAAATTGTGGTATCTGTACAGGCCAATGCGGGACTGCGGGAATGGGAGCGAGACAGCCCAACTAGCAATTTGTTTTATAATAGTTGAGACAACGCGCATGAAACATTTTTTATAAAACAGTAACAGTATTGGTAAGTTTTGAAAATGCTTATACATCACCTATATAAGCAGAATGGGCACAGATTTATAAAATACTCTAGTTGGTTAGACATCTTTATAACGCCTTTGCTGACTATTATAAAATTGTTTTATAAATGTTTATAGATGCATTACCAGATTGCAATAAAGTTGCAATAAAACACCTTTATATAGATGCTTTATAAGTTAATCAAAGATTGTTTTTTTTTTTTGAAGATGTTTTGTTGTCTCGTCCAAAGCATTTTTGTGTTTCAAGGCAGCGATAATAAATTTTACCAGCTGGCTATAAGTGTTCATTTGAAGCAATCTATTTTATAAAGATTGTGGTATCTGACCAGACCAATGCGGGGCTGCGGGAATGGAAGCGAGACAGCCCAACTGGCAATTTGTTTTATAATAGTTGAGACAACGCTAATAATTTTTTTATGAAACAGTAACAGTATTGGTAACAAAAACGTTTTAAAAATGTTTAGACAACATCTTTATACGCAGATTGGGCACAGATTTATGAATAACTCTAGTTGGTTAGACATCCTTATAACGCCTTTGCTGACTATTATAAAATTGTTTTATAAACGTTTATAGATGCATTACCAGATTGGAATAAAGTTGCAATAAAACACCTTTATATAGGTACTTTATAAGTTAATCAAAGATTGTTTTTAATAGTATTGGTAACAGCATTGGTAACAAAAACGTTTTGAAAATGTTTATACAATAACTATATAAGCAGAATGGGCACAGGTTTATGAAAGACTTTAGTTGGTTAGACGTCTTTATAGCGCCTTTGGTGACTATTATAAAATTGTTTTATAAACGTTTATAGATGCATTACCAGATTGAAATAAAGTTGCAATAAAACACCTTTATATAGGTGCTTTATAAGGTAATCAAAAATTGCTTTTAAAAGATGTTTAGTTGTCTCGTCCAAAGCATTTTTTGTGTTTCAAGGTAGCGATAATAAATTAAAAGATTAAAAGATTGTGGTATCTGGCCAGACCAATGCGGGACTGCGGGAATAGGAGCGAGACAACTCAACTAGCAATTTGTTTTACAAAAATTGAGACAACGCCTATAAAACATTTTTTATAAAACAGTAATAGTATTGGTAACAGTATTCGTAACAAAAACGTTTTGAAAATTTTTATACAATACCTATATAAGCAGAATGGGCACAGGTTTATAAAAGACTTTAGTTGGTTAGACGTCTTTATAGCGCCTTTGGTGACTATTATAAAATTGTTTTATAAACGTTTATAGATACATTACCAGATTGGAATACAGTTACAATAAAACACCTTCATACAGGTGCTTTATAAGGTAATCAAGAATTATTTTTTAAATCATGTTTAGTTGTCTCGTTCAATCCATTTTTGTGTTTCAAGGCAGCGATAATAAATTTTACCATAAGTGTTTATTGGAAGCAATTTATTTTATAAAGCTGTGGTATCTGACTTTCGATATGTTTAAAAAACAGAATGTCGTTCGAATGACAGAATAGATATGGTGGAGTTGATGATGAAAATGTGGCGATTTAACAGTATAGTTGTGTTATCCGAAAGTTGGATTTTTACTGCGGAGAAAATTTTTCTGCGAAATGTGGATCAAATTTTCGGACC
This sequence comes from Callosobruchus maculatus, assembly GCA_951848785.1. Taxonomy (NCBI): domain Eukaryota; kingdom Metazoa; phylum Arthropoda; class Insecta; order Coleoptera; family Chrysomelidae; genus Callosobruchus; species Callosobruchus maculatus. Next base: position 938,279 of record CATOUR010000235.1, read on the forward strand.
TTATATGACAAATTTAACTTGGTATGCTGGAATAAAAATCTGACCCCAAGAACTGAAAAACAGAATTCAACGTCACTTTAGTAACCTCATAGCTGATCCTCAACCGTTTAGAAGATTAATGGAATCTCAACTTTCAAATCAAAATATTTCGAAAACGCTGCACAGTTTCGAATTTTACCAAGAGTGCCTTTTTGTTGTTTACCCAAAAAATTTAATTTATAAATCTAATCTCAAAAAAGTTATGTTCAATACTACCTGGTGTGAACCGTGCAACTAGCACAGAGTCGGTCATAAAAACAAATTCATAGTATGTACATATTCGTGTGAAATTTCATTACAATGTTGCCAGTAGTTTCGGCAAAATCGTAAAAAATGTGTATAATTTTTTTTCAACACCCTGTATCTTGAATACGGATGGCATTACGAAAATTTTTTACTAAGCAATCCCCAATTATTTTTAGTTTTATACCTATCCGGGGGCGGAGTCACCTTTTTTTGGAACACCCTGTATAGGATTTATTGAACTGGCTTCAATTAGGATTAGAAACACTATAACTGGAATCAATCAATTTTTTTTTGTTAAAAATACAGTAGCAAAGTGTGAATTTGTATTATTCCTGATGTCTTCACACGTCCAACGTGTAAAGACTCTAAAAGATAGAAGTTAAGTACACAGAATAAACATACATAAACTTCAAGTGTAAAGACATAATTTTAACTTCCGCAGTAAGCACTCTACTTAAGATGCGTGTCAGGTAGCCAGTAGACAATTTATTTCTCCAACACTCATTGTTTACATGTATACCTTACTACTTGTTGTTTCTCACCTCTTATGTTACAGTTCGAATAAAACTTTGACACCACATAAAATATTAGTAAACACTGGATGATATTATATATGTGACGTGCTTATCATTAAAAAATCTACCTGTATAGACTTGTGTAGAATATTTATTCTATGAATATACAGGGATATACCTTGGAGCCTCTAATTTATCTTTCTGTCAAAATGAAGCCTCGTGTCTTAGATAACTTGACGATACTTATTTGGCTTTCTAAAAGTATGAAATCCCATATCCTAGATAGATTTAGGGTGGTGATTAAAAATCCGTTCAAGTTTCAGTCTCGCAAAGAAAAAGCCTGAAACCTTTATTCGGCTTTCTATCAATATGAAATCCCGTATCCTGGATAATTTCTGGGTGGTGATTACAGATTCGGCCGATGTTTTAAGGTTTTAAGTTTCAGTGTCACAGAGTGAAGATCAAACATGTCAAACTCCCTTGACTTTCAGTTTCGCCCCAAAAAGTCTAATTTATTCGGCTTTTTATTAACATGAAATACCGTATTCTGGATAATTTGAAGGTGGCGGTTACAAATCCGGCTGATGTATTAAGTTTCAGTGTCACAGAGCGAAGATCAAAAATTTCAGATACCCTTGCTTCAGTTTCACCCCAAAAAGTCTTAAATCTTTATTTGGCTTTCTATCAATATGAAATCCCTTATCCTGGATAATTTGAGGGCGGTGACTACAAACCCACTCGCAGTTTTGAGTTTCAGCCTCGTTTGAAGAAAATCGAAACTTTCAGAATCTCTGGTCTTCAGGTTCAACTTAAAAATTGAACATCTTTATTTGGCTTTCTATCAGGGTGAAACCTTGCACCTTCGATTATTTGAGGGTGTTTGTTACAAATCCAACTGCAGTTTCGAGTTTCACCCTCGTTTGAAGAGAATCGAAATTTTCAGAATCCCGGACCTTCAGGTCCATTTTAACAATTAATTGAACATTTTTATTTGGCTTTTTATGGGGATGAAACCTTGTGTCTTAGATAATTTGGGGCTGCTAATTACAAATCCGGTCATAGTTTTGTGACAGATGACAGAAAACATCTCTCCGCATCTCTTAACGTAAGGATCTTTGTTAACTATGAATCAGATACTTAAGAAAACACTCAAGCCTTGCTTGCGACAACTATGAAACCTAGGGAACCCTTTAGGACCTGATCATACCCCACAATGATCAGGAATTCGAGAAAAGTATACAAAAACAAAGCTTAAGGCCAATAATGATTAATCGTGTCAACTAGCATTTGTTCAACAAACCATAATATCCATCAAATTTATGCGCTCGCAAATAAGAAATGACATAAACATAGCCATTTAACAGCTCTACGCTTATATGTTTACATTCGGATAACGCAAAACAGTCCAGCTGGAAGTAACAGAAACGAAATAACCACGAACGTGAGAAAAAAAGTACGCCATCATAAAGTATCATTCTTATCTCAGCCCGCAATGACCAAGGAGTCAAGAAAGGTACATAAAACCAAAGCTTAATGGCAACACTAATTAATCATGTTCATTACCATTGTTCAGCTCACATCGTTTCCTGTGATTGCATAATATTCATCAAATTTATATGCCCACAAATAAGAAATGCCATAAACAGTCTTCATGTATAGCTATTGTAGATCGTACGCTCATTTGTTTACACTTAGATATCACAAAACAGTCTAGCAAAAATGGCCATAAAATATGAATTTATGTTCAAGATAAGAACTTTTCACGAAATCAACACGATAAGAAATACCAGATACTAATATCAACAAGTCATTACGACACGATTCAGATAGATAAACAATTTAATAGTATTGCTACATTTATCCGTTATTGATTTAACATGTAACGTAAATAGAAAATGTCTTAAAAGTTAGTGTTATCTACTTGTGAGATGGTACTCTCTCTCCTTTCCTGAAAATACACCAGAGGAACTGTTGGAACTATTATATAAGGTACTCTGGCTCAAAAATGCTCTGTCGCCCTTCAAAGACTTCATCTTCTTCTTCACTTCATGTTTCATGCACTTTGCCTGTTATGATACCCATCTTTTTCTCGGCCTTCCGATATCTCTTCTTCAAGAGGATTGGTAAAATCTGGTTCTGGCTGGAATCTTATTTTCGTCCACTCGTTGCAACATGTTCTTTCCATTTAGTTCTATTTTCCTCAATTTATTCGATATTGAAGATGTTTAATTCCGCTCTTATATCTGTGTTTCTTAATCTGTCTAATTTTGAGCAACCTTTCACTCTTTTTAGAAATTTTATTTTTTTTTTGTTTATATCCTATTTTCTTCTTTTTTCGTTGCCGTCCATCTGTCGCTACCGTTAAAGAGGGTTGGAACAGCCATCGTCTTATAAAATTTTGAGTTAAGTATCTTTTCTTGTTTTATTTTTTAATGTTCTGCTGATAGTACCGCAAATATTTGTGGATTTATTAAGTTTTTCTCCTATATCTTTACTTCCGTCATAAAATATACCGCAGCCCAAGTATTTGAAGTATTTTACCTGTTCAAGTACTTCATCGTTTACAACAATCTTTGTCCTAACTGGATATTTACCCAAGAAAGTCATGGTTCTTGTTTTGCTTGTAGGTAAATAGCGTCTGAATGAACAAAAAGTATTACATGTGTACTAGAGATGGTACAAAGTAGTAGGTATCCCTTTTTTTCTAGGTGTTCGGATTTCATTTGCGAGGAGTATACATAAGCAATCACCCCTCCACCCCCCCCCCCCCCAACCCCATATCACAATTTCGACATTGTGGATTCCTCACTAAAGATGTTATGAAGTTCCCAGTTCCGCCGTTTTTTGTGCCAAGCTAGTCAATCCCTTCAGTGCCAAGGGGTGAGAGGTACACACAGAAAAATCTGTCGTTCTGTCAAAGACTTACGCTTGGATTCAATGGGACGTTACACTCAGCATTCCTCAAATACAGCGATGTTTTATCTAATGGGAAGTGTATAGTTGGTAATGAATTATATCGTATTGTCGATTCAACTACAAGATGTCATTGGATCCCAATGATAATTCAATCGCAGCCTATCGTTGAATCGAATCTGTGTTTGGTAATTGATTCTGAATTACTTTCCTTTCCTTGGACCAACAGATTTTATTGCGAGGGCAGCTGATTGATTCGTTTGGATGTTTAATTGTGCGATTTTGTATGAAGTTATAAGGAGCATGATATAAGAATTAGACATAAGCCTGCACCAGTTGTTGCATTATTACCTGAAATATAACTGTCTGACTAATCTAAACACCTACATTCAAACGTGGGTATTAGCTCTTCACACACCGAAAAATCTGTCGTTTTGTCAAAGACTTACACTTGGATTCAATGGGACGTTACACTCAGCATTCCTTGATAGCGAATTATATCGTATTGTCGATTCAACTACAAGGTGTCATTGGATTCCAATGAATGATTCAATCGCAGCCTGTCGTTGAATCGAATCTGTGTTTGGTAATTGATTCTAAACTACTTTCTTTTCCTTGGACCAACAGATTTTATTGCATTATTATCTGAAATATAACTGTCTGACTAATCTAAACACCTACATTCAAATGTGGGTGTTAGCTCTTCTAAGTCCCAAGTTCTCAGTAGGTCCTCCATTTAATATATAACTGGACACATTTAAATCACGCAATTGCTGATGCAATACGCAAAACCACGAGATGACACAACACTGCTAACATCGAAGCAACACAACGGAACAACCTCGTCCATGTTGGCGGGTTCGCGGCGATGGTAACACTGAGAGAAGCCCCCTGTCCTTTATTTTTACGTTCCTTGAATCGCCACATCAGTCCCGCCGAATACTGATTATAGTTCAGAGAACGACAAGGGCCACTGAAACAAAATTAATTTTTATCAGATGAATTATCACGAACTGCTGTTGCAGTAATAATTTTTGTATATTGAATAGATTGTATGCTTTGCTTAAATGAAACATAGGGTAACTTTCGAAAACAACAGGATGTTTTGATTGCATTATATGTCAATACTGGTATTAGAAGGATTATACGTATCGTTAGAACGAATATAAAATCATTTTGTATTTATTGGCGTATACCTGTGATTACTTCGAATATAAGGATTGAATTCTTTCAATGACATGGATTTGAAACAACTGTAAATATATTTAAATCCATGGAAAAACATCCAAATACTAACAATTAATTGGAAACGCAACAGTATTTTTTTCTGTGTAGGAGCAACTGAGGACGGTATGAAGTTGGTCCAAAACTTCTGACGATCAAAATATTTATTTGTTGAGTACCGTAAACGCGGGCTACTTTGGCCCACTTTTCAGTAATTATTGTATGTACTTTTCTCTAGAAACTGTTGTTTTCACTGCCCAGAAGTTCTGGCAATCTTTTTTACAACTATAATATCTTAAATTTTAATCAGTAATCTTGTTTTTACTTACAAAACGTTTATTAAATTAATATATTTTTTTTAGTTTTGGGCCAATGTTACCCTGCGGTTAGGGTAACTTTGGCCCAAGTCAATTTTTAGCGCTAAAAGCATGATACAAATGGTATGGATACAGAAGGACTTTGATATTGACTAGAACAGGTTCTTCAACGAAGATTATATTATCAAATGTTACCAAGTTTTGTCATAATTATGAATTTTATCAGGTGAAACATCTTTGACCACCTTTTTCAGATGTTCAATATAGTCTGTGATGATTTGTTCATGAATCTGATTACGATTTATTTTGATCTTCGACGAAAACGTGACAGTCAGTTGAAGGTGTCTCTTTAGAAACGATTTGACCCGTTCACGTCCTGGAACATAGTTGCAAAAACACTGCATAGTCTTCCATTGCCTAGTCAAATAAGATTTTATGATCAATCTTAAATCTAGTTCATCGAGAATGCTAGTTCTTCTTGCGAAAAAACTGTTGCATGGCCTGGTGAACTGGAAAACAAACTTTTCAACTTGTTTTTTATAGGGGTATCTTGCAATGATCAGCAGCCTGCCTTTGCGTCATATCACCAGATCTGATTGCTTCTAGACAAGTTAGAAGTTGTTCATTGCTATAGCCAGTATATACTGGGCCTCCAGGAAGTCTTTTATTACGGCATCCTGAACAAGCTGATTATGATAATACGCAATATAAATGAAAAATAAAATGTTTCAAGGTTTTTGTAGCAATTCATAAATTAATATTATGGGTTTTGGCCAAAAAAAACGTTGGGCCAAAGTAGGACGTTTTTTATAGATTATTGGATCTGATTTAAAAAAACATGAAAATAAAAAAACTTGTTTAGTTTACCAGTGTTGTAACTACAGTACGACTTAAAGAAAGGAAAATTGTTTAATAGGGGGTACTTACCGGATTTGTTAAACAAAAAATACGTTTTTTGTAAGTGGAAGTTTGGGAGGTAAAAATTGCACGTGGTTTCACTAGTCAAACAACTATAAGTGCTGCTTTCTAGTGGACAGCAAAGGAACCACTGGACTTATCAGACAGCGTGTATAGTGCGGCTACCTACCGGAATGAGCCAGAAGTATTTTAAATACGGTCACAAATATGATTGTAGAGTACGATTTTGTTTTTTTTTCATTTGGGCCAAAGAAGGACGTTAGGGCCAAAGTAGCCCGCGTTTACGGTATACAAATAGATATTAGTCATAGGTCGCGAGAAAGCTAGGCTTTATAATAATGTTGAATTAAATCCGTTCGAGATTCCGTAAAGTTTTATGTAACCATACATTCTCCATAAAAGTAGCAACGCCCAGTTAAGCTAGTTCTGATTAATTCTTCAAAATTCCCGATAGTTCGCAACGAAAAACAAATTGCGGTGGTTTTCCAATACTAGTTCCTACTACATCGCCGATGGACCCGTGTGTGGAGGCCTTAACACTTAGTCTGTCTACATAGTCTGGCTACGTATCAGTTGAGCTATTTTTTACCATACCTCGATACAATGGCATAATCACTCTGCGTTTCGAAACCAATAAGCATAATCGCATCAAATGTTTTTCTGCAGTTAAACAAATTAGGGTTTTGATTTGAGCATAAGTAATTTTTTTTCAGCAGCAGATGGTGAAACTGTATTCATCACAAGCAGCCCAAATTAGCACCATCTGAATTTTCTGTTAACATAACAATGCACCTGTGAGAGCACAATAAAGCCACTGTTGAAAAAAACAAGCGTCGCCTGACAAAAAACAAAACAAAAAACCGATTCGCTAACTTACTATCCAAAGAATACGGGGTAAGGATTTCAAATTGTTACCTAGCAGGTAATAGTCTCTACCTTCAGGTGTTCCTCTTTTTTTTCATGGATACCTGTATGAAACAGGTTGAATTTTCTATAGAATAAACACAATGTAAGGTAGTGGTTGAACCCTATATGCAAAACAGAAAGCAGGTCAGATGCGGTACTGATAACACAAGGCATCAGTGGCGTTTCTGGGTATTTCTGTAAGAGGCGTTATTAATATGAACGCAAACCAATCCCTAAAACTTTAAGGGATGATTTCTGGCACCGACTTATGATACAATATGATTTAATTATATGTGTATCCTTATAATAGCAAAAAAGTTGAAATTCCCTTAATTATAGATCGCGAATTGGTTGACGTGTGGGCCCCTTTATCATATTCATACCCAACATATGATATTTTCTGTAAACAATCGACAAAAACATTCAAAATACTCGTTAGCGTAATCCGACCATCTCTGTTTTTGCAAGGAATTCCCGGAAGTGAAAGTGCGCCACACACGTTTCAGTTATCTTTACAATCAAACTTCAAACGCTGTTTTCTCTGAAACAAATGCGAATTTCAGAATAATTCCTTTTGATATCGGCTTCAGTTTCCGAAACCTAAGTGCGATTTCTTTTTTCAGGATTTGTCCTGGGACAACAGTGTAGTCCGTTTAGCATAATTTCGCATATAGCAAACACCCATTTTTAGTTAGTAGTTAGTTCCTCGCAGTAATAACCTTTTTTTCCGTAACTGACATTTGTGACCTTCCCGGCCTCCTAGCTTTGCGAGCGCGTCCGCCGTTTCATTGCTACCAACTCCAGCATGACTCGGCACCCACATAAGTGACACCCGATATCTTGCCGAAATGTCACCCAAGACTTTTCTACATTGCAGAACGAGTCTTGATGTAAACCTACAAGGCTTCAATGCTTTCAGTGCTGCCTGGCTGTCAGAGCAGATAGTAATCCACCTTAGGCCGCTGAATTTCGCGAATATCTGAGGCACAAGCCTTTATTTCTGCTTGGAATACCGTGGTGTATCTTCCAAGAGAGAGTGAGAGCTTCAGTCTTGGCCTGCAGATCCCAGCGCCGGAGCCTTCATCGGTAAGTGACTGGTCCTCATTACTCAAAAGGCCGCTTGATCCCCCCCCCCACACTTCCCTTGTAGGATACTTCACCGAGTAAGAGTAATGTAAATCACGTAAATTATATCACCCTTACAAGTTTTTTTATGGTCAACCTCCCGCAAAGGCTGAAAGCCTATGGCGCTGTAGAAGCGCTGCGAGAGGATAAGTGTCGGTGCACGTTAGATTTGAAACTCTGCAGGTTGTAGCCGTCGGGAAAAAATTCCCAGGCAGCTCAATCCACAGCGTCAAAGTTGTCCAAAAGAAGGAATGCTGGAGGAGACTGGTTCGAGGAGTAGGGATGTCGACCCGGTAAGTATCCGCTTGCAGAAACTCTCTCTCTAGTGTTCCTCGTTCGGATGGCCTTTGGTGTTATTATCTGGGAGAGCTCCCTCGAACGTCTTTCCATGATAGAATCTGTAAAGCAGGGACAAGTCGGCCAGCTTTCTTTGGTGTTCCAGGCTGTGGAGGTGGTACTTTGTGAGATCAGGCGTATCGATTAGCCTAATTGTTCTCTTCTGGATAGTGCCCAGAAGCTTTAGAGAGTGCTTCGGAGCGCATCCCCACACATGGGAGCCACACTCCAACGATGGTCGGATCTACGCCTTGTAGAGCAGCAGTGGCTGCTCTGGTGTACACAGAAAAAGATACTGTTGCGTTTCCAATTAATTGTTACTATTTGGATGTTTTTCCATCGCTTTAAATATATTAACAGTTGTTTCAAATCCATGTCGTCAAAAGAATATCAATCCTTATATTCGAAGTAATCACAGGTATGCCAATAAATTCAAAATAACTTTATATTCGTTCTAACGATATGTATAATCCTTCTAATACCAGTATTGATATATAATGCAATCAAAACATCCTTTTGTTTTCTAAATTTACCCTATTTTTCATTTAAGCAAAGCATACAATCTATTCGATGTACAAAAATTATTACTGCAACAGCAGCTCGTAATGATTCATCTGATAAAAATTAATTTTGTTTCAATGGCCCTTGTCGTTCGCTGAACTATAATCAGTATTCGGCGGGACTGATGTCCCAATTCAATGAACGTAAAAAGAAAGAACAGAGGGATCATCTCAGTGTTATTATCGGCGCCAACCCACCAACATGGACGAGGTTGTTTCGTTGTGTTGTTTCGGTGTTAGCCGTGCTGTGTCATCTCGTGTTTTTGCTTTTTGCACCAGCAATTGTGTGATTTAAATGTGTCCAGTTATATATTAAATGGAGAACCTACGAGCAATTGGGGCTTAGAAGAGCTAACACCCACATTTGAATGTAGGTATTTAGATTAGTCAGACAGTTATATTTCAGGTAAAAATGCAGGCTTATGTCTAATTCTTATATCATGCTCCTTATAACTTCATGCAAAGTCACACAATTAAACATCCAAACGAATCGATCAGCTGTTCTCGCAACAAAATCTGTTGGTCCAAGGAAAAGAAACTAGTTTAGAATCAATTACCAAATACAGATTCAATTCTACGACAGGCTGCGATTGAATTATTCATTGGAATCCAACGACATTTTGTAGTTGAATCGACAATACGATATAATTCGTTACCAACTATACACTTCCCATTGGATAAAACATCGCTGTATTTGAGGAATTCCGAATGTAACGTCCCATTGAATCCAAGCGTAAGTCTTTGACAGAACGACAGATTTTTCTGTGTGTATACAGCTTCCTACAGCGGAACAACATTCCAAGCTTCTGGGATGCCGTTTTAGCAATACTGACGACGTGGTCGTGCCAGGACATGTTACTGTTAATGTTGATCCCTAAAAGCCTGACGGAAGGTAATGCGACTATTGGGTGACCCTCCAGTTCCACAGTTGGTAAGCCAACGTAAGAGTGAAATGAACAATTTTATTTATTGTTTGAAGAAATAAAATACCTTCTGAAGTTTTCTTTAGGCACGCCACTGGAGTATCATAATAAAAAATCGGACGCTTATTTGAGGGGTCCACAGGGGCAAAGACAGGGGTAATCATAGATTGTAATGGATTACTTGAGGTTGTGATGGCTAAACGAATCAACTTTACATTCCCTATTTTTTTTTCTTAGAGATTATCATAGCTAATTGAAGACGAGGTGACGCTAAGCGTTTTTTTTTAATTTTAATGTGACCGTTTGGTGCCTATGCAATTTGCTACAACAGGAAAAGAACGAAGTAATCTTGAATATTTATCAACGTGGCAAAAAATCCTCAACTGTAATGAACTTTTTGTGGTTTTCCTAACGAATCTCAGGCATTGTAGATAGATATTATACAGGGTGGTCCAATCAGTGCGCGGTGCTCCTTAGCGGCCATACCGTTTAAATTAGACAAAAATGTTTTAAATAAAAAACGTTTCTTTTCAAATGCTCTATATTTGGAAAATAATTTCAAAGATGGCGGACTTCCGGATATACCGGAAGTAGGCATTAACTTCCTTATTTTAAATGGTATATTATTACGTTTTTTAATTCAGCATCAATTTTTAGGTCCAGCTTGTTAACCATTGTTTATGTCTACGAAGCCCATTTTCGGAGTTACTCAGCAATTTTTACAAAATTTGACGTTTGTAGTACTTTACAAGAAACGTTAAGGCGGCTTCTACGGAGAGCATAAACGGTCATTTTCAAGTGATTTCATCCCAATTCCTGACGCTCTAGTTTTCAATATTTTTGCATGAAATTTTTACATGAAGTTTAGAAGGAAATTACACAGAGGGCTGTCGAAGTATTTTTTGAAAAAAATTGATCGAGCATGAAATACGATCGCTTGAAGTTGCCTATTTTCTTCGTCAACTTTGTAATTTTTCTAAGAAAAGCCCAGAAGTAGAACATCATGTGAAAATTTCATGTAAAAGGATTGGAAAATGAAGCGTCAGGAATTTGAATAAGAAACATCTGCAAATCGCCTTCCTCTTCAATTTTACAAATTTTGGGTGACGCGCTAACATGACTGTTTCCATTTCTTTCTAATGTAGCGCGCACCTGTTTATTTATCCGCATCTTCCGGAGAAACTATTCCGGATTGTAGGAGCAGCGTTAATATCTCGGAAACTAAACGCTATAGAAAGATGCGGTTTTCGGTTTCGAAACAAGCGAGGAACGTATTTGTGTTTCAGTTATTTCAAAAGAACATTAAATCAGTAGCCTAGCAATTTTCAAATTTGAAAAGTTAAAAACGTTAAATACTTTTATTTTTCAAATGGGATGGTATCATAAGTTTCACATCGGTGGATGCGAAATTAAATTCTCTTCCACTTTTATCTAGGCACATGTGCTTCTATCTTTGATGGTTTTTTAAGATATTTACGGTTTTATAATTATTGCGTAGGAATTGTAAAAATCGTAGGTGGCGTGGCTCACAGACGAAACAATTTATCAGGAAACCTTTCATCCAAAGTGTTTCGACCTCTAATACTAAAATATGCTTTTGCTCCATCTAACTGTAACCACATTATTCTTAAAAACTTCAGTGGTGAATTTTTCAACAGGTTTTCCAAATTTTCATGCAAAAAATTTTGAAAAACATTAGTTTATTTTGCGGTTTCCAATAATACCACCCCAAATGCTTGGACTTCATGCTGGTTGGCAACAAAATTCTCAAAATTTGGATTTACGTGGGCGTAAGATATGAGAGAAGGAAACATGTAGTAGTAATGCATGAAGATAGTCAATTTGACATTCTCGCAATTGTAGTTAAAGATCCGCATAACAGTGCTACAGTAGAAATTAGTCGCTATTTGGGCATCGGTCAAATATCTGTGAACATGATATTAACGGAGTACATATAGCATCCTGATCACGTGCAGCTAAATCAAGCAATTAAAAGAAAAGACTTTGAAAACGAATGAATTTCTGTAACTGGAGTCGTGCTCGATTCCAAGAAGATACACTCCTTTCCAACAGTGTGTTGTTTACGAATGAAGCTACATTTCTTATGAAATCATTTTATTTTTTATGAAATGTAGCTACAGCGTTGTCATTAACGGCCATGTAAACTGGCATAATTTACATTTTTAGACCGACGTAAATCCAAATTTTGAGAGGTTTGTTGACAACCAGCATGGAGTCTAAGCATTTGGGTGGTATTACTGGAAACCGCATATTAAACTAAGGTTTTCTAAAATTTTCGAAATGAAAATTTGGAAAACCTGCTGGAAAATTTACCATTGGAGTTTTTAAGAATAATGTGGCTACAGGTAGATGGTGCGAAAGGACGTTTTAGTATCTGAGACCGAAACACTTTGGATGAATGGTTTGCTGCCAATTGTTTCGTCTACGAGCCACGCCACCTACGATTTTTCCAAATCCTACGCCATAATTACAAAACCGTAAATATCTTGAAAACCATCAAAGAACCACATGCGCTTAAATAAAGGTGAAAGAGAATTTAATTTGGCATCCACCGATGTGAAACTTATGATACCATACCATTTGAAAAATAAAAGTTTTTAACGTTTCTAACTTTTCAAATTTGAAAATTGCTAGTCTATTGATTTAATGTTCTTTTGAAACAACGATCTTACTGAAACTCAAATACGTTCCTTGCTTGTTTCAAAACCGAAAAACGCATCTTTCTATCACGTTCAGTTTCCGAGACATTAACGTTTCTTGTAAAGTACTACAAACGTCAAATTTTGTAAAAATTGCTGAATAACTCCGAAAATAGGCTTCGGAGGCATAAACTATGGTTAACAAACTGGACCTAAAAATCTATGCTGAATTCAAAAACGTAATAATATACAGGGTGTTCCATTTGAAATAAGGAAGTTGATGCCTACTTCCGGTGTATCCGAAAGTCTGCCATCTTTGAAATTATTTTCTAAATATAGAGCATTTGAAAAGAAACGTTTTTTATTTAAAATATTTTCATCTAATTTAAATGGTATGGCCGCTAAGGAGCACTGCGCGCTTGTTGGACCACCCTGTATATTATAGATAAGGTAATTTTAGAATTTGTCGGTATTTCAGCCTTCTTTTGTAAATAGCTATTTCACCAGGAGAATTCTGACATCTGAAACTTGACAGTTGACAAACAGGATTTGTATGCGCAGAATACTGAACTCTTTGTGTAAACGTGATACAGGTGAAATGCCGTATCAAACTATTTTCCATTCAAAGTGTTGCTCAAGCAACAGTCTTTATAGAGAACATTCAAATTGACTTTTAAAATCGAGTGTCCCCCTGTTTCTATTCTTTTGTTTTTCCATTATACAGCGGTATATAATTTGCAACGTTTTACATTTCATTTTACATCTCTGTTAATAGATATATTGGTCGACCGGGCATTCCTAAACAATGACTCACCTCACTTGGGGTTGCTGGGCTAGTTCGATATAGAGCCAGAAGTCAGGACCGTACTCTTGATATCGACTGTTTGGAAAAAGACGGTCATATCTTAAAATATCCACTTTTTGAGGTTTTTGGTTCAACCATCTTGAAATAATAGATATTTTCTTGTGTAAAAGTATCATAACCTACCTCGCTTCTTTACCCGTAGATGGCGCCGTGTAAAAACGTCATATCTTTATTTTGTGACGCAGCGTTAGAGCAAGACAGGAACATGTCAGCTGTATTACAACCGCCGAACAGAAAGACACGCATTTTTTCCGAAAAGCCCGTCTCAAGACAAAATAACATACTTTCCGTGGCAGTTTTTTGGTGCAAAAATGTCATAGTCTAAAATAGTACAGCTCAGAATAAAAATTAAAAAAAATGTGATAAAGACTCAAGAAAAATTATAAAAAATTCAACATGGACTTATTCCAATGATACAAAATACCCAAATTTTGGACATGTAGAGACATTGTGTTACTATTCTCATTAACTCATACAACATTTTGCTAATTGTTGATAGGAATAATTGCAATGTCAGTTTTATAAAACTTTTACGAGCTTTCCTGAAAATATACAACAATCATTTTCCAAACAGACGATATATGAATGTGAAATCCGAACACAGAGAAAAAGAGGTGCGTTTTATGAAATGCGGCAGGACTCAAGACAATAATGAACTCATTTGCCATAATTAGTTTATAAAAAACTACAACAGGTCTATAATGGTTGGACAAACCATGTTGATGAATGCAATCCTCTAGCCTACGTGGCATGCTCGTAATCTGGTTGTTGATAAACCCTAGAGGTACAGCCTCCCAAGCTGCCCTCGCAGCATGTTTCATTTCGTCCAGAGTGGTCGGAGGATTGGGCGAATCGCCTATGTATCGATCCATCCAATCCCATACCTTTTCAATTGGCGATAAGTCGGGTAATCGTGGAGGCCAGGGGAGTACCCTGCCCTCAGCTTCCTGTAGGAACCTCCTCAATACCCTTGCAATATGAGGACGTGCATTATCTTGCTGAAAGAAACCCTCTTCGAGGCCTCGGACATCTTCTTCTCCGTCCTTTTACCCTCGGGAGGGTGTAGTGATACTAGTTTTTTTTTATTTGTTCTAAAATACACAATTTCCAATGTTATACCTACGTGCGTACAATCCTCTTAAATGTTTGATCATTATAATTAACGAATACATTTGAAACATTATACCTACAGAAATTCTGCAAGTGGAGAAGACAAGGCTGGAGGCGGGTGCTGCTAAGACAATCTTTTAAGAACTAAACTTATCCTGATTCTCAGTTATGAATTCCTTAACTTTGTATTTAAATTCCTTGAATTTATTTACACGTTTTAGATCTGCTGTATGTATTTGGGTTTCCTGCTTCCATGCGTTTCTGTCTTGTGCTAAATGTATTGCCTCGTATATTGAGTGGCCGGTCATATCTTTGAGTCTGTCGGTCCATCTCATTGGGGACCTTTCTCTAGGTCTTTTCCCCTCAAATTTCCCTTCTATCATGAGGCTTTCCATCTCACCTCTTCTTCTTGCTATGTGCCCAAAATAACTGAGGTATGCCTTATTGATTTGATTTAGTAGGCGCTTTTTGATTTGTAGTTCTTGTAGAATGGAGGCGTTGGTTCTATGTTCTTTCCATGATACTCTCAGAATTCGCCTGTATACCCATAGTTCGAAGGCCTCAATTCTTTTCCGATCTGCCTTTTTCAATGTCCATGTTTCAGAGGCGTAGGCGGCAATTGGGAAGATCAAGGAGTTCGATAACATTACTTTCACTGTTTTTGTAATGATTTGATCTCTCCATACTTTTGTAAGTTTAGTTGTTGCTGTCCTAGCCATTGCCAGTCTTCTTTTCACTTCCTCTGTGAATCCCCCCATCTTGGTTAACAATGATCCCAGGTACACAAACTTGTCCACCACATCATATTTCGCTACCTTTTGTTTGGCTGTGTCGTTGAATCTATCGATGATGGTTTTTGTTTCGTTGATTTTAAGGCCATAATCTCTACTGTAGTTGTCCAATTTATCCATTATGCTTGTCAGTTGTTCTTCGTCTGTAGCAATGATTAGGGTATCGTCGGCATGTCTCAGGTTGCTTATTTTTCTTCCTCCAACTGATATTCCGCCTCGGACATATGGCACGGCAATTGGTTCTAACACCTCATTCACATAACGTTGAGCAGTCATTGTGCTACGAATCACAACTAAAGGTAACTTGCTGTTGAATGCAAATCTCACCCCAGACCGTCAAACCAATAGGACAGTGTACATGGCGCTCAACAGCAAACTGGAGATCACGACGTTCACCCCGTCGTCGTCTTACGCGTTGGCGTCCATCTTGTGCCACGAGACAAAACCTGGACTCGTCGGAGAAGGCTGTCTGACTGTATGATGCCACTCAGCATGCCATTTTCGGTGTGCTTGGCACCAATCTAACCGTTGGAGGCGATGATTTGCAGTGAGTGTAAGCACTATATGCAGACGATATAATCTGAAGCCTATTTCACGCCACCTCTGGGACACCATGCAGATTCGAAGGGTCGTCTCTACAGCTGCATATCAAACATCAGCAGTGGATATCACTAGTTCGATATTGTTTATTGTCACTGGTGTTACAACAAATATTATTGGTCTGGATTGTATAACGTATTTATAAAGGGTTCAAGATTATTTTAATTTGAGGTACTGTTTTCTTTACAATATCATTCTTTTTTTATCGTCAACCTAACGCAAAGGCTGAAATGAAAGCCTATGGCACTGTAGAAGCGCTGTGAGAGGATAAGTGTCGGTGCACGTTAGATTCGAAACGCTGCAGGTTGTAGCCTCCGGGAAACAAATTCCCCGGCAGCTCATTCCACAGCGTCGAAGTTCTCCAAAAGAAGGAATGCTGGAGGAGACTGGTTCGGGGAGTAGGGACCTCGACCTGGTAAGGATGAGTTCACAGAGCCTCTCTAGTGTTCCTCGTTCGGACGGCCTTTGGTGTGATTATCTGGGAGAGCTCACTCAAACATCTTCTGTGATGGAATCTGTAAAACGGGGATAGGTCAGCCACCCTTCTTCCATGCTCCAGGCTGTTGAGTTCCTTTGTGAGGTTAGGTGTATCGATAAATCTAATTGCTCTCTTCTGGATAGTGTCCAGAAGCTTTAGAGAGTGCTTCGGAGCAGAGATTCTAACTAGTTTCTGCATTATTTTTACAGTAAATGGTGCTCTTTTTCAGCAAAAGTAATACCATAGAAAAAAAGATTGATTTCTATGAGATCACGGTGTATGGGGACCTTCGTTATTTTGGTGCTGATTCTCAAACAGCCTGTAGACAATGACCCCGAAACAGGTCGTTACTCGTATCCAAGCAGAGCTACTCTGATACTTCCCACACTTGTTGAGTTGTTCGACGCAGTATTCCCCTAACGAGATCGTCTCTTGGGAGCCGTCATCCCTTACCTTGCTGCCTAATCCTCTTAAACACAGTTTTTTAACTTACTATCATCCAAATTATATTACCTTTCTGATTTTCGTATAACCTTAATGCTGATTGAAACCGGCAAAGCTACAAGCTACTTACGCCTACAGGCACTACCCGAAACTCTAATTAAATAATTTTGGATTTATAATGGAGCTACAGGGGAGCGGAATATTCGCTTTTTATGATGAGGCAGCATATAATTTAGTAGGTTGGGAGGAGGAGACACTGTCATCCAATGAAATGAGAATTCAGAATTTAATTTGAATGAAAGAACTTCATTTAGCAAAAGCTAATTAACACACAAAATGTTTAGTAAAATATATACAATATCATAGTAAATACAGTATCACATATTAAAATGCATTGCTCTCAACCACTTTTTGAATGTGTTAACATACACTTTGTTTTTTGAATATTAAGTTTAATCTTGTAACATTTCAGCCATTCACTGAGGTGTATCATTTCTGTTCACTGTTTCAACAACATGTTCAATATTGGAACCACTCACTGAAATTAATATGTCATCTGCGAAATGACTAATAAAGAGTCTTTAAGAAAACGTTGGATGTCATTTATGTATGTAAGAAATAGTAACGGGCCCAAGACGCTGCCTTGTGGAACACCATGTTCAACTTTAATACATTAGGAATAAACATTTTCTATTTTAACTCTTTGCCACCTATTGCTCAGATAATCGTTTAACCACTTCAGTACAACTCCGTTAAAACCATATTTCTCACATTTTTCCAGTAATCTTTTCCGATCTATCAAATACACTCACAATAATTTTACCCTCATCAATTTCTTTCTTCCACTTTGCGCACACTAACTGGCACGCTGTCTCACAAGTTCTGGTATAGATGGTGCATAAAATTCTTAACCTTGGTCTTGTGGATGTCCTTTCATATTTGCAGAAATTGTGAAGTCGTCATTCTTTCAACAATCTACTCTATTCAAAAATTGGGTCTTTGCGATCATTTGGAATGATAATGTGTCCGTTTGATTGCCGGTAGAAAAGTGAGAGGTCACCAACCGTACGGCAATGAAAAAGCAGCTGGAGTTGGCGCGTTAAGGCCTTGTCACCGATTAGTCGAATTGCTCTTTCTCTGGACTGCATCAAGTATAGACAAGGTAGTAGGGATAGCGAATATATGAGCAATTTACTAAAAATGGCGTGACCATAACATCACTAAAGCTACCAAAATGTCGCTGATTCGGTCTCTTGTGTTCTCCAGATTTTTGTATGCCTCGGAAACTTGGACTGTTAAAAAGGCAGACCAGCTCGCATAGATGCTTTTGAAATGTGGACGTGGAGGAGAATGCTGAGAGTTCCTTATACCGCCCATCGAACTAACGTTTCCATACTGGATGAGCTCGGTGATCTAAAGAAACTATCTTCCATTGTGCCGACGAGAATGCTTACATTCTTCGGACATATTCACAGAAGCGATAATATGGAGAAACTTGCAGTCCAGGGTCACGCCAAGAGTGGGCGGCGCCGTGGCCGTTCCCCTACACGCTGGGTGGATACGACGAAACAGTTGCTGGATATGAGTATCAAGAGCGCCACTGAACTGACAGTAAATCGCAAACGATGGTGAGCTACAGTTCTCAAAACTATTGATAATATTCGTGTCGGCAATACTCTAGCTCGGACTTTATGCATTTTACGAGGTCACAACATGCCTGTTAAGACATTGTGACTATGATGACGATGAATCTTTGAGCGTGTCTGCAGTAGTCTCTCTAACCAGGCTTCCGCAATTCTGACCTACGGTTATGGATCTTTTCCTTCGCATCTTGCTAGACTGAGTTTGATTTCCTCCAATCTGTGTGATCAGTGTAATGTTGAGGGTGACCTTGATTATGTTTTTTTTTGGATGCCTCAAACATAGGGACCACTGCAATACCTTATATACAAATCTAATCAAGTGTGGACTCACTGCTCCATTCAATATAGTCTCTCTACTTGCACTACAACGCTCTGACGTTACCTCTTGTTTTATAAACTTTTTGAAATATTCAGGTGTCAGAATTTAGATCAATTAGAGTTGATTGGTAGGTGTAGATTTTCCTTTGTTCTGACCCTTATATGTTCTTCTATCCTCCTTACCGTGGCCCTCTTGTGTGTGAAAAAAATGCCTTGAAAGGCCTCTAGGCGAGAAGACTCTGTAACCCTGTTCAGATCCCAATAATTATCCTTCCATCCTTCTTTATGTTAGGTTACATTGTAATCGGTCTTCTAACACATTGTTGGACACTGTACTGGCCAGGAGACTTCGTAATATGGCACCTCAAAACATTTCCATTTTTTTGCGTTTGTAACATGATTTGCGTTATCAAAATATTTTAGGGGTGTTCATTTTTGACTGATTTCATTTTTGAGGTTTTTGGTGACAAAAAAAAGACGGCTATATCCGTCGTGTCATATCACAGCAGACTTTATGTTCTAGAATGGCAACCACGGCTATAGCCGTCTGATCAGTGTAATCGTAAAACACATCTTGTGGGAAGAAAAGGACAATTTTCGAGACAAAAGCTAAAACAAAAACAACATTTTATTGTATCAAATGTATAAACAAAAACGCATCTCTCAGAATATAGACGGTATAAAAACAAAAAGTTAAATTTATTAGCAAACAGAGGTATCCCCGAACAAAACAGAATTTGGGCACAAATTTATGTTTGACGCCACTCTTCAAAGCAGTCTGGACACAAAGCAGGTTTATTTTCACAACCCTTGCATCTATAGCTAGTTTCTTTGCATTTTCCAGACTTGAAACATTGTTTGCATCTAAGAAAATATGATTTTATTTTATGATCCTCTGGTAGGGGCAGCTTCTCTGGAAAATGTCTCACACGTGCTTCGAGTTTTGTATTGATATGAAACTATATATTCTATACGTATAATAGGTGGACGACGAATATCTGTTTAGGACGAAAATATCTGGTTACCTACCTCCCATCAGTACTGAAAACATGAAAATCAAACAACAACACAGTTGCAATATGGTAGCTATACACGTGGTCAATGCATCACATTGGAGGTTATGGACGGTTATAGCCGTCGTGCGGTTTTACCCATGCACCTTAAAACATGAATAGTTGGGATAGCGTATAGTGGGCTAGAATTAGGCAATTTCAGAAATGACGAGCTTCACGTTACGGCACTAACATTGCTTAACAAGGCAAGTATACCGACATTCTGACGGTCGTCGCCGTTCTGCCGTAACAAGCAGATAACTTTTTGGCTGATATAGCCGTCGTGGCGTATCACGATCACTCCCCGCAGACGGCTATAGCCATTGTATCCAACAACGTGCTAATAGTGTTTTTCTAGACACTTGGTGGTTGAGCTATTAGATAGTTAGTTAGATTAGATATTTTGTTTCTGGCTGATGCGAAAGTTCCTAGTGCCAAAAAAAAAGTCGAGGACATTATTTTTATTTTTGTTTCTAACATCAAGCAGGATGCAAGGGGCAGATTCGCCCCACGATAAATTAATATATTAATCTTTTAGAAAACTACTTAGAAAATAGAATTCAACGAGTCAAAGTCGGGCAAAAGTTAAGTTCCGAATTAGTGGTACGGACCGGTGTTCCCCAAGGGACCATACTAGGGCCAATATTGTTCCTTGTATATATAAAGAGCATAACAAAAATAAGTAATTTCAACGGTCACATAGTTAGTTATGCAGACGATACAGCCCTGATTTTCACTGGCCTATCATGGGATACTGTCAAGCATACTGCGAAAACTGAACTGAAAAAAATTCTGATCTGGTTAAATAATCACAAGATCCCTTTGAATGTTAATAAAACTAAATATATGGCTCTTTCCCCTACAATCAGGGATCAGCCTGATCTGAATATCATACGCACCATTGTAACAACATGATTGCAGGTTAATAGAAAAGACGTCGAGTATAAAATACCTGGGTATAGTAGTTGACCAACACCTGAAGTTGGTCTGAACATATTAATTATGTGGTGAAACGATTAAGAGTTCTAATACATATATTCCTCTAATTAAGAGATATTCTATTTAGGAAAAATCTGATTATACTGTATACCTCTCTTGCTGAATCAATAATTAGGTATTGCATACCTGTGTGGGGAGCTGCATTCAAAACATCCATGCATCCTTTACAAGTTACACAGAATACTATATTAAAGATAATATTCAAGAAAAGTCGACTATTCCCTACTCGCCAATTATATGAAGAAAACGAATTGTTCAACGATCGCTCAATATATATCTTTAGCTGCTTAAAAAAAATGTACAGTGAGAAAATAAATTTTTCGCAAGTACACACCGTAAGAACAAGGGTCAATGAAAATATGAACATTAAAGTTGACTTTTTTAGTAAATCTACCACTCAAAATTCTTTTCTTTTTTATGGCCCCAAATTTTTTAATAGTATTCCAAAAAGATTGAAGGAAATTTCGAACTACAACAACTTCAAAAAGGAAGTTAAACGATATATAAAAGATCATCCAAATCAATTCTAATTATTCTATTCGAAGTGCTTTTCTAATTAAACCGATTTTTTATATATTTTATTTATTTTGTTTCTATTGGCTCATAGACATGCTCGAACTGCTGCCTACTTCCATCCAGAATTACTTATTACTTATTACACCAATAGGTTTCTTGTTATATCAGTTAAATGCTCTGCTGGAACTGCGGCTCACAAGACAGGCCTCGTGGCCTAGGGTCAGCTGCTGTTTGATACGGTTTTTTTTTAACTTATATGTAGCCTGTATATTATTTATGTATCTTTATATCATTATCAATAAACAATAAACAATATGTAAAAGTGCCAAAAAAAAATGTCTCCAATAACGAAGCCGGGAAGCAAATAGGAAAAAGATCCATCCTCAATTATACAAAATCAATATTGGAGCGATACTGCTAGGCATTGTTAAACAGGGTTATTAATTATGAGGTACGTCCATGTATCCAACAATTACTCGGTCGTCAGTTGGTCGTAATGGCCTTGTTAAAAGCTTTTTTACAATTGGGGGTGTTACCACAAACAATGTGACGGATAAAAAGCAAATAAGGCCTTGCCATTGTCACAGCCGAATATACGTTATTATTTGACAATACGTGGAAGTCAAAAATCACCATATACTAGATGATACCTCCATATATCCCTACCTAATTATCTTTAGGGGTGAACCAGAATGATGACTAACGAGGTAACGCTGGTTATGTCACGTTCAGTGCGTGGTGTATCTTTTATGTGAATTTATATTCGTATAATTAGTGATATAAATATAGTGACCGCACCTGAGTCTTCCGCCTACAGACATGAAAACAGTTAGTTCATTACTAGATCTCCCACTGATACAAATAGATGTATTCAAATGGCAATGCAATATTTATATATATTACGAAAAGTATTGGACCTAAGACAGTTCCTTGGGGTACACCGACCATAAGAGTAGAGTGACGGCTTATCCTATCACTACTCTTAGTTCTATGGATTCTGCAAGTTAGGTAATCTGTGTATCGTAATCGTAAATTGTATGTTGAGCACCAATGGTCCAGATCTTGTGAGTTCTCTCCAACATCAGGTTTACGGAATACATATAAGTTGGATCACTCTCCGTCGGCACTTTGAAGATCTCACATCAAAGCGATGCCGCGGCCGCACGCGCCAGTTAGTTTTTGCGTTGGTTTTTGCTCAAGTACGAGGGTGTTTTAGCGGGGACTTGCTAACGCCTGGGTTTTACGCATATACGAGGGTCATTGAAAGACTAGGTATTGACAGCCGATTTAGACATACAAATACATAAGGTTTATTTTGCTAATACACTAAATTACATAAATGGATATCAAAAATAAAATCTAGTAAAACTATTACCAATCAATCTCAAATGATTTCACATATTGTAGCAATTTCGTAGATAAGTAAAAATTGGTTCAAAGGTGCTGTATAGCATTTTTACCTTAATGCTTTGTTTATTTGGCTTATTTTTGAGACCACAGCTTATAAAATTTATGGCACGGTATATACGAAGTCGTATGTACAATTTTAAAAGCTAATCATGTGGAAATGCTTTACTTGGATGTGAATAAATTATTTTTGACATTTTGCTTTTCAGTGTCATTCCAATTGCTACTGTAGAAACTAAATTGTTAAAGTTATCAATAAAAATATTTCCGAGCTCTAAAATATAATTTAGAATGTCCCTGGGTGGTATGGTAAGACCACCGAATGGATATGTTGTCTCACTATACGCTTTTAGCGTGATATATTCGTTTAAGTACCTGTAGGTCTTCAACTAAACACTTTAGACCCCACGTGTGCTAGTTTGTTGGAATTGTTTTATCGGGAGGAACACAGAAATGCACAAATGTACAGGGTGTCCCATTAATAATTTTGAATCGAATGTCATGTGGCCAAAAACAAATACCTCATTGGGTAGTACAATGACAAAAAAAGACATAACATCTGCTCTAATTTACATCCTTATAATTCTCTACTACTGCCAGTCCCGACATATTGCTTGTCTTAATCGTCGTGAAACACCCTGTATTTATATCCTTTACATTTTAAGGTTTACCACAAAATAAGCATGGATCTGATTGTCATTTTCCATCCGTTAATAGATAAAATCAAACTTCTAAAAATATTATCCATTTCCTGCAAACAAATCCGAGATAACAAAATCCGACATTTTTGAGACTCTGTATAGACTTCGCGTTAAACACTTTCAACCTCTAGTTTGCGCCGCCCCGTATCTCCCGGCTGACGTCGGTACACTGCTACCGGTGTACCGGGGAGACGGGGCAAGGGGCAGGCCGTTTTGATATTTTTGCGGAGTGATCCAACTTATATGTATTCCGTAAACTTTGATCAGGTGTTCCTCAAGGATCTTCATTGGGACTGTTACTATTTGTGCTATTCATAGATGACATTGGGAGTGTTATTGATTGTGACTTTCTACAGTGGAATAAAACTCTAAGCTTCTGGGAGGCCGATTCAGCAATACTGACGACGTGATCGAGCCAGGACATGTTAATAATAATAATAATAATAATAATATGTCTTTATTGCATCAAAGATACAAAAGGCGAAGTTTAGCCATTGTGGCTATTCCACTCAACCATTTCCTAAAACTAAAATTAACAACTAACCCTAACCTAGTTTCTACCTACTGCTTCATTTATAATGTTTAAGTATTCTAATCAACAAATTTTTAGGAAACAGAAAAAAAAAGATATAAGTTGAATACAAATCTATGCTGACTGAATTTGTAAAATGTGTTCTTTAAGTTTTTTTTTAAATCACGACAAGGGGACATAAAATGTCTATATGCATTATATAGTTTAGCTGACTGGTAAGAAAAGGATCGCTGGAAGATGGTTGAACGATGTCGTGGAATCGATAGCATCTGTTTGTGCCTAGTACTTTTGCTGTGAATATCATTCCTGAAAGTGAGCTTCTCACTTCAATAAACCGGACAGGATGTTTGTAAAACTGTAAATAGTAAATTTAAAAAACTATATATAAAAAGATTATGCACTTTGAGCCAGCCTTGCTGATTTATCGATGCAGTGACATGATCACAACGTCTCAAGCCACAAGTGTACCTACAACACGAATTCTGGATCTTTTGAATTGTTTTCACGCATATACTGTCTAGGCATGGAAAATAGTCGACGAAGGCATACATTAACCTAGACATGACCAAAGACTCATACAATAATTTGCCTAAAGTAACAAGATTTGACCACATTAGAGACATGAGAACGAAATCTGAGATCCTCGTCTATATACAAACCTAAGCTTTTCACACACTCACTAAAAGCTATATCTACGTTTTCAATTTGAATGTGAATCCTAGATTTAAGCGATTCTCGTCTTTTTCTTGCCGCAAATAAAATCAAGCTAGATTTATTCGGGTTCAGCTGTAAATTGTGGCTGATCGCATACTTGGTAATGTCATCGAGGTCAGAGTTAACTTTGTGTGCCGCGTCACCGACATTCGTTGGAGGAAAATTGTGCAGTAGTTGCGTATCATCAGCGTAACAAGTTACTTTACAATTTTGAACAACATTTCCGAAATCAAAGGTGTAAATCAGAAAAAGTTGCTGATGTTGATCCCCAGAAACTTGACGGAAGAAGGCTCGACTATTGGGCGACCCTCCATTTCCACAGTTGGTAAGCCAACGTGAGACTTCTTTGAAAGTGCTGTTGCCTGAGTCTTCTATACGTTGAACTGTACTTTATTTGCTAATCCCCACTCGACAATCGTTTTGATATCTGCGTTGAACTGTGAGGCATGCTGCTGTCGCCGACTTACCGTCTCCTAGGATGACAGAGATAGAGATCGGTCATTCAAAAAGCTATTCAGCCACTGGCGCAGGCCATGTGGTAGTCCATAAGCAGTAAGCTAGAGACCAGAAGTCCCTCATGCCACTCTATGTCGAAGGCTTTAGCTATGTCAAGTGCAACAACACGGGATTCGCCATGATTTTCAATTGCTCTGTTCCACAAGTGAGTGACGTAGGCCAGGATGTCACCTGAGTTTTTTGTACATTAGACTATCTAGTCCGGGATCCCAGGCCCATTTTCACTACTTACTACTAACAAGCTAATTTTGCGTGAGTAGCTTCATTTTGATGAGACGCCCAACTTTTCCTTTACAAAAATTCTCGATTGTGGTAGCTAACAGGGGTAGCAGGGATGAAATATGTCAATTTGATGAGTGTCAGAAATTAATTACTAACAGTTAGCTTTTCAACTAAATCTTAAGAATGTGATCAACCTTATTAGAAAAAGTGTTTGTCCTACAAAATCTATGGTTTGATCACATTGTCCCCCTCCATCCAACATGTACCAATAACAAGGTCATACAAATTTATTACTAACAGCCTGATTTTTTCACTATTGCTTCGTTAATATTTATACAATTCGACAGCAACATTGTCCTACAAATCACGGGGTATGTTACCCCGGTCCTACGACCAGAAGTTGTTAATATCACAAGACCATTTTTTTCATTACTAACTGTAGGACAAAATATCACATAATAGGTTACTGTGTTCTCTGACCAAACGAAATAATGTCCTACAAGAAAACAGGTATGTATCATTAGTCCGACAAGAAGTGTTATTTTTCTACTTGTATTATAAAATATAATCTTTGCCGAAATCTATAATAAATAACTACTACTACGAAGCTAATTTTGCGTGAGTAGCTTCCTTTTGATGAGACTCCCATCTTTTTCCTTTACCAAAATTCTAGATTGTGGTAGCTAACAGGGATAAAATATGTCAATTTGACGAGCTTCAAAAATGAATTACTAACTGTTGGTTTTTTAATTAAATTTTAGGAATGTAATCAACATTATTAGAAAAAATATTTGTCCTACAAAATCTATGGCTTGATCACATTGTCCCCCTCCATCCAACATGTATCAATAACAAGGTCATACAAATTTATTACTAACAGCCTGATTTGTTCACTATTGCTTCGTTGATATTTATAAGATTTGACAGCGACATTGTCCTACATATCACGGGGTATGTTACCCCGGTCCTACGACCAGAAGTTTTTAATACCACAAGACCATTTTTTTCATTACTAACTGTAGGACAAAATATCACATAATAGGTTACTGTGTTCTCTGACCAAACGAAATAATGTCCTACAAGAAAACAGGTATGTATCATTAGTCCGACAAGAAGTGTTATTTTTCTACTTGTATTATAAAATATAATCTTTGCCGAAATCTATAATAAATAACTACTACTACGAAGCTAATTTTGCGTGAGTAGCTTCCTTTTGATGAGACTCCCATCTTTTTCCTTTACCAAAATTCTAGATTGTGGTAGCTAACAGGGATAAAATATGTCAATTTGACGAGCTTCAAAAATGAATTACTAACTGTTGGTTTTCTAATTAAATTTTAGGAATGTAATCAACATTATTAGAAAAAATATTTGTCCTACAAAATCTATGGTTTGATCACATTGTCCCCCTCCATCCAACATGTATCAATAACAAGGTCATACAAACTTATTACTAACAGCCTGATTTGTTCACTATTGCTTCGTTGATATTTATAAGATTTGACAGCGACACTGTCCTATAAATCACGTGGTATGTTATCCCTGCCCTACGCTCAGAACTTGTCAATACCACATTTTTTCATTACTAACTGTAAGACAAAATATCGCATAATAGGTTAACTATGTTCTCTATCCAAAAGATATAATGTGATTTGAACTGTTCCTCGAGCCTATTAGTTTCTAAGAAAAAACTTCCTTAAGGAATTTTACTATATGGATGACTTCCTGCGATAATAATTTCAACTTGTTTGTTATATATGCATATTGTATGTTATTTGGGGTATATATATGTTTGTTATATATTTAATGTATTGATTGTACTGTAAATTGTGTATACTATTTTTGCTTCATGTCTGACCTTTCACACAATGTTCTATACATTCTTCCGAAAATGAACGTATCTATCTATTTAAATAATGCTGCTCTGCTCACATGCTGGAAAAAAAACTGCTCAAGCAAATCTTTGCATGGTCACCACCAACTTGGAATACATGATACACAATGCTCTGCAGTTCGTAATAAGGATCATTTCAGAGCGTAGGACCCGGATAACATATCAATCAATTTGTGGGACAATGTGGCTGTTAAATTATTTAAGTATTAACTAAGCTACCGTGAAATATAAGTTAAAAGTTCGTAATCATTTTTTATGACCTCCTGATTGATACGTGCTGAATTTTGTTAAGACATATATTTGTTTTATAATGTTGATTACTTCCTTAAGATTTGATGAAAAGGACCCACCGTTAATAATTTATTTTTGAGACTCGTTAAATATACATACTTTATCCCTGCTACCCCTGTCAGCTACCACAAACGAGAATTTTCGTATAGAAAATTGTTGGACGTCTCATCGCAACGAAGCTGTCCACGAACATTAGACTTGATAGTAATTATTTTTACACCCGGGATTTGTACTACGACTTCTGAGCGTAGGACCAGGATAACATACCACGTGATTTGTAGGACAATGTTGCTGTCAAAATGTATAAATATTAACGAAGCAATAGTGAAAAAATCAGGCTGTTAGTAATAAATTTGTATGACCTTGTTACTGGTAGATGTTGGATGTAAGGGGACAATGTGATCAAACCATAGATTTTGTAGGACAAACATTTTTTCTAATAAGGTTGATCACATTCTTAAGATTTAGTTGAAAAACTAACTGTTAGTAATTAATTTTGGACACTCGTCAAATTCACATATTTAATCCCTGCTACCCCTGTTAGCTACCACAATCGAGAATTTTTGTAGAGGAAAAAGTTGGGCGTCTCATCGGAACGAAGCTATCCACGAACATTAGACTTGATAGTAATTCTTTTTACACCCGGAATTTGTACTACAACTTCTGAGCGTAGGACCAGGTTAACATACCACGTGATTTGTAGGACATTGTTGCTGTCAAATTGTATAAATATTAACGAAGCAATAGTGAAAAGATCAGGCTGTTAGTAATAAATTTGTATGACCTTGTTATTGGTACATGTTGGATGTAAGGGGACAATGTGATCAAACCATAGATTTTGTAGGACAAACATTTTTTCTAATAAGGTTGATCACATTCTTAAGATTTAGTTGAAAAGCTAACTGTTAGTAATTAATTTTTTACACTCATCAAATTGACATATTTCATCCCTGCTACCCCTGTTAGCTACCACAATCGAGAATTTTTGTAGAGGAAAAGGTTGGGCGTCTCATCAAAATGAAGCTACTCACGCAAAATTAGCTTGTTAGTAGTAAGTAGTGAAAATGGGCCTGGGATCCCGGACTAGTACTTCACTCGACAATTGTTTTGATATGTTGGTCCCCATAAGTTCCTTACCACAACAAAGCTAATCCTTCGCATTCCATTGTTCGCGGCAACAGCTTGAATAATTCCCAGGAATGGAATGTATTGATCTGTCAAGAAAACGGCGTTAAAGGAATTTATCGATTCTTTTCCGTAGCATATTATATGGAATCACGCAAATTAGTGGATCAATACATTCTTTTGTGGATGCATTCCTGGCATACTTTGTCCATGATTACAATAGAAATACCATTCCAGTCATCCACCTTATGAATTTTTAAACAAGTTAGAGCCAGTCTTATAAGGGGGATGATGGAAGGATTAGTTGGATTTTTTTATAACTGAGCAGAGCCCAAATGCCAGAGTACCGCAACTGCTGTGTTAGGGCTATGTTAGGGGAAGTTCGTTAACGCGGGATTTGAATGGGCCAACACCCGCAGGCCCATAAATATATCTCCTGTCAGTCCATTCCAAACCTTGGACACCATTGGAATAAATGTGCGGTTGTACCGCTCGGTTCTTGATGTATGAAGAACGACCGCCTTAGGATGAGATGCAGCGGTTGCGCGGGTGCATCTAATAGGACCGGTGAGCGGCGGAACGATAGAGGATAGCTCAGAGGAGCAGATTCCATTTGAATATTGGTGGAAGAGTGAGAGGTCACCAACAACACGCCAGTAAGAAAGTGGCTGGAGGTAGGGCATTAAAGCCGGGTCGCCAATTAGTCGAATTGCCCTGCCCTGGACGGCATCTAGTATAGGGTAGTAGAGGCAGCAGACATGAGAGCAATACTCCAGGCCAGGTCTTATCTGGGCTTTAGATAGCGTGAGGAGGTTACATGGTGAGAAGTACTTTATGGCTCTAGATAAGTGCCCAAGATTTTTACCAGCAGCTGTTGCAACTGGCTCAACGTGTTCGTGCCAGATCAGATTTTCTGTAATGTTGACTCCTAACAGCTTGAATGAGTGACTCCTTGGTAGAGCCGGGTTGTTCATTAGAACCTGGTGTTGGCTTGGGCACCTCTTGTTTGATAGCGTACAATACTGAGTCTTGAAAGCGTATTCTTAAACCCCAAGCGGTAATGGTATCGAGATCCTTTGAAAGTGAAGCTGCTACTGCCAGTCTTCTGCATTCCAGCTCAACCACAGAGATCGGTCTATTACTCATGATGCCTGCATGCAGCGTACTGTCATCCGCAAAACTGTAGATTGGGTTTGTAGTGCTAGAGAGTAGATCATTAAGGTAGAGCAGAAACAATGTCGGAACCAATACTGATCCCTGCGGAACCCCAGCATTGATGCTATAGAAAGAAGAGGAAAAACCGTCTACCAGGACAGAGACTTTCCGACCTGAGAGGAAGTCTGCGAGCCAACCGCAAAGCTTAACAGGGAGTCCGTCAGACGGGAGCTTGTTTAGGAGAGCTGCATGCCACAGTTGATCGAATGCCTTTGAAATATCGAGAGTAACGACGTGAGTCTCGCCAAATGACTGGATGAGTTTGCTCCACACATGTGTGACGTAAGCCAGGAGATCTCCAGTTGATCTTTGGTGACGGAATCCATATTGTCTGTAGACATCATAAAACGTTTAAAAAGCTTATTGTTTCAAAATCGAAAATTTTCTTTCGAAGTCTGCCTACAGTCTTGAAAATTTCTAAATTTGTGTGTACCAGTGTAGAAAAGGGCAAGCATGTGATAAAGAACATCACTATCAAGCAGCTTCATTAATCATTTATCTTTGGGATAGCAGGCAGAAGGAATGTTAATATTATTCATGTATATTCCAAAAAATGCAATCCTGTCACATCTATTGATCTTGCAGACTGAATATTTATCAGGAGAATTTGCATTGTTATTTGAATACATCTATTTGTATCAGTGGGAGATCTAGTAATGAACTAACTGTACTTGGAAATGCACAAGGAACTAGGCACCTGAATATATTAATCTGAGGTGTAGTTTATGTATAATCGATTCAAATGAATCTAACATGTTCGTTACTTTGAAAAAGTTCGTCACGAGCTCAGAGTAACAACTGAACATAGAGGTAGTAAACACCTAATTCTAATAGGCCGACATGTTTTCTTACGTTGTCATATTGACCACCAGATACGGCAATCATAATTATTTACTATCGTCTTAATTGTATAGTATCCAGAAATATTCCATTCTACGTTAAAAAAGGCGGTACTTTGATGGTTCAGGAATGATTACAGCAGAATCAATAGATATGTTGACCTCTACTGCGTTGCTGCCTATTTCTTCATCATAAAGGCAAATTCTGAAGTCTTACATAAATTTTGAGGAGCTGGCAACGCCGATATAATTTTCATGCGACTTATTTACTGTAGAAGCTCGACTGTCAAACGTTTGTTTTGTTTGTGCGTCTTTTATGCTTGGTCAGTAAAATCGAATTCGCTATTGTTGGTAACTGTAGTGAAGCTTTACGGACTTGCTGTGCTATATTCGAGTGTAGTTTAACAGTTTTTCAAGATGGAACTCAAAAAGTGCAGTGTTTGTCACATGGGTTGCATTGGAAGAATTTTCAGGTTAGTTGGCGTTACACAGCATTGTTTACATTTTGAACTGTCACTGCAACGTCACAGCTGATCAATGTTTGGAGGCTGAAGTGTCAAAGATGATGGCTTTGAACACGCCATGCTGAAGTGGTTTGTTTACTAGGTACTTCTATGTTCAGTTGTTACTCTGAGGCACCGTACATTAACAAAGACAAGTAGGGTCACTCTAAGCCCCGCCCCCAATGTGGTCTTTCCAGCTGTGCTCTCAAATACTACGCAAGCTGGCGGATTCTGGCGCCCGGCGATCTCGAGTAGCCGAACGCTAACAGCTGTGGTCTACAGGGTCAGTCCGCCTAACACCAGCTAACACGCGACACGGTGCACGGGATATCTACCGGGGTGCCTAAATAAGTAGTGTTTGTGTGTTATTGAGCGTTTTGCGCGTATTTCACAAAAAAAAGCCGGTGACATGCTCTGTATATGGCCCCATTGTTTTTTTATATTTGTGCCTACTTTTTCCCATTGATTTTTTTCTGTTTTTAATACTTTATTTTATTATTGATTTGATTCTTAAGTTTTCTAAATTCATTTTTCACGCATCTTATTATTTTCACGTATCTTATACGTCTTTTTGCATTCCGAATCTTTTTTACAAGAAGTGATTAAGTCAATTGGTTCCTAAAATGATTGAACTTCTGTAGTTTGAATATTCTTTTCAAATTTTGAGATTAATTTTTTATGATCTATTCTGTTTACTTCTTTTCTATATTTTGTCGCAAGTACTTTATGTTTACACCTAAGGTTATTGACAAAAAATTATGAATGATTAGACTGTTACTGTTACTTTACTACTTGAATCGTACATTTCAAATTACTACATCTATCTGACAAAATATGATTTATAATACTCCTTGAGCTATTTGCCACCCCAGTAGCTGCATCTGCAGTTATTGTGTTGAATGGTTTATTGAATAATAAATTATATTCTATCTATACTATAGACATTTCTATTGACCTCCGTATAAGCAAAGTGAACGTCGACCGTTGACGTCGACAATATCCCACAGTCGAATTCCCTGTAAGAAACGAGACCGCACGAAGGGAACCCCTCTCAAATCGAGGCGGCTCACATTTGTGAGACTCGCATCAAAGTCGGCACGACGGGTGACCCTACTTGTCTTTGTTAATGTACGGTGTCTGAGATTAGGATATAGAAAATGTAAAATAAAAGCATATAAATAAACTTAACTATAATTTGAAAATTAAAGCATTACCTATAAGCTGGGGGGGGGGGGTGAAAGAAGTGACTCAATACTTGTGAGGAACGATATATCTACAGCCCTGTATACTTTTACGTGTCTAAAGCCACGAAGTGTGACATATTTTTTTCTCTGCAATTAAGCACATTGATAGGTTTGGCACCGCGCATTACAACATTTTTTAAACACAGTATGTACGGTTATTAAAAGAGAATTAAGCAAATTTAGTCATTTGTCAAAATGAATTGGTTTATGTTGCACTATAATTACAGGCAAGCTGGTTTTTACGGAATATCGAAAAGACAAGGTGATTAATCTACCCAAATTGGCGCCTGCTGTCAATTGTTTTAAAGGGGCTGGTGTATGATTTCATTTACGCACACGTTGACTATTAGCGTATAAGGAAATACCTATGGGGTGTGGTGAAGTTGGGGTAAACAGAAATCAATGAGGTTCATATAGTTTTTGCTTTCGCTTATGATTGATCACCCATGCAGTAATTTAGAAAAATAAAGCAGCTGTACCTACATAGTTACTATGGGCTGATACCATTAAATTCCTGATATCTTAAAAAAATGCTACATCGATCACTGCAATGATGTGATTATAGAAACAGACATACGAGGTGTGGTTAGAAAGTTGCGGGAATTTTCGTTCTACTTCCCACACCGGTAGTTCTGCCTATCACTGACTCTCATAGGCGTAGTTAGGTGGGAGCTCGGAGGGGCTTAGCCCCCCCAAGAATGAAATTAGCCCCCCCAAAAATACAAAGTTAAGTTTATTGTATCTAGGGCGGGGACTTGAGCCCCCCCAGATTCAGGGTCTTAACTACGCCTATGCTGACTATAAATAAAGAAAGTACGCAAACCTCTTCTTTTACTTCCCACACCGATAGGTGAGGGGAGTATTATGATCGCGAAAATTTTCTATTTTGAGATAATACACTTTTTGGGCGTTTTATGATGTGTACATAACGAAAATCCACGTCACTCATTTCCGTCGGTCTGTCTGTCGGTCTGTCTGTCTGTCTGTCTGTCTGTCTGTCGGTCTGTCGGTCTGTCGGTCTGTCGGTCTGTCGGTCTGTCGGTCTGTCGGTCTGTCGGTCTGTCGGTCTGTCGGTCTGTCGGTCTGTCGGTCTGTCGGTCTGTCGGTCTGTCGGTCTGTCGGTCTGTCGGTCTGTCGGTCTGTCGGTCTGTCGGTCTGTCGGTCTGTCGGTCTGTCGGTCTGTCGGTCTGTCGGTCTGTCGGTCTGTCGGTCTGTCGGTCTGTCGGTCTGTCGGTCTGTCGGTCTGTCGGTCTGTCGGTCTGTCGGTCTGTCGGTCTGTCGGTCTGTCGGTCTGTCGGTCTGTCGGTCTGTCGGTCTGTCGGTCTGTCTGTCGCGTTTTTCTACCCTCGTAATCTCAGCAACCGCTGCATGCGTGATGAAATTTGGGCAGCGGTATGCTGTGGAGTCGTAGTAGGTAATGCTCCTAAAATTTTGAAAATCGGTGCATAGGCGGCGGAGTAATTAGCAAAAAACAAAAAAAATAAAAATTGCTGAAACTTCGTTTTTAGGCGTTATAGGGGTCCCTGATCATTTTCTACTTTTTTTTGGTTGGGGGTGAAATTGGGGTGGTTGGGGGGTGGGGGGTTGTAAAATTGAAAAATTTATTGCTTTCATAATAGACTGTCCACTGACCTGTGAAGAAAGAACTGGCGACATAAATAACTTTTTTAGGTCCATTGCCTTGCCTATTACAGAAAGCAAAGGACACAGTGCAAAAACTAAGTACAGGAGGCGGTGGACAATTCAAAAAATCAGTGGAAATGAGGTTTGTCCGTCAATATCAATCGCCATTAATTTTTTTTTTAAATGTAATAGTTGGTTAATAAAACAAAATCCCTTCATCCATTCAATTCATTCATTTTTTTGTTTTTTAATGTAAAAAAAGTAACTCAAACTCGTAATCACATTCTGTTTATCACTTGGTATTATTATTTATTTAACTTTGGGCAATGAAACTTAACAATATTAAATTTTCATAAAAATTTAACAAGCACAATACAGTGCAAGTAATATGTCTAACAAAATTTGATTCAAACACATATTTATGTTGATCGTAGAAAAAATGTGCGTAACAAGTGCGAAAAGCACATCAATAAAAATTTTGATAAAAAAAAATAAAGAAAAAGTTGGAAGGCCTGGGTTTCGATCCAAAGACCCTGAAATCCACTAGCGGACTCTCTAACCACTGGGCCATCCTTCGATTGAGGAGATCTTTTTAACGAAGCATATTTGATTAGGTACTTACTTACTGGAACCTGTAATCTGACTTCAACTTCAAACATTCAAAAAAATATTTATTTCGATCGTAGACTTCGTCTCGAGCTGCAAACTTCATTCATCGACTGTGTTGCAACAAATATACACTAGTTAGTTACCAGTTTAGCAGTACGTATTTTCGCGATTGGCTGGGAATCTAGAATCTAGTATCAGAGTAGGACGTCGTTGGTCAAAGGAGCATCCTGACCGCCATAGTGACGTCACAAGGGTTCGGGAGCCGTCGGCGCGTTTTCGGTACTCGATTCAAAAACCCATTTTTATCGTGATATAACTTTTGAATCATTGCTAAAGAAAAAGAAAACAAAAACAGTTTTGTTATAAAACTTATGTATGATCTTTCCATTTATGACAAAAAAATTTGTATTCAAAACCTCAATTGCCGTTCCATATGCCCGAAGCCTCGAAGAGGGTTTCTATCAGCAAGATAATTCGCATCCTCATATTGCAAGGGTATCGATGAGGTACCTAAAGAAAGCTGAGGTCAGGGTACTCCCCTGGCCTCAACGATCATCCGATTTATCGCCAAATGGAAAAGTATGGGATTGGATGGGTCGATACATAGGCGATTTACCCAATCCTCCGACCACGCTGGACGAACTGGAACATGCTGTGAGGGCAGCTTGGGAGGCTGCACCTCTAGAGTTTATCAACAACCAAATTACGAGCATGCTGGGTATAGGCTAGAGAGTGCATTCGTCAACATGGAGCGCCCACCAATTATTGATCTGTTGTATTTTTTTATAAACTAATTATGGCAAATGAGTTCGTTTATTATTGTATTTAGTCCTATCGCATTTCATCAACCGCAACACTTTTTTCCTCAGTGTTCGGATTTCACTTGCGAGTAGTCTATATCGTCGTACTGAAAATACGTCTGAAATCTCAATAACTTAAAGCCATTCGAAACGACCTCATTTATAATTAAGATCCCCTGCAAGTGTCAATTTACCAAATTCACCGTGCTAGAACAAAGCAGCTGAACCCTTGTAGGACTAATATTAAATGAACTAGGAAAGTGCCAGAAAAGCGCTGTTTGAAAATCATTATGTTGTCAACGATATCATCTGTCCTTTATCGAAAACGATTATGATCAAAACCTGAAAGTTTTTATTGTAGGCAGACGATATAACGTCTTGTCTCCTGCTTTGTTTTACCATTAATTGCTGCTTCAAAAGACAGGATATTGGATAAGATAATCCTTTACGTTAAAGCCTTATCAAACGCTGATGTAAAAAGCTCTGTTCGTGTTTTAGAAACTTGATGAAATATTAATTTGTGATGTACCCCAGTCATTTAGGGATGCTATTGCAAAAACTTTGGTTAGGAACCCTTTGATGACTATGTTTTCATGTTGCAGATATTGCCAGAGGTCTCTAGCGAATACGAATTTTCACGAACACCCTCTGGTATATTGTTTATACAGGGTGATGAACTTATTGTCCGAAGTTTGACACCTCCGTTATTATGAGAGATACAGAGATTTTGAAATTATTTTACAGTATACAGGGTTATTGATAAGGCACGGCATACCTAAGTTGCGTTTTTTCAAATGGAACACCCTATACAGGGTGGGCCAATAGTGCGTGGATGGAGGATTGTGGGCTTCCTAAAAAATATTTCAAAATCTTGTCACTTGACCATGGTAGGGACCCTTGAGGGCTATAACTTAAAGATATTTTCACCTAATTTTGGACGTTTATACAGGGTGATTCATATCAAACCTATATTTTTTTGAATGGAACCCCCTATATATTATTGCATATTTGGATTCCATGGTCAATTCTAGTGTGAATTTATGTATCACACATGGAACTTTAAACGAACCGTTTAAGCGCAAATCACCATTTTTTATATAAGTAGGTATCAGAAAAAAAATTAATATCGCAGCGATTATAAAACTTAGAAGGCCGTGACTTTGCGGTACAACTAAGCATGAAATGCGTCACCTTAGGTTAGACGGCTACATTTGAATTCTTTTTGTACTTGGAGAAATCAGTAGATTAATTAAGAAAACTTCAATCACAGTTAACCTGATTTCTTCAAATGGGAATGCCTATATTGGTTTAAAGGATTAAATGTAAAATTTGATTACCTTTCTAACGATATAGCATTCTCGATATCAATCTTTTTTGGTTTTCATTTTATTTCAAATTTTCAGTCAAATCGGTGTTTCTCAATTTTCCTGCGTGCAAGCGACCTAGCAGGCCATGAAAAATAAACAAAAGCCCGTTAATATGGAAGAAACCAGCTTAGCCTTGTAGAAAGATGCAAACTAACTGGAGTAACGAGGCAAGATTATGAAAATTTCTTACAACATATTAGCTCTAACCAGAAACAATAGCGGTAACAAGAACGCTCATTCTTCACAGCCTACTAGCTATTAGCCAATTTCCAAAGTCAGTAAAAAAATGTTTAATCAAAGGAAAACTACTAGTGATTGTTGCTGGCAGTAGAATATCTATGTCTTCTGAATAAATTTTCACATTTAATGCTATAAAAAAGTAACCATTTCCGTAAGTCAAAAGTAACGATACCTCTGATTGGAACCCAAATTCTTCAATAGGTACTCCTACTTATTAGCAAAATCGCGGTAAATGAAACCTGAATTTCAGTCTGTTTGAATTGTGAAATATAATTTAGTTTGCGGAAAACTACATGAAATAAACACAATTACAACATAGCGTAATTAAAAAATTGTAGCAATTATTTCAATCGATGTTCAGAATGCTGCAGTTGGAGATATCTTCACTTTTGACTCAACTAAACGGAAATGATTAATTTTTTCATCCCATTAAATGTGAAATTTCATTCTAAGCATGTTAGTCTGTACGCAAAAATCGCATGGTAGTTTTCCTTTTGTTTCAAAATTTTTAATCGTTTTGAAAAGTTGTCAAGTTCTAGTAGACCTAATGGCTAGTAGACTGTGAAAAATAAACACTTCTGTCGTACCCCAGCTACTCATTGACATTAGATATCTTGCCGCTGTTGTGTCCGGTTAGAGCTAATATGTTGTAAAAAATTTTCATAATCTTGCCTCGTTGCTCTAGTTAGTTTGCATCTTTCTACTAAGTTAGTTGGTTTCTTCTATATTAACGAGCTCTTGTTTATTTTTCATGGCCTGCTAGGTTGCTTGCACGCGAGAAAATTGAAAAACACCAATTTGACTGAAATTTGAAATAAAATGAAAACCAAAAGGGATTGATATCGCGAATGCTATATCGTTAGAGAGGTAATCAAATTTTACATTTGATTCTTCAAACCAAAATAGGCATTCTCATTTGAAAAAATTAAGTTATCTGTTATTGAAGTTTCCTTAATCAATCTACTGATTTCTCAAAGTACATCTCCTACTGAACGTCAAATAACCTGTCAAAATTTCAGTTCTGATAAAGTAGCAGAAAAAATGTGGAGATTTGCGGGGAAAATTCGTTACGACCAGTTTTGGGAGTCTGCAAACATCGCGTACCAGTATGAATAAGGCAGCCTAGCAGATGAATATGGAGAAAAGTAATCAAGAGATGTATTCAACTCCAAATCCAACGTGTATGTCACTTGGTTGATGGCCGTGCACAAGGTATCATACCTTCTACGGACGATAGCCTGTTATATTTTTGCTTTACATGAATATTTGTACATAGCAAAAATAAACTAAACTAAACTAAAAAGAATTCAAATTTAGCCGTCTGACCTAAAGTGACGCATTTCATGCTTAGTCGTACCGCATAGTCACGACCTTCTGAGTTTTATAATCGCTGAGATTTTCAATTTTTTTCTGATACCTACTTAAGCAAAAATGGTGATTTTGCATAAACGGTTCGTTTAAAGTATCATGTGTGATACACAAAGTCACACAAGAATTGATAAAGGATTCCAAATATGCGATAATATATAGGGGGTTCCATTCTAAAAAATGTAGGTTTGATATGAATCACCCCTTATAAACGTGAAAATTTAGGTGAAAATATTTTTAAGTTATAGCCCTCAAGGTTCCCTACCATGATCAAGTGACATATTTCTAAAATTTATTTTAGTAAGCCCACAATCATCCGTCCACGCACTATTGGCCCACCCTGTATATTATGCCGAATTTGAACTGTGCTCATTTTCCCTATTCCGTAAATATTGGTGTATAACCCGATAGTTAAGGGTATTTTCAGCGATATGGCCATGGCACTGTTGTGTGAAAATCTTAATGAATTCATCACCCTGTATCTTGAAAAATCAATAACTGGAGGCTTGATTCTCAATGCTAAAATAATTTCCTGGTTGCCTAGTTTTGTCTAAAACTACCAATTTTCTGCTATCTTTGATTTTGTATATATGTAGGGTGAGCCAAAGCTCACGACCACAATTTTCTTTGTTATTTTAAATGGAACACTCTGTATTTTATACCATCGTCAGAAAGTTCTTACAATATACTTCCACTTTTATAAGCATCCCTTATACTTGAATGTAACAGTTATGAAGTAATTTGTTAGAGTGGGCGATTAATGCTATGCTTGTTATATTTGTTAAATAATCGAAATTAGTTATTACAAGAAGGTTTAAGTGTGAACGTATCAAAAACGAGAATATAGATTTTGGCTAAGCATGTAAAAGTGATTGACATTAACTCTTGTCCTATAAACCGAAGATTTTTCTAGCGGAAGCTACACATATTTAATTGATTCCCTGATACGACTTCCTTTTAGTTCTTTCATTCCCGTACTTTGAGTCCTTCCATCCTTGACTCATTCCTTTTCTAAGAAAGGTCAAACAGTATAACGAACACGTGGCCAACTCTGAGAAACCTTCAGTATTTGGCAAGAATGTAGTAATCGTTTTACTACTTCAAATTGAAATAGCTCCATAACTGTTACGTTCAAGCAAGTGATGACCCAAAGAATAGAGATCCTAAAGGTGACCAAATTAAAGATAAAAAAATCTCTTATAAAAGTCGTTGAACCACATAACCTAGGTCAAGTTAAAGTATGAGAAACGTCTGGAAAGCATCACGGAAGACGCAGACACCACGAGGTTTAATACACATATCTATAAAAGATGAAATTTACAATTCAAAAACAAAATATATTGGCTAGCGCTCTCGCGAGCTATGAATAATGCACCGAGTATTCTAATTCTTCACTGCTCAGGATAAGTGTGCCTATTAGCATAAATTGAAATTTGCATGTAGGTAATATAACACAAATACAGGCATTTTATATAAAGGAACTACTAACATTTGTCATGCCAATAACCAACAATTGCTATGAGTAGGAATACCTAGGACATTAGTCACCCCGTTACTTTTTCTATATAAGCGTTGTATTCAGATCGTTCGTTTTGTTCTTGCTTACCACATGCCTGTTGGTCTGTCTATCTATCTCTCTTTGTCGTTCTTCTAACAACGTAATTCCAGTAACTGCTGTACCACGCTAGGCCTTCATGGAACGCATATCTTGAGAGCAATATGCAAAAGGCCAGATGGGCCCTAATGACATCCAGAAGACTTGCAGGGTAATCACGGGGTTGAAACTCAATATCCCACTATGACTGTACAAGCTATAAGGCCTTAAATGCTATATGTTATTCACATTATGATTGTAAATGTAGTTTTGCAATGGCAGACACCTAGGCGGGTTCCAACATACTGGCAAACGCTATAATGTCTCTCTGTAGGCTAATTAAACACCGTCAAAAACAGCCTTTAAAAGGTGATCTTTGCAAGTCCGCCGTTTTAATATATTGTAGTATATACCTTTTCCATTATTA
This sequence comes from Callosobruchus maculatus, assembly GCA_951848785.1. NCBI lineage: Eukaryota > Metazoa > Arthropoda > Insecta > Coleoptera > Chrysomelidae > Callosobruchus > Callosobruchus maculatus. The sequence continues at coordinate 979,008 of CATOUR010000235.1, forward strand.
CATACACATTATTTTCCAGTTTTTATTTGCTTTGTGGACTATACTAAGGCGTTTGATAACGTAAAGTGGCCTAAACTGTGGGAAATCCTTATCTCCATGGGAGTCCCTTACCACTCAGTATTATTTCTCATACAGCAGCTCTATGTGTCTAGCTCGGCTCGTGTAAGATTTGATGGTAACCTGTATGGTCAAACAGCAACCAGAAAAGGAGTTCATCAGGAATGTGTATTATCTCCGATGTTATTTAACATTTACTCTGAATTTGTGGTGAGACAGGTATTGGACAACTGGAATGGCGGTATAACTATTGGCGGAAGCAAAATATCTAACTAAATATTTGCTGACGATACAACCCTTATTGCTGCTTCTCAGGAGGAACTAGTAGCTCTATCAAACATTTTAGAACAACACAGTGCAGCATTATGGTCTTGGTATTAACTACAACAAGATCAAGGTTATGATCGTAGATAGAGAGCACGATAATCATCAAGAAATAAAGTCAGTAGGCCGTTGTGAAGTAGTTCAAAGCTTTGTGTACCTCGGTCCTTTGATCGACAATTCGGGTAGCTGTGAAAATGAGATTCGACGGCGCATTCAACAGGCACGTGCGTCCATGACAAAGCTTATTAAAATATGGCGTGACCATAACATCACTAAAGCTACCAAAATGTCGTTAGTTCGGTCTCTTGTCCTTGTGTTCTCCATATTTTTTGTATGCCTCGGAAACTTGGACTGTTAAAAAGGCAGATCGAGCTCGCATAGATGCTTTTGAAATGTGGACGTGGAGGAGAATGCTGAGAGTTCCTTATACCGCCCGTCGAACTAACGTTTCCAGACTAGATGAGCTCGGTAATCCAAAGGGACTATCCTCCATTGTGTCGACGAGAATGCTTATTTTTCGGACATATTCACAGAAGCGATAATATGGAGAAATTTGGAGTTCAAGCTCATGCCCCGAGTGGGCGGCGCCGTGGTCACTCCTCTAAACGCTGGGTGGATACGACGAAACAGTTGCTGGATATGAGTATCAAGAGCGCCACTGAACTGACAGTAAATCGCGAACGATGGCGAGCTACAGTTCTCAAAACTATTGATAATATTCGTGTCGGGAATAGTCTAGCTCCGACTTAATGCATTTTACGAGTTCACAACATGTCTGTTAAAACATTGTGACTATGATGATGATATATCTTTCAACAAACGAACGTGTCTCGGTGTTCCTAGTTTTTAATGCTGCGCCTACAATCCGGTATAGTTTCTCCGGAAGATGCGGGGAGCTGAAAAGGAACCGACGATGGGCGTGATAAATAAACAGGTGCGCGCTATATTAGAAAGAAATGGAAACAGTCATGTTAGCCCGAAATTTGTAAAATTGAAGAGGAAGCCGATTTGCAGATGTTTTTTATCCCAATTCCTGACGCTTCATTTTCCAATATTTTTACATGAAATTTTGACATGATGTTTAGAAGGAAATTGCCCAGAGTGATATCGAAGCACTTTTTTATTTTTGCTTCTGGGCTCTTCTTACAAAAATTACAAAGTTGACGAAGAAAATAGGCAACTTCAAGCGGTCATATTTTATGTTCGATGAATTATTTTCAAAAAATGCTTCGATAGCCCCCTGTCTAATTTCCTTTTAAACATCACGTAAAAATTTCGTGCAAAAATATTGAAAACTAAAGCGTCAGAAATTGGGATTAAATCACCTGAAAATGACCGTTTATGCTCTCCGTAGGAGCCGCCTTAAGCAAAAACATATCGTGCGCCGCTGAGCTGCAGCCCGAGCCATTCAGAAGCAAAAAGATACTTAGCCTTTTAGGTGCACCTCTCGTCGGTACAGTGACAGAAAGTCTTTTTAACTTTTTATTCAAACGACGCACTTTCGAGTCATACTTGTCATTTTTTTAATACGCCTTTCTATTCCACCAGATGAATCAGATACTGCGGAACAACTCTGTTATTCCTTTGACTCTTATATTTTCACGACTCGGCTGAAAAGAGAATTTGATGCAAGGAAAGTGGGCTTACTTCCAGGGCCTGACCTAGGAGACGTTTCTTGCTCCGAGCAAAATCAAATTCGCAAAGCTATAAGTAACTTTTCTTTTCCAGGAGCCGTCCGACCATACTGTCCCTGTCAATACTGACGCCTTAAGGTCTATTCTATTATAACTCCTCTCATTTACAGTATCCACTCCAGCAAATTAATCATCATCATAGTCACAATGTCTTAACAGACACGTTGTGAACTCTTAAAATGCATTAAGTCGGGGCTAGAGTATTGCCGACACGAATATTATCAATAGTTTTGAGCACTGTAGCTCGCCATCGTTCGCGATTTGTTGTCAGTTTAGTGGCGCTCTTGACACTTATATCCAGCAACTGTTCCGTCGTATCCACCCAGCGTGTAGGGGGACGGCCACGGCGCCGCCCACTCGGGCATGACCCTGAACTACAAGTTTCTCCATATTATCGCTTCTGTGTATATGTCCGAAGAACGTAAGCATTCTCGTCGACATAATGGAGGATAGTCTCTTTGGATTACCGACCTCATCCAGTATGGATATCGATGGACGGTATAAGGAACTCTCAGCATTCGCCTCCATGTTCACATTTCAAAAGCAAGTTTCCGAGGCATACAAAAATATGGAAAACACAAGAAACTGAACCAGCGACATTTTTGTAAGCTTTGTCATATCCACACGTGACTGTTGAATGCACCGTCGAATCTCATTTTCACAGCTACCCGAATTGTCGATCAAAGAACCGAGGTATACAAAACTTTGAACTACTTCACAACGGCCTATTGACTTTATTTCTCGATAATTATCATTCTCTCTATCTACGATCATAACCTTGGTCTTATTGTAGTTAATGCCAAGACCATACGCTGCACTAAGTTGTTCGAAGATGTTTAATAGAGCTACTAGTTCTTCCTGAGAAGCTGCAATAAGGGTTGTATCGTCAGCAAATCTTAAGTTAGATATTTTGCTTCCGCCAATAGTTACACCGCCATTCCAGTTGTCTAATACCTGTCTCATCACAAATTCAGAGTAAATGTTAAACAACATCGGAGATAACACATCCCTGACGAACTCCTTTTCTGGTTGCAGTTTGACTAGACAGGTTACCATTAATTCTTACACGAGCCGAACTAGACTCGTAGAGTTGCTGTATGAGAAACACTAGGTGATAAGGAACTCCCATAGAGATGAGGATTTCCCACAGTTAAGGCCACTTTACGTTATCAAATGCCTTAGAATAGTCCACAAAGCAGATAAAAACTGGAAAATAATGCTCTCTGGCTTTTTCAATAATTTGTCTTAAGTTTAAGATCTGTTCACGCGTACCGCGTCCTTTTACGAAACCTGCCTGCGCCTGAGAAATTTGCCAGCCAATAAAACCCTCCAAACGAGATTGTAAAATATATAGTAGAACTTGCATGAGAGATTAACGAAAGTAGGCGATAATTGTCTGGATTTGTTGGAGATCCCTTTTTATGAAGTGGGACAAAAATTGATGTGCACCATTCATCTGGCCAAACACCGGAGGACCAGACACTCTCAAAAATATTACGTAAAAGGGAGATGCCGTCGTCACCCAAGCATTTCAACGTTTCAGCGGAAATAGCATCAATGCCTGTAGCTTTGTTAGTTTTTAACTTGTTGAGGGCATGTTCCACTTCAGACAAAAGAATATCCGGTTCATGTTCAAAATCCAATGAGAGGGCGTGAAGGCCGTCCTCATGGTACAGATTTTCGCAATAATTTCGCCATACCTCAATAACCTCATGCAAGTCGGTAATTAGCTCTCCCTCAGGATTTTTAACAGCCCAAATTGGGTTTAAAATGCCGACTGAGGCATTTGACCTTAAAAAACATCTCTTTCGGATGGTTAGTATTGGCATGCATCTCTATTTCCCTGCAATCTAGATCCCTGCATAAGTTTATGCAGTTTTCCTACTGGTCCTGGTGCTGAGCTGTACTCCATTGGTTCTAGCTTGGGCTTCCCAAACAGCTGTTGTCTCTTGTGATCCAGCGCTTCGCACTCACAGAGCACATGTAGAGCTGGCTCAGTCCCTCTACCACACAGTCTGCAGTTGAGTCCCATTTTATTTAGGTGTTCTTTTAGGCCAACATGTCCCGTGAGGAGACTCGTCGTTATTCGGAGCTGATTCCTACTCAAGGAGAACAGAGTTTCAGCTGTTTTTTTGCATAGAGCTTTTGCGAGTGTTTTACCACACACATAAAAAGAAATTCTCAAGTCAAGAATTGTGATATTCTTGTAAATATATACTCACAACAAGAATATCGGTTCTCACTCTAAGAAATAATATTTGATGAGAAAATTATAGAAAATTTGTATCAAGAATAATATATTTTTGATATATATACTTATTTTAAAGAAATATGCTCCGAAAGAAAATGTAATTTTCTTTGCAACCAAGGCTATAATAATTTAATAACAAATATTTCATAATTTTATATCAAGATTATCATTTTTCCCAGAGGAGCCCAGTTTACTTCTATCAAGAATATAGACAGCTTGCAAATGCAAACCTTCATTTACAATATGATAATCTTGGTTTAAATTAACGCTGTTTTATAAGCACACCCTATATTTGTATCAAGTAAATCATTTATTTGACGTCTACCAACGTCGGAGTGCGCAGACTACTCTCTCTACTCAACAGCCTGTTGCCCGTCCGCGTCCACGCCGCCGCGCCATTATCGGTTTTCGGATTGTCGCATTCACCGCCGTCTTTAGCACCGTAGCGTAATACCTGCATCCTGGATCCTGCATAATAGCACATAATAGTATGTAGTCAAACTGTTAAATAAATTGCCACATCAGTACTCGAAAACAATGAATACAATAATGCAATTCCCAACGATATTAATATCCAACACGCCTACGCTGGTAAGTTATCTAAATATACTGACCTTGCGATAGAAATAAAACGACTCTGGAAGCAAAATAAAGGTACTATTGTCCCCCTAAATATGTCGGTCTCAGGCCTTACACCAAACACATTTACACCACACCTACAACAGTTAGGCCTGGACGAAAGGTTACACAAAATAGTCCAAAAGTCTATATACTATATAAACTATATACTTGTGCGTGGACAAAATTAGGTTACAGATAACTATTATATATTCGTACTATTTTTGCCAGTCCTACAGACGGACCTGTCTGTATACAAGGCCCATTTCGTTTCCAAATTAAAAAATAGAAAAAACAGCGGAGGCCTCTCAGACAGTCGCGATACACACCACGGGATTGAAATGCAAGATCGTGTTGTGATAAGCTGTTGTATCCTATACAGCTAGAAGCTACTGTTTGGTATGAGCTAAGAAGTGCCAGGTGAATCGCAGAGTGGGGGAGCGGGGGAGTGGTGGGTGTCGGCGGAGTCGATACCATGTCGTCGGCGCTGTGTATCGACTACATCACGGGGAACCTTAGTGTAGTTGGTATCGCGTCGGCCTAGAATGCCGGAGACGCACACCAGTAATTGAATTGAAGAATGCATTTGTCAGATGGTAGTTACTAATAGACTAATACTAATAGAATAGAAGACATAAAGAAACTGAACGCCTTTGAAATGTGGATGTACCGTCGTATGCTTAGGATAAGTTGGACCTCCAGAACAACGAACCTCGAAGTGTTAACAAGAATGAACACCCGTGCACACTTAACTGGAACACTTAAAATAAGGAAGACAGCTTACCTCGGACACATAATGCGGCATAAGGAGTACGAACAACTGCAGCTCATTATAGAAGGCAAAATCGAGGGAAAACGCAACATAGGCAGAAAAAAGAAATCATGGTTACGAAATATAAGAGACTGGACCCACACCGACGGAAACACTCTTATACACCACGCCTTGGACAGAGAATCGTATGCCATATTAACCGCCAACCTCAACAGAGACGGCACTTAGGAGGAGGAGGAGTTACTAATACCATAATATACAGGCTGCCCTAGCTGAAATTTCCCACCCATGCTATCTCTGAATTCATCAGAAAAACTGAAAATCGCCGTGACACGTCGCTTTGTATTTCGAGAGGGAACTTTCCCCCGAATTCGTCATCATTGTACTATCAACTCTTTCACCTCCAGCAGCCCCTACTCCAAAATCTTAAAAGAGACCACGATACTTATGATATATCATTTTGAAGGGAATTCAAATTGATTTATATAAGTATGGTAGTCTCATTTAAGATTTTCAAGTAGGGGCTGCTGGGTGTGAGGGGCTTGACAGCACAGTGTTTACGTATTCGATGGAAGAAATCCCCCTTAAATACAAATCGACGTGTCACGGCGATTTTCAATTTTTATGATAATATCAGAGATAAGATGGGTGGAAAATTTTAGTTGAGACACACTGTATATTTATTATATCAATAAACTTGCTTTGCTTGAATTCACCAACAGTGTTTATAAAATACATAACTACTCTTTGTGAATACAGTTAATCGCCTTATTGATACAATATGCAGAATACGCTAGGACCATAAACATTGGTAATTGATTTAATAAATGCGTTTGTGTGCATAGTAAACAATAATCACTGAAACCATAACATATATTTATTATATCAGTAAACTTACTTTGTGTCATTCACAAACGGTGTTTATGATATTCAGAAACTATTATTTGTGAATACAATTACTGAGACACATCTCTCAACAATTCATAAACGCTCGTTTATTGGATACATAAAACCGTTGGTTGGCGCGAATTTCATGAACAGTTTATTGTTAGCACACACTTTTTTATTATAATTACGTACCTTTTTGGTTGAGAAATAAAGTCAATAGGCCGTTGTGAAGTAGTTCAAAGTTTTGTATACCTCGGTTCTTTGATCGACAATTCGGGTAGCTGTGAAAATGAGATTCGACGGCGCATTCAACAGGCACGTGTGGTCATGACAAAGCTTACTAAAATATGGCGTGACTATAACATAACAAAAGCTACAAAAATGTCGCGGGTTCTGTCTCTTGTGTTCTCCATATTTTTGTATGCCTCGGAAACTTGGACTGTTAAAAAGGCAGATCGAGCTCGCATAGATGCTTTTGAAATGTGGACATGGAGGATGAGAATGCTGAGAGTTCCTTATACCGCCCATCGAACTAACGTTTCCATACTGGATGAGGTCGGTAATCTAAAGAGACTATCCTCCCTTGTGTCGACGAGAATGCTTACATTCTTCGGACATATACACAGAAGCGATAATATGGAGAAACTTGTAGTTCAGGGTCATGCCCCGGGTGGGCGGCGCCGTGGCCGTCCCCCTACACGCTGGGTGGATACGACGAAACAGTTGCTGGATATGAGTGTCAAGAGCGCCACTAAACTGACAACAAATCGCGAACGATGGCGAGCAATACTCTAGCCACGACTTAATGCATTTTACGAGTTCACAACATGTCTGTTAAGACATTGTGACTATGATGATGATGATCATTTTTGGTTGAGTGTAGGTATACTATACTGCATACTAATTTTTAACGGCACCAGTTACAACGTCTCGCATAACCGCCCGGTTAAATTTGATGTTTACGGAATAGCAATGATGGTTAAATTTTTAACCTGGCTGTTGTAATTAACTTTTTAAATTAAAATTTTCAGAATACACCCCCCAGTACGCTAAGCTGTACAAAATGGAATACATCTTCCCACATGTAGCTGTTGAAAAAGGGTATATGGACCATCCAGTTTTCCAGAGATGTATGGTCACATAATCTGTTTAGAATGGGAGAGGGTCCAAAAAAGATTAATGGAAAACAATGACTAAATGTGCATCAAAGTGATGAATGATAAATGCCCTAAAAACTCGTACTCAGGTTTAACCTAACATTATTAACAAACTTTTAATAGCAAGTGACAATGTTTACACAAGATTATTAATGATGGGGTGGTCTTATAATTGCATATACTTTACATGTGATTAAATCTTTTGTGTATCTACCTGTACCGTTAGTTTGCATACTGTTTTTCGACCCCTAGAGAGACCGGTTTGTCATTATTTGAAATACGTTGTGTATTTTTTATAGTTCCGTATAAATCAGCAGACATCATTTATTTATAATCCTACGTGAATGGGCTTAAGTGTCTGTCACAGACTTTTAATCATTTAACAAAGGAAGAAGATTAACAGACCATGGTGATAATGGCAGTCAAAAAAAAAGATCAGGTACATTGAATCACAACCTTACTTTTTTATCGGGAATTTTTACAGTGCGTTAATTTGCAAGACAAAAAATTACTTGAAAAATTAGGAACTTATGTGTACCATGCCCATATGTCAGCCTTCCTTAAGGGTCTAGGTTATAGCGCGCGAAATTGAGAATCCAAGAAAAGACGTATTGCCGTGTTAGCGAGGAGGCGTGGCCGCCTGTTCCCTTTCTCCAGTGTGTGTCTAAGATGAGGGGAGATAAGTCCAAAAATCCAGAGGTAAGGTCAAATGGTCCAAAGGTAAGGTCCAAAGATCACCATAAAAATGAATTTCGCATTTCCAAGCTCCTGACGTTACCTTTAAACTTAAAGTAATGATTCAAACAGCAAATTGAAGAAGAAAGCTTGCGCTTTGTCACCTATTTGGCCTTTATTTTGATATCGTGGTGTTTGGTTGTTAAATTACACACATTTGAAGAATGTATGATTTTGCGTTGCGAGTTTTTTTGCACACTAACAAATTTATTAAGAAAATCGCAAATAATTGTCATTCATTAAGGTCTTAATTAACTGAAATATTGTGTATGTAGTTTGAAAAACAAGTGAGTTCTGTTCGAAATGGGAATCCGTGTTTTAACATGGCAAATGCATATAGGATAACTGTGTATACCCAGGCCCCTTAATGTTTAAACCAGTAGATGGATTATTATGAAATTATTTGTCATGGTTTTGTAAAAGAACTAAATCGAAATAACAGCTATCAGTGTCAAAGTAACAACCAATGGCATTCCCCAATTTTTTTTCTAACTTAAGACCGTTTGACACCTCATTAACGAGGTCTTATTCTTTAATGGATTTATTCTGAAATATTATGCGGGGCGGATACAAATTGCAGCCGCGGTTAGGGTATAATCCTATAAATCTCAAAGGTGACCATAAAAGATGTTGTAAATTGCAGCGAGGGTCCCTTTTCGGCGTAGTGTACCTGTTTGGAGGTATTCTAAAAATTAATTTGGATTTGTATAGCAAAATATTATATAAAAATAATATTATGTGACAGGTCAAATTAATGTTTATCTAAAGGAACAATTTAGTGGCATTTACGTACCTACTTCTGTTAGTGATCTTGAAAACTATATGACATCACAATGCCTTTTTTAAATGACAAACCCAAAATTTTATTCGCACTTATTGTTATAGAGAATTCTCTACTTAACTAACTAGAACTTAACCAGAAAAGTTAATTTCTTGATACATATTTCCATTATTTTAGGCAATTTCGACAATATCAACAATTATTGTGACAATTTTGATACTTTTTTGCAATTTTCGGAAGGTAATAATATACCCAATGCGCGGTTTTGTTTAGACTGAAACTAATAAATCCTTTTGTTAGAGCAGTTAATAATAAAACAAAAACTATTGACATTGAAAGAAAATTATACTTTTCTAAATTGTTAATTGTTAATAATACATAACATTATGTACAAACATGTTCGTAAATCGTCTTAGATTAATATATACATAAAAAACCATAATTACTAAGATTCTCACCATAAAAATGACATACACTTTTTATATATTCTAATCCACTTATCCTATTTTCATTGAGTAATAAACCTATTCTAAGATTCCAAAATCTTGCTTCTTTTTAGTTGTTGCATTTGGAGCGTGCTTTATTCTGACACTATTCATTTTAATGTATGAGTCTCTTTGAGTATTTATCAAAGACTCTCAAAAATAAACAATGAGGGATGGCTGTTATAAAAACTCCTATCCCTTACAGAGGGTCGTCCGCTGCAATTTACGTGTTTACCTGAAATGGAAAAATAACCAGCCGCTGCAATTTTCATATCCCGGATTAAGAATACTTGACCGTCGCTGCAATTTACAATCGCCGATTATGCGAATGCCCTTAAGGATGAGTAGACCTTGCTAATGAGATAAATAACTGTATGAAAACTGTCACTTTGAAATTGACAGAAACTTGTACCGTATATCAAAAAACTTCTTTTTATTTTATCTGAAATCTTGCAGTGCCATTGGGTGGGTTTTAAGAGATGAACTACAAAAAAATGTTTTGAAAGCATTGTATGATAGACTCTATCATCAACATAGTCACAATGTCTTAACAGACATGTTGTGAATTCGTAAAATGTACCCATTTTACGAGTTTCTCTTGGGACATCTTTAAGATCTTTAATGCAGTAGTTTCCTATTTGCTTTCTGCATCATCATGCCGTTGACCAGGTGTATCTACTGGTTCATCCGCCTTTAGGGACACTTTCTCACCCCAAGGACAAGAAGGTGTCCTGACTCTTATCAGCACGTCCACCCAAAGCTGTTGTTTGAGAAGAGGTTACTGGTTATACCGACAGGAGTTCGGTTCCTTTTAGTCGCCTTTTACGACACGCAGGATATACAATGGGGTCCATGGGATATATTCTAACCCGCCCCCACACGGGGAAATGAATAGTACTTTCAAAAATTCCACTCAGTTTTCGTTTGAACTTTCTTTGTTACTAGAATATCACGTGCCAAGAAAATTCAGGGACACCCTATATAATTGTCGTTTGCCGTTAGATTCAAATTGACAGGGTTACATCATGTTGTGTCTGACGCAGTGACTGCCTTTAGTTAAAGAAGTATTTGACGAATATTTGATACATTCGCATTTTATTTGCTGATAGTGACAATTTCATCGTTTTGTTTGGCTGGTAAAAATGAAAAAGCGTTAGACCAGGGACCGTTAGCCTTGACCAGCAGCCGGCTATGACTCATCCAATCTCGATAAAGTCTAGTGAGCGTCTGCATTTTCAGGTGACTCACGATTTCAGATCAGGTATACAACTGGCTTCGGTCGAGAGCAAAATTCATCATTAAACCCCACTTTCGAGGATCGCAGAAAATTATACATGATGGCACAACTTAGTTATATACAGCTCGGTTTGGAAATAAACAATACTACTTAATTTTGGTAGAGTTTCACCGAGAGAAATAATGGACTTATCATTATTCGTCAATACCACCCTTGATCAGAGAGGACAAATCCATTGCTTCTGCTCCTAAAGAAAAAGCAGACATCTTGGGGAAGCTCTTCGCAGCCAATTCTACTGTAGACTTTCAGGGAAGTACTCCGACCACCACCATAAGCGTGAACTCGAGAATGGCAGAGGTCAAATTTCAACATCGAGATGTAAAAAGCATCCTCCAAGAACTGAACACCAACAAAGCTACTGGTCCTGACCAAATTCCAGCCATTCTCCTTAAACGCTGTGCCGTTGAGCTTGCACCTATTCTTTGCAAGCTCTTCAAACTTTCGTATCAACGAGGCGTGTTTCCCGCTTCGTGGAAGATTGGCTGCGTACAACCCATCCCTAAGAAAGGCAAAAAAACTGATCCCACCAATTATAGACCTGTGGCTCTTCTCAGCATCATATCTAAGGTTATGGAGACTGTCATTAATACACAGCTCCTGAAATACCTGAACAACAATAACATCATAAGTGATCGCCAGTATGGCTTCCGAAAGCACAGGTCTACAGGTGACCTCCTTGCCTACGTCACTCACTTGTGGAACAGAGCAATAGACAATCATGGCGAATCCCGTGTTGTTGCACTTGATATATCGAAAGCTTTCGACAGAGTATGGCATGACGGACTTCTGGTCAAGCTTGCTGCTTATGGACTACCACCTGGCCTGCGCCAGTGGCTGAATAGATTTCTGAACGACCGATCTCTGTTTGTTTTAGTCGAGGGCTGCTCATCAGACGTATTTTCAATAAACGCCGGTGTTCCTCAGGGATCTGTCCTATCCCCTACACTGTTTCTGCTGTACATCAACGAGCTGCTGGAAATAACATACGATCCAATCTACAGCTTCGCAGATGACAGTACATTAGTGTCGTGCATGGAACCAGGCAAGCCACTATCATCCCAGAAGACGGTACGTCGGCGACAGCAACATGCCTCACAGATCAACGCAGATATCAAAACAATTGTCGAGTAGAGATTAGCAACTAAAATACAGTTCAACGTACAAAAAAGGCAACAACACTTACAAAGAAGTCTCACGATGGCTTACCAACCGTGGAAATGGAGGGTCGCCCCATAGTCGAATCACCTTCCGTCAAGCTTTTGGGAATCAACACCAACAATAACATGTCCTGGCACGACCACGTCGTCAGTATTGCTAAAACGGCATCCCAGAAGCTTGGAGTTTTGTTCCGCTGTAGGAAGTTGTATACACCAGAGCAACTGCTGCTGCTCTACAAGGCACAGATCCGACCATCTCTGGAGTATTGCTCCCATGTGTGGGGAAGCGCTCCGAAGCACTCTCTAAAGCTTCTGGACACTATCCAGAAAAGAGCAATTAGACTAATCGATACGCCTAACCTCACAAAGGACCTCCACAGCCTGGAACATCGAAGGAGGGTGGCTGACCTATCCCTGTTTTACAGATTCTATCACGGAAGATGTTCGAGTGAGCTCTCTCAGATAATAAAACCACAGGCCCTCCTCCTCTTTGTTCATCGTCCATGTCTCACAAGCATGTGTCGCTGTTGGTTAAGACCAACAACTGTTATAAGTAACAATTGTGTAAATTCTCTCTTTGGTCTTTCTGGATACCTACATATTTGGATTTCATAGGATTTTTCAGGGCTCCATACTTCTGGTTTTCTTTGATGGTCCTTGCCTGTGTTTCTTGTTTCTCCTGTTGCTTTTGCTCTATATGACTACCCCTAGGTACATGAGTTCCGTAGTCCTTTCAGAAGTGTATTTCATGTTGTTGGCCGTAAAAGTTAGGTTCGGTTGATCATCGGAAGTATTTTTTATTTGTCCCATGACCATATATTTTGTCTTACTTTGATTTATCTCCATCCCAAATATCCTTGCTTCTGCAGCTATCCTTGCCGTAAGTTTCTCTAGTTCTTTCTTTGTTTTTGCTACTAGTGTTAAGTCATCTGCATATGCTATACATTGGTGTTTGTTATTAAATAAGGTTCCATTTGTCTTGATTTTGCTTTTTCTAATTATTGCTTCAAGCGTCAGATTAAAATGTATCGTTGATAGAGGATCGCCCTGTCTTAGTCCTTTTCTCACTTAAAATTCCTGTGATTCACTTCCCATCCATGTAATTTTGTTCTTGTTTTTTTGTAGTGCTATCTTTATTAACCTAATGAGTGTTCCTGGAATTCCCAGTTGCACCATTGGTTCATACATTCTCTCTCTGTTTATACTATCATAGGCTTGTTTAAAGTCTATGAAAAGCACATGTAGTTCCATTCTCTATTCATAGCTTGTTATTTGTAGTTCCTTGAGATAGACTAATGGACTAGTATCATGAATTTTCTAATGATTGCGTGTGACAAAGTTATGGCATAACAACTTTATCATATTTTTCTGCGATTTTTTGGACACGGAAATTCCGAGAAAATAAGGAAAACATTAATTTGAACCACTATAGAACCGTGACGTCATGGTCCTAAAGGGGAACAGCCAATCGGAAGGCTGATATGTGTGCTGTGTTGCCGTTCTACCTGGCTCAAAAACAGCGGACGTCCTTTGTAATTTTTCGGAGTATTTTTAAAATCTTGGATGGCATATCCACCCGTGCTAAAAGTTTTTTATGTACAATTTCACATATTGAATTCGGTGTGTCGTATCTGGGTGCACAATGAGGCGAATAGCGTCAGCGGAATTGGCAGTTCCGCAGAGCTGGGCAGACATTTTTTTCACGCCGCTAGACACCGCCATTTATCTTGGTTTGTTATTTTTCTCTCCCGGCATCCCGGCCTTGTGGGTATATTTATTCTGTTATCCCCCTTGGCCCTGGTATCGGTCAACATCGCACCTAATGCATCCGTAATGTCATTTGTTTTAGATCGCCGAACACCCTAACTGAGGTCTACCCATAACGGATAAGTGATCTGGAAGGTCTCTTATACTGTCATCTGCCATTTTACAGTATTTGTTCAAATTGATATTTAACGATTCATCATCATAGTCACAATGTCTTAACAGACATGTTATGAACTCGTAAAATGCATTAAGTCGAAGCTGGAGTATTGCCAGCACAAATATTGTCGATAGTTTTGAAAACTGTAGGTCGCTATCGTTCGCCATTTACTGTCAGTTCATTGGCGCTCTGGATACTCATATCCAGCAACTGTTTCGTCGTATCCACCCAGCGTGTAAAACGGCTACGGCGCCGCCCACTCGGGCGTGACACTGAACTATAAGTTGCTCCATATTATCGCTTCTGTGAATATGTCCGAAGAATGTAAGCATTCTCGTCGACACAATGGAGGATAGTGCACACATAAAAAGAAATTCTCAAGTCAAGAATCGTGATATTCTTGTAAATACATACTCACAACAAGAATATCGGTTCTCACTCTAAGAAAGAATATTTGATGAGAAAATTATAGAAAATTGGTATCAAGAATAATATATTTTTGATGCATATACTTATTTTAAAGAAATATGCTACGAAAGAAAATATAATTTTCTTTGCAACCAAGGCTATAATAATTTAATAACAAATATTTCATAATTTTATATCAAGATTATCATTTTTTCCAGCGGTGTCCAGTTTACTTCTATCAAAAATATAGACAGCTTGCAAATGCGAAACTTCATTTACAATATGATAATCTTGGTTTGAAAATGAACGCTGTTTTACAAGCACACTCTATATTTGTATCAAGAAGATCATTTATTTGACGTCTACCAACGTCGGAGTGCGCAGGCGCGCAGCGTGTCACGGATCAGCTCTGACCTCTCCACCCTCTCAACTCAACAGCCTGTTGCCCGTCCGCGTCCACGCCGCCATTGTCGGTTTTCGGATTGTCGCATTCGCCGCCGTCTTTAGCACCGTATCGTCATACCTGCATCCTGGATCCTGCATAATAGCACATAATAGTATCTAGTCAAACTGTTAAAAAATTGCCATTGCCACGTAATACCCGTGATACCACCGTCAACCATCAGTCATCGAATCTGCCGGTAGTGCTGATCCACCGCCATTTGAGTCGCGTCCCAGTTCCCATCAGCTTCCTTATCACTGGATCTATCCAACCATGAATGAGCTATTAAAAATATGGGATGCGATGACCTGACTCAGGTGTTCCTAGATCAGTACTAAGTATATTAAATGTGATTTAAGAAATTTTGCAGAACTATTTCTCCAGAAAAATTTCTACATGCTCATAGAAGAGTTTGAATGCTCAAATTGATACTCTTAGATTCCTCATCCAGGAATATCACAATTTTAGAATAAAGTTGAGCTACTTGCGTCAAGTTTATGAAATGCTGGGAGCATTATGAAATGCTTCAGTCAAGATTATGAAATACTTCGGTCAAGATTACCATATGCTTGATTTAAGATTTTGGTATTCTTACTATCAAGAATTTCCCAGTTTTGCAATGAAGATATTTTCTCAATCTAACCTTTATATGGTCAAAGATATCGTATTCTCACTTTAAGATTAGCGTAACATTGCGCATATAGGAAGCTATGGTATACTTGAATTAAAGCATCTGTGCTCCATTTAAGAAATTATTTTTATGTGTGTGTCCTTAGATTACCAAGCTCATCCAGTATGGAAACGTTAATTCGATGGGCAGTATAAGGAACTCCCAGCATTCTCCTCCACGTCCACATTTCAAAAGGATCTATGCGAGCTCGATCTGCCTTTTTAACAGTCCAAGTTTCCGAGGCCTACAGAAAAATGGAGAACACAAGATACTGAACCAGCGAGATTTTGGCTTAAGTGATGTTATGGTCACGCCATATTTTAGTAAGCTTTGTCATGGCCACGCGTGCCTGTTGAATGCGCGATCGAGTCTCATTTTCACAGCTACCCGAATTGTCGATCAAAGAACCGAGGTACACAAAGCTTGAATTATTTCACAACGGCCTACTGACTTCATTTGTCGATGACTATCGTGCTCTCTATCTACGATCATAACCAAGACCATATGCTGCACTGTGTTGTTCTAAGATGTTTAATAGAGCTACGGTTACTGCAGTCAAAAAGTACACTTTTTGTTTGAAAGTGCGCAGTACCGGGTCTCGAAGGCATTAAATTTCACCACATTCTTGAGTCCCCAAGCAACAATGGTTTCCAGGTCCTTTGACAGCGAAGCTGCTGCTGTCAGTCTTCTTCGTTCTAGCTCGACCACAAAGATCGGTCTATCGCTCATGATGCCTGCATGAAAAGTACTCTCATCCGCAAAACTGTGTCTCTGGTCGCAAAATTTCTGTCGTGTTTTTTTTATGCTCAGCCTCTCGCATAGGGATGGGATATCGAAAGAAAACATCGATGTGGAACATCGGTATCGTCGGTCTGCCATCGATAACTACGATATATCGTATTCAAAGCATCGATGTTTGAACATCGCAAAAACATCGATATTCGAGTATTGGTGTTCTTCAATTTTAATGTTAGAAATAAATAATGATATATGTATTTTACTTTTACTATTATTTCAAATTTCAACAAATAGCATAGTAAACACGAAATAATAAGTCCAGAAACTAGCTAAACTAAAAAATGTATTAATTTAAACAAAGATTTACAAAAATAAAATTAACAACATACTTTCTACTAATAAAGAACCAATGCACATAATATAAAAACTTAATGTGGATATTTGTGCGAAATGGTCCCTGAGATCTATCCGTGTTAGTCCCCAACTATGCTAGTTGTACCTCTTGTATTATTAGTTACTCAATGCTCCTAATCAGACTATAATCGCAAGCTTTAAAATTTGACCGATCGATGGAGCTAACTTGTTTTCAGTTTCACATAGAAAACAAGTTAACTCCATTGTGAGGACGTGAGCCGTGGCTTTATCACAGCTTTATCAATATTGACGTCAATCGGTCAGCATCGCGCGTCGCTGTTGTTTTCGTACAGAATAGTAGTTCGTTTATGAACTAATTCACTGAAAGGAAGTAGAATGCACACCTCTACAAAAGAACCCAAAACGCGTTCGACCGGTACTTTAAATCATGCAGCAAAACCGAAGCCCAGAATATTTTAGACGCATTAAGTTTACTTCTTTGTATATTTTCAAACTGTAATTGAAATTTTTAACAAAACATCGATGCAAATTTTTCAAAACATCGATGTTTTCACCGATAGTCAAGTTAGCAACATCGATGGTAGAAACATCGATCATCGAACGTGAAATATCGATGTTTTCCAAGCATCGATAATTATCGCCCACCCCTACTCCCGCAAAGGCTGAAAGCATCTGGCATCTGGCGCTGTAGTAGTACTAGTAGTACTGCGAAAGGAGCAAACATCCGTAGAGTACCGGCCGTTCCCTCCGTGCCGTCCGTCCGATGCCGCTTTATGTGCGCGTACCTTAAAACGACACAAGCTGAAGAATTGCTCTGTGACTCATCCAAGAGGTAGCTGTAAAGTGCAAGTTGTAGCAGAGGTGAAGAACAAAACATTGGTAGGTTTTTGTGCGAGACCGATCTATGAATTCTGATTAGTCATGAAAAGGTGAAGAAAATCAAACGGGTCAGTTGCATTGTTAGAGTGGTGACGCATCTTATAGGTAGGTCGGTAGGTGGTTGCCATTAGATGTACCTGAGGTACAGAAAACCTGCGTTCTGGCAGAGTGACGCATATTACACTTCAAATTTGACATAATAGGTTTGTTTGACGCCTTGTGGTGTCTACGTTCACAAAAGAACTATCATACTACCTTTTTTTTGTTGACATGTATATGTTGTACTCAATAACCGAATTCGGCCACTGGCCGAATTTTATACTCAGAACGCGTTGTGGGTAAATTTCAAATACCCACAATGCGAAACTCCGTATGACGTCGGAAACGCATGACCATTTCGCGTTGTGGGTAATACAAATAGCCACAAAGCGGAAGTCTAATAACCTAACGTACCGCAACAAGTGTTTTTTTTATTTATTCAGAACTCAGAGTAACAATTGAACATAGAGGTAGTAAACAATTAATTCTAACAGGCCAACATCTTTTCTTACGTTGTCATATCGACCACCAGGTACGGCAATCATAATTGTTTACTATCGTCTTAATTGTATAGTATCCAGAAATATTCCATTCTACGTTAAAAGAGACGGTATTTTGATGGTTCAGAAATGATTACAGCAAAATCAATAGATATGTTGACCTCTACTGCGTTATTGCATGTTTCTTCATCATTAACGCCAATTCTGTCTTACATAAATTTTGAGGAGTAACCTCCGACTGTCAAACGTTTGTTGTGTTTGTGCGTCTTTTATGCTTGGTCAGTAAAATCGAATTCGCTATTTGTTGGTAACTGTAGTGAAGCTTTACGGACTTGCTGTGCTATATTCGAGTGTAGTTTAACAGTTTTTCGAGATGGGACAGTGCAGAGCAGTGTTTGTAACATGGATTGCATTGGAAGAATTTTCAGGTTAGTTGGCAATGTTTGGGTCTGAAGTGTCAAAAGATGATGGCTTTGAGCACGCCATGCTGAAGTGGTTTGTTTACTACCTCTATTTTCAGTTGTTACTCTGAGATTCAGAACAATGTTTAGTAAAATCAGTGAATCGACGGAAACACTTCGAAAATAATTCGAGAATGGTTTGATTAACTCTATATAGCGTCATCTCATACGTTTAGACTTTTAGAAGGTGACTATCAAAAAAGTCACAGGTAATGTTAAAGAAGGACAAGAACTGTGGAAATTATGCCTGTCATCTAAACAGTATTGAAAGCTGAATCGATACGAATTATTGATAATTGGACAAAATAAATAACTGGTTGCTATAGGAATGAAGAGGAAGTTAATTTTTCCCTAAATCGTGAGAAGGTATTAGATATAACACATTGTTGTACACTTTTTGATTATAAAATTTCGCTTTGTGGCTATATTTGTATTGTCCATAACGCGAAAATGGTCGTGTGCTTTCGATGCATTGTGGGTCTTTTTAATTTACCCACAACGCGTTCTGCGCATACAAAGATTATCCGGAACGCGGTGTGAGAAATTAGCGAAATTCACAACGCGTTCTGGGTATATAGTTCGGGCAGTGGCCGAATTCGGTTATTGAGTACAACATATATATATCAAATTTGAGTATTGACATCAGAAATATATTTGTCTCGGTTCAAATTAACCTTAATTTCCTCATCAAGATAATTTTCTCAGAGCGACAACAGATGTTCTCGTCTCATGTATATTTTTACAAGATTATGAGAAAAACGGACTTAAGTACTTTTTTCTTTGGATTTCAAACGGGTAATAAAAGCCTGTAACATACTTTAAAGTATTTTTATTTTACAATATATGAGAATACAAAGCACACTATACAGATACAAAAGTTATTCATAAATATCGGTCAGTGTCTACTGCTTCATGAAGTACTTCATTTTCTGAGCCAGGACGCATATCAGATGTATTATTATCTGTAGGTCAGACATGTGATATCTATAAGAGAGAAATGCGGTAAAATTGACAGTTTTGTTTTACATGATAACATTTTTAGGTTATCTCAGCATAAAACAGGATTTTCCTATACAGACACAATAGTATAGAAAACCCACTTATCTGTGTTTCCTGTACTATTTCTCCACAATTTTTTAACTATATACCTACGATTCTACAAATTGAGTGGAATAATAAATCACTAGAAGCACGCTTCCATCAATGAATGGAAAAAATGGAGTCAAGTTGATTGACTCAGTACTTCCCACACGTAATGATGGTACCATTTTATTATGCCCCATTGCATGAAGCTATAGTTTAAAATCCCCATCGCCCATCCGCCCGCAAAAACATCATTCAACGCAAAAACCCTCGTAAGTTTTTTTCTGCATGCTTGAACTGGACGATGCGAAACGATCAAGAGCCTCCAACCCGTCTAAAAACGAAGTTTGAGCTGATTTTATGTTTTTGGTTTTTTGATTATTGCTGCGCCGCCACTGACACGGTTTTTCAAAAACAGAGTCGTTTCCCATTCTCGCAGCGGTAATAAATTCTGTGTCAAAATTTTATTAAAACCAATTCAATAATTTTCGCTTTACGCAATATACATAGAACGGAATAAAACAAAACTCGTATGTACCGATCGCAAAATTGGTTTCTCTAATAGGCAATCCAATGTTCGGATGGACCTAAAAAAGTGTAATATGCCGCTAGGTATTTCTTGTACAGGTCAATACACGGACTACTATGAATACAACAAATTTTTCAGTTCTACTACCCCCCACCCCCAACCGCCCCGATTTCACCCCACCAAAAAAAAAAAAAAATGAAAATGATCAGGAACCCGTAGAACGCCTAAAAACAAAGTTTGAGCTGTTTTAATATTTTTAGTTTTTTTATTATTGCTGCGCCGTCACTGACACTATTTTTCCAAGACATACGCGTTTTCCATCCTCGCCTTGGGAGTAATACTATGTTAAAATTTCATTAAAATCAATTGAACAATTTTCGCGTTACGCGATATCGAACAATCTAAAACAATACTCGTATGTATACATCACAAATTCTAAGTCTCGTGGTTTCTATAATAAGCATGCAACGTTCGGATGGACCTAAAAGAGTGTATCATGCCGCTGGGGTTTTCATTCACATATCAATGGACAGCCCATTACGAATACAACAAATTTTTCAGTATTACAACCCCCCACCCCCCAACGACCCCAAATTCACCCCCACCCAAGAAAAAGTAGAAAATGATCAGGAACCCCTAAAACGCCTAAAAACGAAGTTTGAGGCATATTTGAAATTTTTTTGTTTTTTGCTAATTACTCCGCCCCCGTATAACGATTTTCAAAATTATTATCTCAAAATCGAAAATTTTCGCGATCATAATACTCCCCTCACCTATCGGTGTGGAAGTAAAATGAATCGTAAACCACAAACTAAACATAAATAATATGCAAGTGGACTAAGGCAATTTTTACTTTGAAGTGGTCATTCATAGTGACTAGCAGACCGGGTACTTAGTCTTGTCTTCCATGGAGGATATTTTATCTCATATTTGGCACAGTGTTGCACTGAACTGAGAACTATTTTGAAAAACTCATATGCTCATATAGTCACTTAGGTGCATCTTACAACATTTAGGCATTGGACCCTTTTATGTGTGCAATGCCTAAATTAAGTCGATGACCAGGTTTATCGATTTTGTGGAAGCTTGGCCTGATACGTTCATGATATCGACCAAAACAATTCAACACAAATGAATTATTGAGTACACCCACCTATATAGATACCTCATTAATAGGAGTAATACATCCACCCTTGTAGACCACTTGGTAACAATAAATCGTTTCAATTTGAAGCCCTCTTGAATCGGCACCGAAACAGTGCGTAAATAATAGAAGTTGGGGGATGTATCTCTAGATAAAAGTATGATTGAGATGCCGCCCGCACTGCCGAGGGACACATTCACCCTGTCACTTTTCTTTCTTATATGAAGATTGAGCCCAAGTTGGCAAGTATAAATGCGACCACTTCACACCCTCTTCAGCCTTCTCATTCGACATACAATCGAGTGCTATAGATCAACGAAAGTATCATAAAAATGCGGGTTTGCCACGTAATCGACGTTCTGTCATTACTTGTAGCTATTTTTTCATTGTTTAAAAGTTCGAAAATATACAGAGTGGATACTAAGTTTTTTACTTTAAGTATACTGAGTCTCCCTGAATTTCCTTGACACATGATATACTCGTAACAAAAAAATGTTTAAACGAAAACTGAGTCGAACGTTTCAAAATGCTACACGGTCTTTTATACCATGCTTTCAAAATATTTTTTCTATACTTCAACCCTTAAAACTCACCCCAACTTTGTTTTTCAAATAGTACCTAATAGTATTTCCTACACAAATTAGGTCCTTATTTTATTCAAAATCTTGTAGTACTTTTCATTCTATACATAAAACTATTTTTTTTTTCGTAAAGTGATAAGCATAAAGTTAATAAAATAAATAAAATAGATAAAGTAAGGATTTGTTTGAGACGTAATATTTTCGTAAGAAAAACAGATAGAAATGAAAACTAGGTGGGCTTTTCAAGGGTACCGAGTGACCTATAATACCATGTTTTCGAAACTTTTTTTTACTTCAACCCCTAAAACTTATCCCCTACTTTTTTCCGAATAGCACGCCAAAACTTTTCCTACATTAATGAGGTCATTATTTTATTAAAATTTAATATCTTGTGGCGCCTTTGACTTAATACACAAACCAATTTTTTTCGTAGTCATTAACATACAAGATAAATAAAATGAGTATTTGTTTGAGGCGTAATATTTTCGTAATAAAAAAGCATGAAGAAGACGTTTTCGAAAGAATGTATTATAAGTCATTCAGTGCCCTTAAAAACCAAAGCAATGGTCTCAAAAGTGATCCTTGTGGGGATCTATAAGGAATACACAGTAGTAAGATTTGTCCTAATTGAGGTTTTGTATAAAAACTTTTTTTGTCATAAATGGAAAGATCATATATAAGTTTTATAATAAAACTGGTTTTGTTTTCTTTTCGCAATAATTCAAAAGTTATATCAAAATAAAAGTGGGTTTTTGGATCCAGTACCGAAAACACGCCGACGACTCCCGAGCCGTAAGTAAGTGCAAGTAATATGTCTAACAAAATTTGATTCAAACACATATTTATGTTGATCGTAGCAAAAATGTGCGTAAGTGATAAAAAAAATAAAAAAAAAAGTTGGAAGGCCTGGGTTTCGATCCAAAGACCCTG
This sequence comes from Callosobruchus maculatus, assembly GCA_951848785.1. Lineage (NCBI taxonomy): Eukaryota > Metazoa > Arthropoda > Insecta > Coleoptera > Chrysomelidae > Callosobruchus > Callosobruchus maculatus. Next base: position 1,001,927 of record CATOUR010000235.1, read on the forward strand.
AGATCCACTATCGGACTCTCTAACCACTGGGCCATCCTTCGATTGAGAAGATCTTTTCAACGTAACATATTTGATTAGGTACTTACTTACTGGAATCTGTAATCTTCAACTTCAACTTCAAACATTCAAAAACATATTTATTTCGATCTTAGACTTCGTCTCGAGCTGGAAGCTTCATTTATCGACTGTATTGCAACAAATATCCACTAGTTACCAGTTTACCAGTACGTATTTTCGCGATTGGTTGGGAATCTAGAATCTAGTATCGGAGTAGAACGTCCTGGTCAAAGGAGCATCCTGACCGCCATGGTGACCTCACATGGGTTTGGGAGTCGTCGGCGTGTTTTCGGTACTCGATTCAAAAACACATTTTTATTTTGATATAACTATTTAATTATTGCGAAAAAAAACAGTTTTGTTATAAAGCATATATATGATCTTTCCATTTATCACAAAAAGATATGTTTTTTCTTAATTCAAAACCTCAATTTTGTTAGAATTTTAGTTTCATCCTATAGATGTGATATATTATCTCAAACTGAAGCTAGCGCTATTAGCCTCGCCACAGACAAACTGAAAACCCGAAACACACAAATCACTAAACCTGATGCTTACATTAAATCGTTACAAGTGTCAGTTCCATCAGTAACAATGGCCTATGCAAAACAGGGGAATACAAATGGGTCTTCCAGTACCAAATATTTGACTAAGATTTAACATCTGCTCGGAACCTCAGCGTTTCTTGGAATTCCTAAAGAGTTCTCGGAGGCATTAACAGGGTTGCCACATTGACCAATAGACCGATCTCTGGTTCATTATTATTTTCAGTTTATATTAATGATTACTTTTCACTTTTACTTTCCACGCCGATAGGTGAGGGGAGTATTGTGATCGCGAACATTTGTTGTATTCATAATAGGCTGTCCAGTGTGCTGTGAAAGAGAGTCCTAGCGGCATGACACTCTTTTTTAGGTCCACCCGAACATTGCGTTGCCTACTACAGAAGTAGTAGTAGTAGTTTATTGTGATAAAAAGTAGACGCTATACACAGATTTACATTAAATGGTATATCTGCACAACAAACTCGGAAAAGCCCAAAAAGTAAAAACTTGTGTTGGGCATAAGCCGATGATTGAATAGCATAATAGTTGTAAAAAGAATCTTAAACTTACAATAGGTACAGATTAAAACAAAGTAAATAAAAAAAAACAAATTACAGATGAGTAAAAACCTTAATTGATAATTTGATATGATGCGCTACATAAAACTGGAACAAAAACTGCAAGATATCAGGGGACAATAGAATAAACATGGTGTCCGACTAGTACAACTTCAATAAAAAACTCTGTATGGATGAGTTTTCGGAAAAAAAGAATCAGAGACAGTAATTTCTAAACATACACATAATAATATTAAATACAAATCTCTGTCCGTGATAATGACCTCCATCTATATTGTTATTTTAATTTTGTTATTATAATAAGTACACTAGCAGTAAAAAAAATTATGAAAAGAACACCAACTTAAATGTTTTTTGTTCTATGTACTCATGAAGAGTTGTTCTAGGGATTTTATTTATCCATTGTTTGACTTTTACTTTAAATAAATTCAAAGAGTTCAAGGACCTGTATTCTAAAGGCAAATTGTTGTACAGTTTGGGTCCAAGAAACATCCACAATCTCAACAGCACTGATTTTTCCGGTTTCGGTACCGAAATATGCGATTGTGCCGAGGGACTTAGAATTTTCTGATATCGATATACATACGAATATTGCTTTAGATCGTTCTGTATTGAGTAACCTGGAAATTACTAAATTGATTTTAATGAAACTTTGCCACAGTATTATTACCGTGCCAAATATGGAAAACGTGTATGGTTTTTTGGAAATCGTGTCAGTGGCGGCACCGCAACAATAAAAATACTAAAGATATAAAAACAGCTCATACTTCGTTTTTAGACAATTTAGGGGTTCCTGATCATTTTCTGTTTTTTATGGTGGGGGTGAAATTGAGGTGGTTGAGGGGTGGAGGGTTGTAAAACTTAAAAAAAGTTTTTAAGTAAAGTAAAACACGAATTTCCATTTCGAACAGAACGCACTTCTTCTTCAAACTACATAAGCAGTATTTCAGAAGGTTGTTAAGACCTTAATGCATCTGAGAGCATTTTTTTCAAAAAATCTTTTTAGTGTGCAAAAAAACTCGCAATGCAAACTCATATATTCTTCAAATGTCTGTTATTCAACAACGAGACACGATATCAAAAAAAAAGGTAAACATTGACAAAGCACAAGCTTTCTTCTTCAATTTGTTTCTTGAACCATTACTGTAAGTTTAAAGGTAACGTCAGGAGCTTGGAAATGCCAAATTTATTTTTATGGTGACCATTGGACCTTACCTTTGGACATTTTAAGCGTACCTTTGGATTTTTGGACTTATCTCCCCTCATCTTAGACACACACACTGGAGAAAGGGAACAGGCGGCCACTCCTCCTCGCTAACACGGAGCCTTATACATAAATTTTACACATTACGACAAATTTTATCTATAGAAAAAACCTAGTAACACTGTACTTGACGTTAGCTGAATCGACAATAAGATAGTGTATTCTGGCATGGGAAGGTGCGTTTTACATAACCTTAACCCTTAATCAACACACTGGGGTCTTCGAGACCCTGACATTATTTTAAATCTGCACTGCCTTTTCATTTTGGGTGGTATATCTTGGCGCATCCACATAAATTTAGTCTACTTTGATATACAGGGTTATTCAGGTTATTCGACACGGAGCATTATGGCTAAAGTATTTGATAAAAAAGAAAACAATAATTTCGGATGGATAGAGACCCATAAAGGCTACATTTTAAAAATATTTTCATGTTATACAGGGTGTCCCAAAAACACTAAATGTATCAAAGTTATGTTTTTTAAATGGAGCACCCCGATATTATTTTATATTCAGATTCCTTGGTGAATTCTAGTGTGACTTTATGTATCATACGTGGGACTTAAAGCGAACCGTTCAGGTGTAAAACACCATTTTGGGTATAAGTAGATATCAGGAAAAATTGAATATCGCAGAGATTATAAAATTTGGAAGGCTGTGACTTTTCCGTATTACTAAGCATAGCATGCGTCAACTTTGATGAGACTGTCAAATTTAAATTCCGTTTATGCTTGGAGAAATCGTTCGATTAATTAAGGAAACTTCTATCAGCGATAACTTGATTTTTTCAAATGGGAATGCCTAATTCTTTTTATAAGGTTGAATGTAGAATTTGATAACCTTTCTAATGATATAAGGTTGTGAATATCAATCTCTGATAGTTTTTATTTAATTTCAAATTTTTAACCAAATCGGTGTTTTTCGATTTTCCAACCTATAAGCAACCTAGCTGACCATAAAATATAAACAAAAACCTGTTCAGGTAGAAGAAAACAACTAACTTAGCAGAAAAATACAAACGAACTAGACTGAAGGGGCAAGCTTATAAAAAATACTCACAATAAACAAAGTCCAACCAGAAACAACGGCGGTAACATGTCTTTGGTCAAAGAGAAGCTGGAGTATGGCAGTAATGGAAACTCGCAATGCAAACCCATATATTCTTCAAATGTCTGTTATTCAACAACGAAACACGATATCAAAAAAAGGCTAAACATTGACAAAGCACAAGCTTTCTTCTTCAATTTTTTTTTTGAACCATTACTGTAAGTTTAAAGGTAACGTCAGGAGCTTGGAAATGCGAAATTCATTTTTATGGTGACCTTTGGACCTTACCTTTGGACTTTTTAAGCGTACCTTAGGAGTTTTGGACTTACCCCCCATCATCTACGACACGCACACACTGGAGAAAGGGAACAGGCGGCCACGCCTCCTCGCTAACACGGAAATACGTCTTATCTTGGATTCTCAATTTCGCGCGCTATACCCTAGACCCTTAATGGCAAGCAGACAGGTTAGCCGAGCCTCTAACGAGGCATACTCGCGTGTTCACCTCAGCCCACCCTTATTAGAAGGGCTTTTCCCGCCTGGTTTTGACGACTTGAGAAGGCTCTTCAGACGTTTTAAGAAACCCCACCGCAGCCCAAAGAGGGGCGCGTAATTTACGTAGGGAACTCCACTAATATTCATAAACTTCCCGTCTCGTTTGATTTTGACAAATCGACAAAAGGGCTTAATGTTTTCACTGCAGAACCGGATTTTCACTCAAGGGAGGATAATGAGGGGATGGGATGCCGCGAAAAAGGGCTGTTGGGACGCCGACCACGCTTTGCTTCTTATTTTTATATCGAAAAAATGAGCCAGGTGCTTGGGGTGTCTCTCCACTTGTAATCAAAGATCATGTTGATCCAAACACATTTTTATTTTTACTTCCCACACCGATAGGTGAGGGGAGTATTGTGATCGCGAAAATTTTCGATTTTGAGATAATACGCTTTTTGGGCATTTTATGATAACGAAAATCCACGTCACTCATTTCCGTCGGTCTGTCTGTCTGTCTGTCTGTCGGTCTGTCTGTCTGTCGGTCTGTGCGCGTTTTTCTAGCCTCGTAATCTCAGTAACCGCTGCATGGATTGTGATGAAATTTGGGCAGCGATATGCTGGGTGGTCGTAGTAGGCAATGTTCCTATAATTTTGAAAATCGGTACAGGGGCGGCGGAGTAATTAGCAAAAAACAAAAAAAAACTAAATATTCCTAAAACGTCGTTTTTAGGTGTTTTAGGTGTTCCTGATCATTTTTTACTTTTCTTTGGGTGGGGGTGAAATTGGGGTAGTTGGGGGGTGGGGTTTGTAAATCTCAAAAATGTGTTGTACTCATGATAGGCTATCCATTGACCTGTAGAAGAAAGACCTAGCGGCATAATACCCTTTTTTAAACCCATCCGAACATTGCCTTACCTACTCTAGAAACCAAGGGACTCAGATCGTTCTGTATTGAGTAACGTAATAGGAATGGATTTTAATGAAACTTTGTCACAGTATTATTACCGCGGCGAGGATGGAAAACGCGTATGTTCTGAAAAAATCGTGTCAGTGGCGGCACAGCAATAATAAAAAATAAAAAAAATAGAAACGTCTCAAACTTTGTTTTTAGGCGTTTTAGGGGTTGCTGATTATTTTCTACTTTTTTTTTGGTAGGGGTGAATTTGGGGTGGTTGGGGGGTGGGGGGTTGGAAAACTGAAAAATTTGTTGTATTCATAATGGGCTGTCAATTGACCTGTGAATGAAAAACCTAGCGGCATAATACACTTTTTTAGGTCCATTTGAACATTGCCTTGCTCAGTATAGAAACCAAGGGACTTAGAATTTGTGATGTATACAGACATACGATCGTTCTATATTGCGTAACGCAATTATTCAATTGATTCTAACGAAATTTTGACACAGTATTACTGTCGCGGCGAGGATGGAAAACGTGCATATTTGGAAAAATCGTGTCAGTGGCGGTGCAGCAATAATAAAAGACTAAAAATATAAAAACAGCTCACACTTCGCTTTTAGACAGTTTAGAGGCTCCTGATTGTTTTGCATCGTTCAGTTGAAGCATGCAGAATGAAAACTGTGGCGTCCTAGTGTCTAAGGAGGCAGACGCAAGAAACTATTTACGAGAGTTTTTGTGTTGGACGTTTTTTTTTTTTTTCGGGAGGGTGGGCGTGATTTAGTTGCAAGGGGATTTCAGACTATAGCTTCATGCAATGGGAAAGCAATAAAACAAAAGCATTATTATGTGTGGGAAGTACTGAGTCAATCAACTTGACTCCATTTTTTTTATTTTTTATTGTTTATTATTGTTTATTGTTCATTACATTACATTTACAATTTAGAATGATATTCCATATAAAATAATATAATATGACATGTAATCGTGTGAAAGTGAATATAATATAGGTCATCTGTTTTTTTCTCAAGATTATCTTTAGTATACTATTTTGAGTAGCTTGCACACAGAAAAATCTGTCGTACTGTCAAAGACTTACGGTTGGATTCAATGGGACGTTACACTCAGCATTCCTCAAATACAGCGATGTTTTATCCAATGGGAAGCATATAGTTGGTGATGAATTATATCGTATTGTCGATTCAACTACGAGATGTCATTGGATTCCAATGAATAATTCAATCGCAGCCTGTCGTTGAATCGAGTCTGTGTTTGGTAATTGATTCTAAACTACTTTCTTTTCCTTGGACCAACAGATTTTATTGCGAGGACAGCTGATTGATTCGTTTGGATGTTTAATTGTGTGATTTTGTATGAAGTTATAAGGAGCATGACATAAGAATTAGACATAAGCCTGCACCAGTTGTTGCATTATTACCTGAAATATAACTGTCTGACTAATCTAAATACCTACATTCAAATGTGGGTGTTAGCTCTTCTAAGTCCCAATTTCTCAGTAGGTCCTCCATTTAATATATATAAATAAATATATTTAAAGTGATGGAAAAGCATCCAAATACTAACAATTAATTGGAAACGCAACAGTATTTTTTTCTGTGTGTGGCGATTAAATTGTTGTTTTGAAGACTGCACCCCAAACTGGGATACAGTATCTGATAACAGATTACAACAAGGGCTGTATACAGGGTTATTAAATTTTTTCTTGATAGGATGTCACCTAATTCATAAAACGTATGCTTTAGACTTCTCAAACGTTTAGAGACATATAGAGATAATATGATGTCCCAATTTAAATGTTGATCCTGCATATCTTAGTGATTCATTTTTTTCAATTATGGAACAATCACATTGTTTGGTATCATACAAGATGGTTTATACAATTTGATATCAATCTCTTTTGGTTGACCTGAAGTTGTAGGCGAAAATGTTATAAATTTAGTTTTTTTGATATTTAGGGAAAGTTTATTACTATTCAGCCAAGTATAATTTTTACTTCCTACACCGATAGGTGAAGGGAGTATTGTGATCGCGAAAATTTTCGATTTCGAGATAATACGCTTTTTGGACGTTTCATGATGTCTCCATAACGAAAATCCACGTCACTCATTTCCGTCGGTCTGTCTGTCGGTCGGTCTGTCTGTCTGTCTGTCTGTTGGCGTTTTTCTAACGTCGTAATCTCAGTAACCGCTACATGGATTGTGATGAAATTTGGGTAGCGATATGTTGTAGGGTCGTAGTAGGTAATGTTCCTCAAACTTCGTTTTTAGGCGTTTTAGGGGTTCCTGATCATTTTCTACTTTTTTTTGGTGAGGGTGAATTTGGGGTGGTTGAGGGGTGGGGGGTTGTAAAACTGAAACATTTATTGTATTCATAATGGGATGTCCATTGACCTGTGAATGAAAAACCTAGCGGCGTAATATACTTTTTTAGGTTCATAGGAACATTGCTTTGCTTATTATAGAAACCAAGGGACTTAGAATTTCTGATGTAGGTATACATACGAGTTGTAAAACTGAAAAATTTGTTGTATTCATAATAGCTCGTCCATTGACCTGTGGAAGAAATACCTAGCGGCATATTACACTTTTGTAAGTTCATCTGAACATTGGCTTGCCTTACATAAACCAATTTTGTGATGTATACATAAGTGTTTTGCTTTATTTTGTTTATTATTGAATTGATTTTAATGAAATTTTGACACAGAATTTACTGCCGCGGCGAGAATAGAAAACGCGTCTGTTTCTGAAAAATCGTGTTAGTGGCGGCGCAGCAATAATAACAAAACTAAAAATATAAAAACAGCTCAAAGTTTGTTTTTAGACGATTTGGAGGCTCCTAATCCTGAAGAGGGAGACGCAAGAAACTATTTACGAGAGTTTTTGTGTTGGATGTTTTTTTGCGGTCGTGTTTCCTATGATTTGGTTGCAAGGGAATTTCAAACTATAGCTTCAGGCAATGGAGAAATTATGTGTGGGAAGTACTGAGTCAATCAACTTGACTCCATTTTTTATATCACATTTAGAACACGCTAAATTTTTGCAGATACGACAAACAAATGTTACTTAAATTTGTTGTTTCTAGTACATATAATACGACTTTCAGGCCTTGTCCGTATGTTGAAGAATGCCTTGATGCACCGTAATCTGCTAAAATACGAAAAATGCAATTTTCGCAGATACGACTTTTTGTCTTAGCAAGGAAGCGTTGTACAAAAAATTATCCAATCGAAAATCAAAATTCTGCGAGCGATGGCGATGGGATTGGTCCCGTCCACAGTCCACACAACATAAAATACGCCGATAGCGTAGCAGTTTCAGCAGGTGACCTCGGTGATTTCCAGGTAACACCAAAACTCCATTTGGCGGCCATCCCATATCTGCGCAGAAACGCGAATATGCTGATATTAAATCTGTTCGCATTTCGTGACCCTCAATAATTTAATTTCCAGGCCCAGAATGGATTAATTAGAATTTTACGTGTTGCACGCCTAAGAGGCTTAAAGCTTAACTAACCATGTGGCGTCTGATAGACTACGCGAAAAACAAACTCTCCTATATCTTCGAAGCGGTTACGCTCCCGAACCAATCACGTCACCTAATCTTCCTCTTATTGGTAAAGGATAAGGCGTCCGATTTTCATTACGTACGCGTCATTCGAACACGAAAGAGAGCGCTTTTCTTTCCGCCGTAGTCTACCAGACGCCACCTGTGAGTTTATGAAAATGAGAGGAGTGGGAGAAAAATTTGATATTATATCCATTTTTTTTGTAATGTGTTACTAAGTTCATTTCATAATGAATCCGTTTTCATGAAATAATTAAAACATTTTGAGTTACAATTGCTTTTTTCATGCATTTGATGATGGTAGTCGAGCTGTGGTGTGTCTGAATTTTCATAATCAAACAATGACTGTACACAATCGTTCATGTAAGAAGGTGCCAAAATTCACTCAGTTATGTGTAGCAATATGTTCATTTTTCGTTTACTGACTCATGTGATAAACATTTTCCAGAAAACAAAAATTATTTTGCTCTGTTTACAGTTGAAGTCTGTCAGACGCCACATGGTCGTCGATGTCATAAATTATTACATGGTTGGTTAAGGGTTAAAGCTTTACTGGACGTCAAGCTATTAGTACTAAGTACTTGTACATCCATAATGTTTGAGTAAAGGGCTGAACTTTGATCATTCCTAGAATGCCTTCAGTCCTGTTTGTGACATGAATTACTTAGTTATGGTTTTTTGTAATCATTGTATTTTTTTCTATACACCTACACATTTGTCATGTTGCAAATAAATGTTAAAAACAAAAAGGTGCAGCTCGGGCTCCGACACACCGAGCTGCTGTTCCATTACCCAATGACTACTCCTCACACCGTGAGGTGAGCAATCACTGGGTCCGCGAATCGTGCGCCCTAAGTAGACGAAGGGACCCAAGGATGACTGCCTTCTACATTCTGGCGGCTAAGATGTGCGCCGCCGCACGGCACACCGGTATTTTGCGCAGTGCAGAGTGCAGCGTGTTCCTCATTCCACCTAGGGATCCAATGACCATAACCAGCAGACTTACAGTGTAGTCTGGCCAGAGCCTGCGAAGTTGTCCGAGCAACTCCTGATATTTGGTCCGCTTTTCCTCCTCCTTAGAGACGAAAGGCGCCGAAAACTCAATAACGAACATCGTCTTCTGTTGGTGGTCGAGAAGGACTATGTCGGGCTTGTTTGCCTGTACAAGCTCGAGCGTGGGGAACGAGTAGTTCCAGTAAATCCGGCACCTCTCGTTCTCCACAACGGACTCTATATCCCCTGGAGCGTATGGCAGCACCGGTGTCTCATCGATACCGTATGAGTGCCTTAAATGATAGTAGAGCACTCGTAGAGCCGCGTTGTGCCGATGGACGTAAGCCGTCCCAGCGTACGTCTTACACGCCGACAAGAGATGCATAAGCGTCTCTGGCGCCTGTCGGCAAGCTCTACAATGGGTGTCGGGTACATCTACACCCATAACCCTTTTACGGTATACCAAGGTGTTGAAGACACCGTCTTGGCAAGCCATTATAAAGCCCTCAGTCTCCGACTTCAACCCACTAGACCTTAGGAAAGAGAAGGTCAACTGCTCAGACAAGCCATGCTCTTCTAGATGTTTGTAGAAGATTCCATGCATTGGCTTATCTTTATGAAGTCTTTATTTGTATGCAGGATAACTACAGTCGATACCTATATTATGAGTTTCCATATCATTTACATCTGTGGATAGAGCAGTTAGTTACTACGGAAACACCTAATTTAAAAGCTAATATCTTCAAGAGTGTATTCTGAGTCACCTCTTTACTCTTTGACTTATCTAAAGCATTTGACTCTGTCGATTGAAACATACTTAGAAATAAATTAGAGGCAGTTGGAATCCGAAGAGTGGGGGTAGAAAAATGCAAGTTGAAATAGGAAAAGCAAAATCAGATCCCTTTAATCTCGAACTTGGTGTACCTCAAGGGTCAGTGTTGGGTCCGTTGCCCTTTCTGTTATATGTAAACGACTTCCAAAATACAGTATTTTTGAAGTCGCCGAAGTGAAATAGCTGTGTCTAAGATGAGGGGAGATAAGTCTAAAAATCCAAAGGTAAGGTCAAAAGATCAGAAGGTAAGGTCCAAAGGTCGCCATAAAAATGAATTTCGCATTTCCAAGCTCCTGACGTTACCTTTAACCTTACAGTAATGATCCAAAAAGCATATTGAAGAAGAAAGCTTGCGCTTTGTCACCTATTTGGCCTTTTTACTTCCCACACCGATAGGTGAGGAGAGTATTGTGATCGCGAAAATTTTCGATTTTGAGATAATACGCTTTTTGGGCGTTTTATGATGTCTACATAACGAAAAACCACGTCACTCATTTTCGTCGGTCTGTCTGTCTGTCGGTCTGTCGGTCTGTCGGTCTGTCGGTCTGTCGGTCTGTCGGTCTGTCGGTCTGTCGGTCTGTCGGTCTGTCTGTCTGTCTGTCTGTCTGTCTGTCTGTCGCTTTTTTCTAGCCTCGTAATCTCAGCAACCGCTGCATGGATTGTGATGAAATTTGGGCAGCGGTATGCTGTGGGGTCGTAGTAGGTAATGTTCCTATAATTTTGAAAATCGGTGCATAGGCGGCGGAGTAATTAGCAAGACCCAAAAAAAATTAAATATTGCTGAAACTTCGTTTTTAGGCGTTTTATGGGTCCCTGATCATTTTCTACTTTTTTTTAGGTGGGGGTGAAATTCGGGTGGTTGGGGGGTGGGGAGTTGTAAAATTGAAAAATTTGTTGCTTTCATAATAGACTGTCCACTGACCTGTGAAGGAAGACCTGGCGACTTAAATAACCTTTTTAGGTCCGTCCGGACATTGCCTTGCCTATTACAGAAAGCAAAGGACCTAGAATTTTTTCTGATATAAACATACGAGAGTATTGCTTTAGATCGTTGTAACGAGGAAACTGTTGAATTGAGGTTAATGAAATTTTGACACAGTATTACTACCATGGCGAAGATGGAAAACGCTTATGGTTTTCATAAATCGTGCCAGTGGCGGCGCAGAAATAATAAAAAAACTAAAAATATAAAAACATCTCAAACTTCGTTTTTAAACGTGTTAGAGGTTTCTGATCATTTTCTGCGGTTTTTTGGGTAGGGGTGAAATTGGGGTGGTTGGGGGGTTGGGGGTTGAAAAATTAAAAAATTTCTTGTACTCATAATAGGCTGTCGACTAACCTGTGAAGGAAGATTTAGCGACACAAATCACCTTTTTAGGTCCATCCGAACATTGCGTAGCCTATTTTGGAAACTAAGGGACCTAGAATTTTCTGTATACATACGAGAATTTATTGGTTTAAATCGTTTTGTATTTTGCAACGTGGACACTATTAAATTGAGTCTAATGAAGTTTTCTTTGGCACAGTATATTGTTACCGTGGTGAGAATGGAAAACGCTTATGTTTGTTAAAAATCGTGTCAGTGGCAGCGTAGCAATAATCAAAGAACGAAAAGTATTAAAACAACTCAAATTTGGTTTTTAGTTGTTTTAGGGGTTCCTAATCATTTCCTACAAGTTTTTTGGGTGGGGGTGAAAGTGAGGTGGTTGGGGGGTGGGGGTTGTAAAACTGAGAAGTTTGTAGTATCGGTAATAGGCTGTCCATTGGCATGTGAAAGAAAGACCTAGCGGCATATGACAGTTTTAGGGGAGGGGGGGCTGGCGATTATTTGGTTACAAGGATCTTAGACTAAAGCTTCATGCTATGGGAAAATCTGGTATCAACGTAACGTGTGGGAAGTACTGAGTCAATCAACTTGACTTCATTTTTTGATATCGTGTTTGGTTGTTAAATTACAGATATTTGAAGGATGTATGATTTTGCATTGAGAGTTTTTTGCACACTAAAACACATTTTTCAGAAAATCGCAAATAGTTATCATCCATTACGGTCTTAACTATTACCTTCTGAAATACTGTGTATGTAGTTTGAAAAATAAGTGAGTTCTGTTAGAAATGAAAATCCGTGTTTTAACATGGCAAATACATAAAATATGTATAACTGTGTATACCCAGGCCCCTTAACATGTCCAATATGAGGCGTTCATCTAACATGTTGATCCAGTATTAACCCTAGAATACTAACCATCGTAAATTTTACGACGAAACTTAGTTTAATCTGCAATTTTATCGACGCGGCTTAGCCCTTGACCTTGTACGCTCGCCTAATCTTCTATTAGATCGGTGTGAGTAAGTTAGTGACCCAAAGTGCATTTGATAGTAATTGGAATAGTTTTATTTGGACAACGGCGTCGTAAATTTTACAAAGGTTACTGTAAATGTTATATTTAAACACAAGACCAGTTTAGCGTTATTTTGATTATTTTTTGTCAATATCGATAGTTTCTAAATTTTTTCAGAATTTAACATTATGGAAGCTAAAAAATGGTATATGACAAAGATAATTACCATTAGAAGCGAAACAAGGTTTAGCAGGATTATTGCCCGGTGAAAATGAGGAGAGTAGAGTGCTTTGGATGGTGGTTCCGAGAGCGAATATAGTGTTCAAGAAGCCTTTAGTCCATCTGAGTCTGAATTCATGGATTGTGTGTAATCATAATCAAGAAACACAGAGCTAGGAACCATCTTAAGAAAAAAAATCATGTATTTATCATAAAAACAGCTAATAAAACGTTGGTACAATGAAAAACTTGACCAACTTTAACCCGATCGCTAAGATTAATTATAGAGAATATATTAAACCAAGATGGATCAGAGGATAGAGCCACTCCTAGTCTAAACAAGAGTGCAAGGTGCCAACACTGTCCTTCAAAAAACTTAGAATGGCGACGCGCTAATGTGAGCACTGCCAAAGGTCCTTTTGCGGAGAACATCTGCTCTTTGCCTTGCAGTTCAAAATTGGAATTTTTCTTGTTATTATTAATATTTGTATTCAGAAATATTCTTATTATGAACAATTTTCAGTAAAAGTTAAACCCAGGTACCTATTTAATAGTAGGTGCTTTCTCTATATGATAAAAAAGTATCTCTCAAACTGCGCTTTATCGAAGTATATTTTATTTACCTTCCCTTCTGCCAAAGCAAATATTTTGTTTCTCTATCTTTGTACCATTCACACATTGTCGAGTCGAGAGTATAAAGGAAATGCTCTATCGCCAGAGTGTATTTTCAACTGCACTGTGCAGTTTCAAAATAACCTCACGAGTACTATTATAACTTTGATAGGTTCATTCTAATTTTATGTTTTAATTGCTTTGGTTTTTCCTATGAATGCTGTTATAAACTTAGAAGGAGTAAGAGTGAGCTCTATAAACGAGGTGAAATGTACAAGACAAGCGAGAGGCGAGATATAACATCATGTTTAAATCATGTAAAATACTCTTCTTCTTCTTTTTTTTCGCTTCTGGTTTCAGGCACTTTGTCTGTTACGATACTTATCTTTTTCTGGGCCTTCCGATATCTCTTCTTCCGTAGCATTGATAAAATCTGGATCTGGCTGGAATCCTATTTTCATGCATTCATTCTACATGTTCTTTCCATTTATTTTTATTTTCTTTTATTTTTTCTTTATATCGAAGATGTCTAATTTCGCTCGTATATCTCTATTTCTTAATCTGTCTAATTTTGTGCAACCTTTAACTTTTCTTAGAAATCTCATTTCTTGTGTTTGTACCTATTTTCTTCTTTTTTTGTTGTTGTCCATATTTCACTACCCTATAAGAGGGTTGGAACAGCTATCGTCTTGAAAAATTCCATTTGAGTAACTTTTCTTGTTATATTTTTTAATGCTCTGCTGATAGTTCCGCAAATATTCGAGGATTTGTTGACTTTTTCTTCTATATTTTTGCTTCTGTCATAAGATATATCGCATCCTAAGTATTTGAAGTGTTTTACCTGTTCCAGTACTTCACCATTTACGACAATCTTTGTCCTATACTGGATATTTACCTGAGAAAGCCGTGGTTTTAGTTTTGTTTGTCGATATTTTCATATCGTATTTTTGACAGATTTTTTTGTAGGGTGTAGACTTTACTCCGTAGATCGTCTTCTGGTTAGGCTAAAAATGCTAGGTCATCAGCATATAAGTTTCTCAAATTCGGGCTATAGAATGGCTTTTTTCCTTACCTCCCCAACCAACTACACATCATTAATGCAAAATCGTTGACAATTAGAGTAGAGTTTGCAACTATCCCTTGCTCTAACCATAACTGAAATATGAACTTACATGTAGTCAGCTGAAAAGCTTACACGGTTTACAGTAATTTCTACATTCTACAGAAAAGCAAAACCAGAAAAACCACAAAGAAAAACCGCGAACGGAAACGTGAGGTTAGCGTGGCTACAGAGACCTAGCGAATCACATACAAAATGTCCGTCATTCAGTGTACGTGGTGGGGGTATAGTCTGTGAACACAGAAAAATCTGTCGTTCTGTCAAAGACTTACGTTTGGATTCAATGGGACGTTACACTCAGCATTCCTCAAATACAGCGGTGTTTTATCCAATGGGAAGTGCATAGTTGGTAACGAATTATATCGGATTGTCGATTCAACTACAAGATGTTACTGGATTCCAATGAATAATTCAATCACAGCCTGTCGTTGAATCGAATCTGTGTTTGGTAATTGATTCTAAACTACTTTCTTTTCCTTGGACCAACAGATTTTATTGCGAGGACAGCTGATTGATTCGTTTGGATGTTTAATTGTGTGATTTTGTATGAAGTTATAAGGAGCATTATATAAGAATTAGACATAAGCCTGCACCAGTTGTTGCATTACTACCCGAAATACAACTGTCTGACTAATCTAAATACCTACATTCAAATGTGGGTGTTAGCTCTTCTAAGACCCAATTTCTCAGTAGGTCCTCCATTAAATATATAACTGGACACATTTAAATCACACAATTGCTGATGCAATACGCAAAACCACGAGATGACACAACACGGCTAACACCGAAACAACACGACGGAACAACCTCGTCCATGTTGGCAGGTTCGCGGCGATAGTAACAGTGAGATGATCCCCCTGTTTTTTATTTTACGTTCATTAAATCGGGACATCAGTCCCGCCCAATACTGATTATAGTTCAGCGAACGACAAGGGCCATTGAAACAAAATTAATTTTTATCAGATGAATTATCACGAACTGCTGTTGCAGTAATAATTTTTGTACATTGAATAGATTGTATGCTTTGCTTAAATGAAACATAGGGTAAATTGCGAAAACAAAAGGATGTTTTGATTGCATTATATGTCAATACTGGTATTAGAAGGATTATACATATCGTTAGAACGAATATAAAATTATTTTGAATTTATTGGCGTAACTGTGGTTACTTCGAATATAAGGATTGAATTCCTTCAATGACATGGATTTGAAACAACTGTAAATATATTTAAATCGATGGAAAAACATCCAAATACTAACAATTAATTGGAAACGCAACAGTATGTTCTTCTGTGTGCTGTACGTATATGACACATCATTGAGATGTCATCGTCAAGACGATTTGAAGATGTCATTACCAAGACTTCTTGCAGATATCATCAGCAAGACATCTTGAAGATGTCATCAGCAAGACACCCTGAAGATGTTTTTATTAGATCTCATCATTTTGAATAAAAATTCTGTTAAAATCTATACGACTTGAAAACTTGGATATCTTCAAGATGCAATGAGCAAGACATCTTAAAGATGTCTTCTTTATGAAATAAGGGTTCAAAATGTAGCCCATTATTGGCAAAGCAAAGAGGGACAGTTGCAAGAACACTGGAAATGATTCCCATGAGGGGCTAGAGGGTACAATGGGGTGAAATAGTTTTTAGTTAAAAAGTTGTCTCTATGGACGAATATATTGACGTGTCTTGGCGTTTTTTTTTTGTTTACTCAGCGGTTTGTGATAAATCCTTGGTGCGTGTACATACACATGTAGATTCACATCATATACATTAGAGCCATTTAGTTGAAATTTGTCACTCAGATGAATATGTGACTGATACTGTACATGTTCAACGAATTCTTGTGCGCGTCTTATTAAGGAAGCTATCTACTCTGGTAGAGACTGTTTGAATCGCTTTGTAAACAAGTTTTTGGTATCAAAAGGTAGAAGCGTTGTATCATTTTGGCGCTAAATTGAGATATGACCGCCGCATTACTGATTTGTTTGGTTTGGAAATTATTGTGGCACCTAGCCTATATCTAGTGTTGTGGTTGTGTATAAATGTGTTATGCTCATTTGAGTATACCTGTGTTACTAAGTGATAGTACGTAGTAAATACAATTGCCTAACGTTATATATTTTGGTCTCGTAATATCACTGGTCGGGTACATTGTTATTTTGTTAATATCGAATTACATATCGAATATCAGACATAGTTAAAGTATATACAAAAGAATATATACAGTTTGAACAGGAATGCCTAATATCCCATTATCTCAGGCTAGAAAATGGATTAGGGCGTAGTTACCAGTAAATGCCCCCAAATGAGGCCAAAACAATTCGAGATATCCTTGTTAAATATTTTGCAGAGCACCTCTTATCGTATCTATCACTACCACATTTATAAAAAATTTCTTGATGTATTACCTCAGTTCTAAGCTTATGAATATATCCAAATAAATATTGTATATAAACTAACCGTCTACTTTCATAACCGCACTTATTTATAGGTTGTGTCTTTTATCCCAAATAGGGGTTTTCGCAAACACTGAAGCTATAAGTAACTCTTTATCGCTACTCATCTTCGACTGGCACAGACCAAACCAGGTAGCAAGCTAAATTTCTGTACTATAAAGGCGTTCAAGCGGGCTTCCGACGCTGGTAAGCGGTCGAAAACGCAGTTGAGCAGGTTAGCCTGCGTGCGGTACCTGCACGCCTTCGCACGCAGTTGCACGCACACTAAAATGCCCCACTGTGTTTGCGTACTTATAGATGTCTTGTGCTATGGGATGGGGAAGTGGGTAGAATTCTAGGGCTGAATACTTCCCTACCTATCCGAAAAACAGATTAATTAAAACAAATTCCGACTTTAGGAAGAGCTTTTGTGAGCGACGAGCTGTCAGACAATTTCAGTAAGTGTTATGCTCTGAGGGAGGTTCTAATTAGCCCAAGCAAGAGTGGTAGCGAAAGCTTAACTGAATCCAGGTGCCGGTGACTTTCAATTTTGCACCTGGGTAATCAACAAATGATCGATACCTTTGACGAAACACACCAACTAATTACGGCAAACGCACTGTGATTAATGCGATTAGAACGCAGCCATGGATTGCGCCAGGGGTGCTGTCGACTGTTTGCTAGTGGTAGACAGTCTTTCATAGTCCAATTATCAGAGAAATCTTTGGTACGCTCGTAAAAAGATATTCTCAATTCAATAATTCTATAGTGTATTTCAGAAATGTATAGAGCAATATGTAACATTTACTATGAATTTGTGATGAGACGTGTATTGGACAACTGGAATGGCGGTATAGCTATTAGCGAAAGCAAAATATCCATCTTAAGGGTCTAGTGTATATCGCGCTAAATTGAGAATCCAAGAAAAGACGTATTCCCGTTTTAGCGAGGAGGCGTGGCCGCCTGTTCCCTTTCTCCAGTGTGTGTGTCTAGGATGAGGGGAGATGAGTCCAAAAATCCAAAGGTAAGGCCAAAAGGTCTTAGGTCACCATAAAAATGAATTTCGCATTTCCAAGCTCCTGACGTTACCTTTAAACTTACAGTAATTATTCAAAAAGCAAATTGAAGAAGAAAGTTTGCGCTTTATCACCTATTTTGCCTTTTTTGATATCATGTTTCGTTGTTAAATTACAGACATTTGAAGAATGTATGATTTTGCATTGCGAGTTTTTTTGCACACTAAAAAACCTTTTTCGATCGAAGATCGAAAATAGTTGTCATTCATTAAGGTCTTAACTACCGCCTTCTGAAATATTATATATGTAGTTTGACAATAGAGTGAGTCATGCGAGAAACTGTGAGTCCGTGTTTTACATGGCAAATACGTATGTATAAATGTGTGTATCCAGGCCCCTTAAGATTTGCTGATGATACAACCCTTATTGTTGCTTCTCAGCAAGAACTAGTAGCTCCATTGTCGTAGAACAACACAGTGCAGCTTATGATCTTGGTATTAACTACAACAAGGCCAAGGTTATGATAGTAGATAGAGCACGATAATCATCGAGAAATAAAGTCAGTAGGCCGTTGTGAAGTAGTTCAAAGCTTTGTGTACCTCGGTTCTTTGATCGACGATTCGGGTAGTTGTGAAAATGAGATTCGACGGCGCATTCAACAGGCACGTGTGGCCATGACAAAGCTTACTAAAATATGGCGTGACCATAACATCACTAAAGCTACCAAAATGTCGCTGGTTCGGTCTCTTGTGTTCTCCATACTTTTGTATGCCTCGGAAGCTTGGACTGTTAAAAAGGCAGATCGAGCTGGCATAGTAGATGCTTTTGAAATGTGGACGTGGAGGAAAATGCTGAGAGTTCCTTATACCGCCCATCAAACTGACGTTTCCATACTGGATGAGCTCGGTAATTCACTATCCTGCATTGTGTCGACGAGAATGCTCACATTCTTCGGACATATTCACAGAATCGATAATATGGAGAAACTTGTAGTTCAGAGTCATGCCCCGAGTGGGCGGCGCCGTGGCCGTTCCCCTACACGCTGGGTGGATACGACAAAACAGTTGCTGGACATGATTATCAAGAGCGCCACTTAACTGACAGTAAATCACGAACGATGGCGAGCTACAGTTCTCAAACCTATTGATAATATTCGGGTCGGCAATACTCTAGCTCCCACTTAATGCATTTTACAAGTTCACAACAAGTCTGTTAAGATACTTTGACTATGATGATCATATCAGGAATAGCTAACTGCACATAAAAGATGTTCTGATGACATACTACTATGCATTTTTATAGTCAACTGTATCGTATGGTATAGCCGTTTGCGGAGCAAGTAGTCAAGCAAGGAGAATCTTTATTATGCAAAAGATGGTGGTGAGGTTGATTGCTGGCGTCTATAACAGAACTAGCTGCAAACAGATATTTTCGAAGCTAGGTATCATGACTCTGCCATCATTATATATTTTTGAGCTACTGATGTATGTGAAGCTAAATATTGACAACTTCTGCAGGCTTAACTGTCATAACAACTACTCAACACGAAATAGTAATACATTAATTGTTCCTTCTCATAGACTTGCTATCACAGAAAATAGTCCAAAGCTTATGGCAATCAAATTGTATAACAGATTACCTAACCGTTTCAGAAACATGTCTGATACTAGGTTTAAACTAGAGTTGAAATTGTTTTTTAGGAAAGCATACTACTCCACCGCTGAGTATCTTTTGGAGACGTTCTAAATTTTTAATAATTTTTTATGAGTAGATACATGTAAAGTTTTAAATTTTTGTGTTTTTGGTGTTGTTAATTTTGTGCATATCAGGTGTTAAGTATTTCACGATGGATTTTTTTACTCGTATCATATACTATCTATTTGAAGACATTTTATTTACATCGTGAGTGCAATCCTCGCTTTTTATTACAATACTATATAACCGTTGCAATTTTTTCAAGATATGTAAACCTAACTTTGACATGTACAAGTTTTAAATGTTTGTGTTTTTTTTTGTTGTTTTTAGTATCGTGTACAAGTGTTTTATGACGGTTTTTTACCCATATTATAATTATATCTATCTATTCGAATACATTTTGATTGACATCGTGAGTGCAGTCCTCGCTTATAATCATAATATTATATAATTATTGTTATTTTCTTTAAGAAATGTAAACCTGACCTTATGACATGTTCTATATCATCTATGATGATCAAAATAGTAAAGATTCATCTATCCATCTATCTATCTATCTATCATATCATATACCTTGCACACAATAGCAGTTAGTGACTCACCAAATCAGCAGGTTGAACGGCACCATATATCTGAGAGCAACGTTTCAATTTCTGCAGTCACTGGATGAATAATTCCAGTTGGAGAACCGTTCGACTTGAATAAAAATCAAAATAATCTCATATACATTTAATATAGTTACGCATTATTGATCACAATATGAGTTGCAATTAATTACCAGGTTATAAAAGCCATTAACAAAGAACGGCGGATTCATTAGCGGTCAACCATCCATGCTGAGAAAGGTCTGTTGAAGCGACCAGATCATTAAATGGGCTTTATTTCAGATACTTTATGGTCTAATACCTTGGAAATTATTGTATACGCAAATTGTACGGCATAATCACCCACCGGTTGTAGATGGCTTCAATGATGTTATTATTATTGGTGGCATTATTCTTTGCCGACTTTCTCAGGGCTTGGTTTTGATATAACAATTATCAGGTGATTTTGTTTCCGAAGCACTTTGGTTACATTGCTTCTAACTAGGAGAATTGGTTGTACACATGAAAATTTCCCACGCATTCTTCAATTCACTAGAACTAGAATAGAACATTATATCAAAGACATGTAAGATAAATGTAGAACTAGGTCAGGGTTAGGTTAGGTTGAAAGTGAGTGGGGCAGAGCTGCCTCCTTCCACTGCGACTCAATTGTGTCTATTGTAGCTCACACCTTTTTAGAGTTCACTGTACAGTCCGCACCTCTTTACGAAGGCGATCAACGTGAAGGGTGAAACTTCCTTGAAGTCATGAGGTTCCAGGTGGGCAACTCCGAATGTCTGGAACCTAGAATTATCCAGTACTGGACAGGAGCAAAGAATATGCTCCGCTGTTTCGTCCTCCACGTAGCAGAAGCGACAGTCTGAAGTTTGTTCAAGGCCCAACCTATATATAGATATCGTATTCTCACTTTAAGATTAGCATAACTTTCCGCGTATAGGAAGTTATGGCTTGAATTCGGCGATTGTAAATTGCAGCGATGGTCAAGTATTCTTAATCCGGGATATGAAAATTGCAGCGGCTGGTTATTTTTCCATTTCAGGTAAACATGTAAATTGCAGCGGACGACCCTCTGTTAGGGATAGGAGTTTTTATAACAGCCATCCCTCATTGTTTATTTTTGAGAGGCTTTGATAAATACTCAAACAGACACATACATTAAAATGAATAGTGTCAGAATAAAGCACACTCCAAATGCAACAACTAAAAAGAAGCAAGATTTTTTTAATCTTAGAATACCTAGGTTTATTACTCAATGACAATAGGATAAGTGGATTAAAATATATAAAAAGTGTATGTCATTTTTATGGTGAGAACCTTAGTTAGAAATTATGGTTTTTTATGTATATATTGATCTAAGAAGATTTACGAACATGTTTGTACATAATGTTATTTATTATTAACAATTAACAATTTAGAAAAGTATAATTTTCTTTCAATGTCAATAGTTTTTGTTTTATTATTAACTGCTCTAACAAAAGAAGGATTTATTAGTTTCAGTCTAAAAAACCGCGCATTGGGTATATTATCACCTTCTGAAAATTGCAAAAAAGTATCAAAATGGTCACAATAATTGTTGATATTGTCGAAATTGCCTAAAATAATGGAAATATGTATCAAGAAATTAACTTTTCTAGTTAAGTTCTAGTTAGTTAAGTAGAGAATTGCAAAATCTCTATAACAATAAGTGCGAATAAAATTTTGGGTTTGTGATTTAAAAAAGTCGTCTTGATGTCATATAGTTTTCAAGATCACTAACAGAAGTAGGTAAGTAAATGCCACGAAATTGTCGCTTTAGATAAAAATTAATTTGACCTGTCACATAATATTATTTTTATATAATATTTTGCTATACAAATCCAAATTAATTTTTAGAATACCTCTAAACAGGTAGACCACGCCGATAAGGGACCCTCGCTGCAATTTTCAACATCTTTTATGGTCACCTTTTAGATTTATAGGATTATACCCTAACCGCGGCTGCAATTTGTATCTGCCCCTTGAATTAAAGCATCTGTGATTCACCTAAGAAATTATTTTTATGTGTGTAGCCTTTCAATAAACAATACCCAGAAGCATGGCATAGATCAGCCGCAAGGCATTTTTCACGGTTTCACCCCCCGGTGGTTTTTATCAGCATAACGCCCTCACTGCTCAATTTGGCTGTGTTATCGCGTCAACGTGAAAGATGATTTGGCTGAGACGCATTCACATTTCCATATCAACGTCGGTCGCACACACAATATTTTCATGGCTCTCATTCAATTTAAATAGCTCGCTCTGCCTTTCGCTTTCGCTACGCATGGGAGCATTTTTTATCCTGATATCCCGATTCTGATCTACTGCATACTATCCAACAGGGGTGGAAAAATAAACAATACTATACATAATTTTGATATATCAGGCAACCAAAAAAGTTGGTGCTGTTTTGAAGGTTAAGAAATAGTGAAACTTAGATTTATTCAGAAAAATAATCACCCTCAGCAAGTATTACTCTTCCTCATCTAGACACAAGACTGTATATCCCATTTTTATGCTTATTTTTCTAGTGACCGCGACTATAGATTATGGTTGTTTTTCATGGGTTTCGGACAACGATTGAAACTATAACCAAAGTTTACGGAATACATATAAGTTGGACCACTCTCCGTCGGCACTTTGAAGATCTCACATCAAAGCGATGCCGCGGCCGCACGCGCCAGTTAGTTTTTGCGTTGGTTTTTGCCCAAGTACGAGGGTATTTTAGCGGGGACTTGCTAACGCCTGGGTTTTACGTATATACGAGGGTCATTGAAAGACTAGGTATTGACAGCCGATTTAGACATACAAATACATAACGTTTATTTTGCTAATACACTAAGTTACATGAATGGATATCAAAAATAAAACCTCGTAAAACTATTACTAATGAATCTCAAATGATTTCACATATTGTAGTAATTTCGTAGATAAGTAAAAATTGGTTCAAAGGTGCTGTATAGTATTTTTCCCTTAATGCTTTGTTTATTTGGCTTATTTTTGAGACCACAGCTTATAAAATTTATGGTATAATATATACAAACTCGTATGCACAATTTTAAAAGCTAATCATGTGGTAATGCTTTACTTGGATGTAAATAAATTATTTTTGACATTTTGCTTTTCAGTGTCATTCCAATTGCTACTGTAGAAACTAAATTGTTAAAGTTATCAATAAAAATATTTCCGAGCTCTAAAATATAATTTAGAATGTCCCTGGGTGGTATGGTAAGACCACCGAATAAATATGTTGTCTCACTATACGCTTTTAGCGTGATACAATCGTTTAAGTACCTGTAGGTCTTGAATTAAACACTTTAGACCCCAAGTGTGTGAGTTTATTGGAATTGTTTTATCGGGAGGAACACAGAAAGGCACAAATGTACAGGGTGTCCTATTAATAATTTTGAATCGAATGTCACGTGACCAAAAACAAATACCTCATTGGGTAGTACAATGACAAAAAAAGACACAACATCTGCTCTAATTTACATCATCAAAATTATAATTCTCTACTACTGCCAGTCCCGACATATTGCTTGTCTTAATCGTCCTGAAACACCCTGTATTTATATCCTTTACATTTCAAGGTTTACCACAAAATTAGTATGAATCTGATTGTCATTTTCCATCCGTTAATACATTTAATTGATAAAATCAAACTTCTAAAAATATTATCCATTTCCTGCAAACAAATCCGAGATAACAAAATCCGATATTTTTGAGACACTGTATAGATTTCGCGTTAAACACGTTCAACCTCTAGTTTGCGCCGCCCCGTATCTCACGGCTGACGTCGGTACACTGCTACCGGTGTACCGGGGAGACGGGGCAAGGGGCAGGCCGTTTTGATATTTTTGCGGAGTGATCCAACTTATATGTATTCCGTAAACTTTGCTATAACTTTCCTTTAACTACGTTTTGGTTTATTTTAATCTAAACCATCTGCAAGTGTAAATGAATAGGAAATGATCTGTATATAATAAAAATAAGAATAAAAATACAAAAAATAAACAAAAAAACACAATTAAATAAAATAATTATAAATTGTATATGTAAAGTAGAAATATAACTAGCTATAAATGTATAGATATATAAAACTTTTAAACATAAACTTAGTGATTTTATTTCCGTTTGTTGAAAATGAATATAAAAGAATTAAATTTACTGAGACGAAGAAAATAAGACTAACAAACCTACTTACGTTAATTTCAGATGTCATGTCGGTTACATTTCTGTAAAATTGTTTTGTTTGTGAAACAGCCTCTACAGGTTGAGAGGGCTGAATGACCAGTACGGCGTTTTTAGGATATTGTAAAATACACAGATGTTCTTAAAGTGGTGGGACAAGATTGAAGGAACAATAGGGGTGAAAGCTTTTGTATCTATCTATGCCTGCATGCAGAACAATTTTAGATATACTACTAGAAACCTAACAAAAAGTTCGCATAGATGGCACTGATAGTCTATAAAGTTGATGAAAATGTGACTTAGGCATTTCTTGTATTAGATCCTTGATCCTTCAATTGTCGTAGGGCTACAGTACCTAGATACGTATCATTACTTAAGATTTGGTGTCCCATTTATTTTGTTGTGTAGATCATTTTGATGTAAGTAATCTAGGGAAAAATTAGCAAACACAGTCAGTCAACTTGACGACTTCTCTTGATCAATTCTGTCTAATCTCGAATTATGACATCATCATCATAAAAAAATAAGGTTAAACATAGGTTGCTTTGTGCCTTTACATTTTATGTGATTTAATTTTTTGTTGGCAACAACACTGATGGTTTAGTAGAAGAGCTCAAGCTAGACTCCGCCATCAGTTATTATGTGAAATTCTAATAATTGTTAATTTTTGGTCAATAAAAGACGATTTATTATTATCTGTCTTTCTAAGTTCCTCTCGCATAATTGCGGTAGCAACAAGTGTTGACGGGCTGTGCCAAGTCAACACCCGGACTATTATTGATCGGAATTTAGGAAGGATCGTACAATATTACAGGTCTTCAGGATTAGAGACTTTTGGAATACTTTGTGTAACTTTTCGTCCAGGCCCAACTGTTGAAGGTGTTGTGTAAACGTGTTTGGTGTAAGGCCTGAGACAGACATAATTAGGGGGATAATAAATAGTCACTTTGTTTTGCTTCCAGAGTCGTTTTATTTCTATCGCAAGGTCAGTGTATTTAGATTATTATTATCCTGATTTTCCAAGTTTATCTCGCGATTGGAACAAATGTTGACGGGCTGTGCCAAGTCAACACATGAATTATTATTGATCGGAGTTTAGGAAGGATCTTACAATATTACAGGTCATCAGAATTACAGGCTTTTGAAATATTTTGTGTAACCTTTCGTCTAGGCCTAAGTGTTGTAACTGTGGTGTAAAATTGTTTGGTGTAAGGCCTGAGACCGACATAAAGGGGAACACTGGTAACTTCTTCTATCGCAAGGTCAGTGTATTTAGATATCTTTCCAGCATAGGTGTTTTGGTAGTGTGTATTCGTGTATTCGTATCGTTGGAAATAGCAATATCTATTAAATAGGTAACTTTGTCTGCTGTTGACTGAAAAACTATATCTGGCCTATTTGCTGGAATAGTCTTGTCTGTATGTATTTCAACGTCCCAGTATAGTTTCGAGTACTGATGTCGGTGTGTAATTGTAATATGGATCTATGTTTTCTATTATCTTGTTTGTTGTGGCTAATGCTTGGTGTATGGTGATTATTATTATTATCCTGATTTTTCAAGTTTCTGTCCCATGACTGCGGTAGCAACAAATGTTGACAGGCTGTGCCAAGCCAACACCTGAACTATTACTGATCTGAATTTAGGAAGGATCGAACAATATTACAGGTTATTATTATTATTATTATCTTCACCATAGACACATTCAACTTTTTCTCCCGGATTTTTTAATAAGGGGTATATGTCACCCCAAAAATCACCGAGCATAAAATCCGATTGGTAAGGTAACAAAAGCAATTAGGTAAACAAATAACACCATAATTGAACTAGCGGTGATAGGGCTTTTGTTGTCAGGGACAATAGCGACTCTCGACGACAAAATTCACAGCGGAGAAATAATTACACCTAATGAGGGATTACAAAAGTTGCATCCTAGTAACATCGTCATTCGCGGATACAACCAACGATCATTATGTTGCCCCCAGCTTATTATTTAGGGGACAACATTGTCGGATTATTTTTTAACAGGCCGATTTGGGGTTAAAAAACGTCATGTGATATACACCAGGGAAATATTTTTGCTATACGATGACTTATTGTTCCCACATCACGCAACTTAGTCCTTGATTGTAGTAATTATAGGTCGTTCAATTAAAAATGATTTCCAGTATACTCCTATTGAAGTAATGAGGCTATTCTAGGCGTCTCCACAACCTCATGCCAGTGGCGGATTTAGAGGGGGGCGAGGGGGGGGGGGGGAGACTTCGAAGAAAACACGGAAGCATATTATCTGTATACACACATAAAAAGAAATTCTCAAGTCAAGAATTGTGATATTCTTGTAAATACATACTCACAATAATGATATCGGTTCTCACTCTAAGAAAGAATATTTGATGAGAAAATTATAGAAAATTTGTATCAAGAATAATATATTTTTGATTTATATACTTAATTTAAAGAAATATGCTCCGAAAGAAAATATAATTTTCTTTGCAACCAAGGCTATAATAATTTAATAACAAATATTTCATAATTCCATATCAAGATTATCATTTTTTCCAGCGGTCTCCAGTTTACTTCTATCGAGAATATAGACAGCTTGCAAATGCGAACCTTCATTTACAATATGATAATCTTGGTTTGAAAATGAACGCTGTTTTACAAGCACACCCTATATTTGTATCAAGTAAATCATTTATTTGACGTCTACCAACGTCGAAGTGCGCAGGCGTGCAGCGTGTCACGGGTCAACTCTAACCTCTCCACCCTCTCTACTCAACAGCTTGTTGCCCGTCCGCGTCCGCGCCGCCACTATCGGTTTTCGGATTGTCGCATTCGCCGCCGTCTTTAGCACCGTAGCGTAATAACTGCATCCTGGATCCTGCATAATAGGAAATAATAGTATCTAGTCAAACTGTTAAACAAATTGCCATTGCCACATGATACCCGTGATACCACCGTCAACCATCAGTCATCGAATCTGCCGGTAGTGCTGGTCCACCGCCATTTGAGTCGCGTCCCAGTTCCCATCAGCTTCCTTATCACTGGATCTATCCAACCATGAATGAGCTATTAAAAAAAAATTGGGATGCGAAGACCTGACTCAGGTGTTCCTAGATAAGTACTAAGTATATTAAATGTGATTTAAGAAATTTTGCAGAACTATTTCTCCAGAAAAATTTCTACATGCTCATAGGAAAGTTTGAATGCTCAAATTAATACTACTAGATTCCTCATCCAAGAATATCACAATTTTAGAATAAAGTTGAGCTGCTGCCGTCAAGTTTATGAAATGCTTCAGTCAAGATTATGAAATACTTCGGTCAAGATTACCATACGCTTGATTTAAGATTTTGGTATTCTTACTATCAAGAATTTGCCAGATTTGCATTGAAGATATTTTCTCAATCTAGCCCTTGTATGGTCAAAGATATCGTATTCTCACTTTAAGATTAGCATAACTTTGCCCGTATGGGAAGTCATGGTATACTTGAATTAAAGCATCTGTGCGTCATCTAAGAAGTTACTCTTATGTATATATAAATACCAAAAGGCACTTTGGAAACTTTTTTGTCATTGCACCGTAACCCCAAAATGGAAGGGATCGGAAATAGAAGGGGGTGGTAAAAGTGAAAAAAATCGTTAAGTAACCGAATGAAAATGCGGTAGCATTTTAGTACACCTACCAACTAATGTTCCAAAAAAATCGTCATCCGAAATCTACGGGCGGTTTGTGCGTACCGATTTTTTTAAATGAAAATAAAAAAAATCGCGATGAAACCGGAATTTGATGGAAAATTAATTGTTTTTTTACTTTCCACACCGATAGGTGAGGGGAGTATTGTGATCGCGAAAATTTTCGATTTTGAGATAATACGCTTTTTGGGCGTTTTATGATGTCTACATAACGAAAATCCACGCCACTCATTTCCGTCGGTCTGTCTGTCGGTCTGTCTGTCGGTCTGTCTGTCGGTTCTTTTTTTGGGTGGGGGTGAATTTGGGGTGATTGGGGGGTGGGGGTTGTAAAACTGAAAAAATTGTTGTATTCATAATGGGCTGTCTATTGACCTGTGAATGGAAAACCTAGCGGCATAATACAATTTTTTAGGCCCGTGCAAACATTGCATTTCTCATTATAGAAACCAAAGGACTTAGAATTTGTGATGTATACATACGAGTATTACTTTAGATCGATCTATATTGCGTAACACGAAAAATATTGAATTGATATTAATCAAATTTTGACACAGTATTACTACCGCGGTGAGGATGGAAAACACGTATGTTTTGGAAAAATCGTGTCAGAGGCGGCGCAGCAATAATAAAAATACCAAAAATATAAAAACTGCTCAAACCTTGTTTTTAAGCGTTTTAGGGGTCCCTGATCATTTTCTACTTTTTTTGGGTGAGGGTGAAATTGGGGCGGTTGGGGGGTGGGGGGTTGTAAAACTGAAAAAAATTGTTGTATTCGTAATAGTTTGTTCATTGACCTGTGGAAGAAATACCTAGCGGCATATTACACTTTTTTAGGTCCATCTGAATATTGGCTTGCTTATTACAGAAACCAATTTTGTGATGTATACATACGAGTTTTGCTTTGTTTCGTTCTATTTTGCGTAAAGCGAAAATTATTGAATTGATGTTAATGAAATTTTGACACAGAATTTAGTGCCGCGGCGAGAATGGAAAATGCGTCTGTTTTTGAAAAATCGTCAGTGGCGGCGCAGCAATAATAAAAAAACTAAAAATATAAAAACAGCTCAAACTTCGTTTCTAGATGGTTTGGAGGCTCCTGATCGTTTAGCATCGTTCAGTTGGAGCATGCAGAAAAAAATGTGGCGTCCTAGCTTCTATGTGTGGGAAGTACTGAGTCAATCAACTGGACTCCATTTTTTTTATTGTATATAATTTTGTGATGTGGGCTGCACACTTTCCTTGTAAAGGAAAATTACGTTTTTAACTTGCTTTGATTTTATTGTCGCAATAAAATCGTGTCGGATGGGTGAAACGCAACGTGTAAGATCAAAGGCATAATTGCGGCTGCACAGCTATAAAGCTTCTAACTGCAGTTGCAACCTGCATTTCGTGTTCAAATTGGCTAAATTAATAATGGTGCTTGTTGGAGAAAGCCAATAAAAGTGATTAACAAGTTTAAAAGTGTATTACTGGTAGAAATGCGGGAATCATTTGTAAGGGAGGCGTACATTGTCTTCCACCGAGAGAGGGTGGATAATTATAGCGATTTATTAGCGTCATACCGGAAGGGGATAGCGTTATTATTTCGATTTGAATTTGTGCATTGGCCTCGCCGCTTGGGTGATTCAAATTAACTGATTTTTATGCCATGCGGGTCCGTAAAAACTTGAAAATCGAAACAATATACAAATATCTGTACTTCGGAGGTAAATGAGACTATGATAGATAAATAGATATTAATATATCAGTGAATGTATGATGATGATGATGAAAAGTGACCATTTTTTTCTGACGCCTGGGGGGGGTGCAATTGGTGTTCGGTATATTATGTGCGTGAATATAACGTTTCATTCAAAAATGGTGGATTACCCGATACATGTGCAT
Source organism: Callosobruchus maculatus (assembly GCA_951848785.1). Lineage (NCBI taxonomy): Eukaryota > Metazoa > Arthropoda > Insecta > Coleoptera > Chrysomelidae > Callosobruchus > Callosobruchus maculatus. The sequence continues at coordinate 1,032,059 of CATOUR010000235.1, forward strand.
AGTCTCGACACCAGTACAAGACAGTCTGGTCAAAACCGAAAAGAAGAATAGACAAGCAAAGCAGTAATCAGTGCGAAAAAACAGAATTTTTCAAAAAGTCGCTACAAATCGGTTTATTTTGTAAAATCCCCGCTACGTCTCAACGTAATCAAAATGTCGCTATTTTCGCGACAAGTCGCTACGAATGGCAACACTGCCCGGACACTGCTTGTGTGACCTCACAGCTAAAGATAGAAACACCGCCACCGACGCGTTATTGTGACGTCACATGTCAAAATGTATATGTCACTTTGGGTTATGTGACGTCAAAGTCAAAATGACGCGTCGGCGGTGGTGTTTCCATCTTCCGCTGTGTCAGCCGTGGAGTGGGGATGAAATTGTTTTATAAATTAAAAAAATATATACAAAAAGGAAATATACAAAATCCGGGACATTTTCCGGGACGATGTAAATGTGGGATGGCTTGTCCGAAAACGGGACAATCCCGCAAAATCCGGGACGAATGGTCACTTTATGTATAAAACATTATTGGCGAGTTAGGTTAACATACATAACATACAATATTTTGTATGAACCTATTCCATGTACAGGGTGGTCCAATAAGCGCGCGGTGCTCTCTAGCGACCATGCCGTTTAAATTAGACGAAAATGTTTTGAATAAAAAACGCTTCTTTTCAAATGCTCTATATTTAGAAAATAATTTCAAAGATGGCGGACTTCCGGATATACCGGAAGTAGGCATCAACTTCCTTATTTTAAATGGGATACCCTGTATATTATTATGTTTTTGAATTCACCATCGATTTTTAGGTCCAGTTTGTTAACCATTGTTTGTATCTGCGAAGCCTATTTTCGGAGTTATCCAGCAATTCTTACAAAATTTGACGTTAAAAACGTTAAAAAAATGCTTTTCAAATGGGATTGTATGATAAGTTTCACATCGGTGGATGCGAAATTAAATTCTCTTTCACTTTTATCTAGACACATGTGGTTCTATCTTTGATGGTTTTCAAGATATTTACGGTTTTGTAAGTATTGCGTAGGAATTAAAAAAATTGTAGGTGGCGTGGCTCGCAGATGAAACAATTGGCAGGAAACCTTTCATCCAAAGTGTTTCGGTCTCTAATACTAAAATGTGCTTTCGCTTCATCTAACTGTAACCACATGTTCTTAAAAACTCCGGTGGTAAATTTTCCAACAGGTTTTCCAAATTTTCATTTAGAAAATTTTAGAAAACAGTAGTTTATTATGCGGTTTCCAATAATACTGCCCCAAATGCTTAGACTCCATGCTGGTTGTCAACAAACCTCTCAAAATTTGGATTTACTTCGGTATAAAAATGTAAATTATGACAGTTTGTATGGCCGTTTATGATAACGCTGTAGCTACATTTCATAAGAAAGAAGATGAAAGAATTTCATAAGAAATGTAGATTCATTCGTAAACAACACACTGTTGAAAAGGAGTACATCTTCTTGGCCTCGAGCACGACCCCAGTTACAGAAATTCATTCAGTTTTCAAAGTCCTGTGTGTCAATTGCTTGATTTAGCTGCACTTGATAAGGATGCTATATGTACTTCGTTAAGATAATGTTCACAGATGTTTGATCAATGCACAAATAGCGACTTATTTCTGCTGTAGCACTGCTATGCGGATCTTGAACTACAATTGCGAATATGTCAAACTCACTATCTTCATGTACTACTACTTCTCTCATATTTTACGCCGACGTAAATCCAAATTTTGAGAGGGTTGTTGACAACCAGCATGGAGTCCAAGCATTTGGCGTGGTATTATTGGAAACCGCATAATAAATTAATGCTTTCCAAAATTTTCTAAATGAAAATTTGGAAAACCTGTTGAAAAATTCAGCACTGGAGTTTTTAAGAATAATGTGGTTACAGTTAGATGGAGCAAAAGCACATTTTAGTATTAGAGGTCGAAACACTTGGGATGAAAGGTTTCTTGCCAATTGTTTCGTCTGCGAGCCACGCCACCTACGATTTTTCCAATTCCTACGCAATAATTACAAAACCGTAAATATCTTAAAAACCTTCAAAGATAGCACCACATGCGCCTAGACAAAAGTGAAAGAGAATTTAATTTTGCATCCACCGATGTGAAACTTATCATACCATCCTATTTCAAAAAAAAAGTTTTTAACGTTTTTAACTTTTCAAATTTGAAAATTTCTAGTCTATTGATTTAATGTTCTTTTGAAACAACGATCTGACTGAAACACAAATACGTTCCTTGCTTCTCTCAAAACCGAAAACCGCATCTTTCTATCGCGTTTAGTTTCCGAGATATTAACGTTTCTTGTAAAGTACTACAAACGTCAAATTTTGTAAAAATTGCTAAATAACTCCGAAAATACGCTTCGTAGACATAAACAATGGTTAACAAACTGGACCATTTAAAATAAGGAAGTTGATGCCTACTTCCGGTATATCCGGAAGGCCGCCATTTTTGAAATTATTTTCTAAATGTAGAGCATTTGGACAATTCACCACTGGAGTTTTTAAGAATAAAGAATAATGTGGTTACAGTTAGATGGAGCGAAAGCACATTTTAATATTAGAGGTCGAAACACTGGATAAAAGGCTTCCTGCTAATTGTTTCGTCTGCGAGCCACGCCACCTACGATTTTTCCAATTCCTACGCAATAATTACAAAACCGTAAATATCTTGACAACCATCAAAGATAGAACCACCTATGTAAAACTTTTCATACTATCCTATTTGAAAAAAAAGTTTTTAACGTTTTTAACTTTTCAAATTTGAAAATTGCTAGTCTATTGATTTAATGTTCCTTTGAAACAATGATCTTACTGAAACACAAGTACGTTTCTTGCTTGTTTTAGAACCGAAAACTGCATCTTTCTATCGCATTTACTTTCAGAGATATTAACTTTTCTTGTAAAGTACTACAAACGTCAAATTTTGTAAAAATTTCTGAATAACTCCGAAAATAGGCTTCGTAGACATAAGCAATGGTTAACAAACTGGATCTAGAAATCGATGTTGAATTCAAAAACGTAATAATATACAGGGTGTCCCATTTAAAATAAGGAAGTTGATGCCTACTTCCGGTATATCCGGAAGTCCGCCATTTTTGAAATTATTTTCTAAATGTAGAGCATTTGAAAAGAAACGTTTTTTATTTAAAATATTTTCGTCTAATTTAAACGGTATGGCCGCTAGAGAGCACCGCGCGCTTATTGGACCACCCTGTATAAGTCGATCGTGGTATCACAAAAAATAATAAAACAAACAGTTAAAGCATAGTCAAACATCTGTTTATAACTATGAATAAAATTTTAAAAAATATTCTTTCAACTCTCTAAAATTGTCGATAAAATTTGATATGAAATTTGATAGAAAATTTAGTATGGTGTCATACGGCTCTAAGTTAAACTGATTTCCTGCACATTTAGGGCACACAAATATTTTCTCGTAGCTGAAATTATAAAGGCAAACGTTTCTACTATAAACTAGATCCACTATGGTCACTGGTCAGTTCGTTCACTCTACGCAAGAAAAGAAAAAACGACGAAGATCTTTAATAAGTTTATTATAATAAAATGCAGCGAGGATAGGGATCTGGTGAAAGCAATAAAAAAGGCTGGCTAGCCTGTAAGCGAAGATATCCTATCGTCGTTGTCTTCGTCTTCGTTGTGGATCGTAACACCTGCAACTCGGTTAAAACAATCAGAGAGTTCGGACAGGTTTAGACCTGTCTACTCCGCCTCAAAAGCGGACCTAGTTATACAACAGTAGTTGATAGTGTGCTCCGAGAGTCGGGCCACAAGTAACCATAGCCGGCGCCTTCTTAAGTTTACCACGGTGTCACTGCTAAGTAATATTATTAGCCGAGAACTTTATACGAGGGTTGCTCCAAATCTGCGTCAATCCACCAGTACGCAGACCGCTGTTTCACGCTTATTAGCGATCATCAGTGCGCCGTAGGTCGATTGACGTAGATAGAGACGAAGCATGTGAGAGCAGACAACAGAAAAGACCTGCCTGTGAGCCATCTGGTACCCGAAGGTAGGTTAGGTTAGGTTAGGTTAGGGGGGTCAAACGTACAGGCCGGGTTAGGTAGCCCCAACACTGCAGCCATTGGCTTATTGTATTGTCCTGTGCGTTTGTTAATCCGTGAAGAGTTTTGTGACCTTGATAAGATCCAAGAGTCTCTTCACGATATCTCGATTGGGGAGTGATTTGGGGTTGTTAGGCCCTATCAGTCTGAATCTCCACCAGCGTAGAGCCTCACATTCAAAGATTATGTGAGAGGCTGTTTCGTCGTCCTCGTCACATAGTCTGCATATTGGGTTTTCTTTGAAGATCCCTAATGTGTGTAGATGTTTTCTTAGGCCGCAGTGTCCGGTTAGGAGGCCGGTTATTAGCCTAGTTTCTTTCCTATTTAGTTTTAGGATCTCTTCAGCTAGTTTTGGTGTGGGTTGTTTCACCATCAGCTTGCTGTGTCTGAGCTTTGGATGTGATTGCCAGTATTTTAGGTGCTGTGAATGCACCCACTGGTTTATCGTAGTTTTTACCAAAGACCTTGAAATGCCTATCGCCGGTTCGGGGCCGGTAAAGCTGGATGCCGATCCGTTTCGTGCTAAGGTGTCTGCTTTTTCGTTCCCTTCAATTCCCTTGTGACCTGGCACCCATTTCAGGGTTACCTTGTTCATGGCACTAAGTTGTTTGAGGTTTTCTAAGCATTCCCAGACGAGTTTGGATTTGATTTGGCAGCCGTTAAGAGCTTTAATCGACGCTTGGCTATCCGAGCAGATAAGAATGTTTTTACTTTTGTATCCCCTTCTTATGTTTTCTCTCAGACAAGAGTCGATTGCATATATTTCTGCTTGGAATACAGTGGAGTAGACTCCCAGAGGTTGACTGATGTCACATCTGGGAGATTGACCGCGAATTCCTGCTCCTGTTCCATTGTCTGTTTTGGAACCGTCAGTAAACCAAACTATTTCTTGTTTGGGTGTTTCCTCGAGTTCTCCTTTCCATTCGATTTCGACGCTAAAGGGTTTCTCAAGTGATGTTGTTGGCATCCTGTGATCACTTCCCATGGTTAATATAGGGTGTGTAATTAAATCAGTGATTGCCGCGTGTCCGTTTCGGTACGGGTACCAGTTATTGTTTAACTGGAGGCGGTATGCCCCAATCCTAGCCTCTGCTTTGACAATTAGGTCAATTGGTGGGAGGTTCAGAATTGTTTCCATTGCTGCCGTCGGTGTGCTTTTTAGTGCTCCGGTCACACATATGCATGCTAATCTCTGGATTTTGGTTAGCTCCAGGGTTGCTTGCTTCTGGTTCACCTTCGGCCACCAGACAAGTGCGCCATATGTTATCATGGGTCTTATAACGGTAGTGTACAGCCAGTGTACAACTGTCGGTTTTAGTCCCCATGAGTTTCCAATAGCTCTTTTTAGTGACATTAGTGTCATTTTGCTCTTGGTGATTACCTTTTGAATGTGTTGGTTCCAGGTTAGCTTCGTATCGAGGATGATTCCTAGGTACTTAGCTTCCTTACCAAAACTCAAGGTTTGTTGGAAAAGTCTGGGGGGTATGAGTTCCTCCAGTTTTCTTTTCTTTGTGAAGGGGACGAGTGTTGTTTTGGAGGGGTTTACGCGTAGTTGCTCCTCCTTGCACCAGTCCTCAACAACTTTCAATGCATCCTGCATTAGAATGGATGTTGTTCTGGGGAACCTTCCCCTGACCACAACGACTATGTCGTCTGCGTAGCCCTGGGCGAAGTATCCCAGTTCGTTTAACTTCTTTAAGAGTTCGTCAACGACAAGATTCCACAGGAGAGGTGAAAGAACGCCTCCCTGCGGGCAACCCCTGGCCGCTACCACCCTCAAGGAAGTTTCTGCCATAGTCGAGTTTATGTTCCTAAGGTTTAACATGGATTTGATCCATCTGCAGATGGTATCATTTATCGCATGTTGCCTTGCTGCTCTTAATATGGAGTTGAAGGAGGTATGGTCAAAGGCTCCTTCTATGTCAAGGAATGCTGCTAGTGCAATTTCCTTGTTATCAAGTGAGTGCTCTACTCTTGTAACCAGCTGGTGTAGAGCAGATTCACATGATTTTCCTGGTTGAAAGGCGTGCTGGTTTTGGTGAATTGGCCTCTCTTTGAGAGAGGTTTCCCTGATGTGCATCTCAACCAGCTTTTCTATCACCTTTAGCATAAAGGATGAAAGGCTAATCGGTCTGTAGGACCTGGCTTGAGATAGGTCTCTGGCAGGTTTAGGGATAAAGACCGCTTTCACTTCCCTCCAAGACTCTGGAATATAGCCTGTTGCTAGGCTGGCCCTGCACAGTCTACAGAGGAGCGGAGCTATGAGCTCCACACCCTCTTGTAGGAGTGCTGGTATTATTCCATCTGGTCCTGGTGATTTAAAACTGTCAAATGAGCTGATGGCCCATTTTATGCCGTTGTAGGTAACCACTTTCTTGGCTAGCTCCCAGTCTTCCTTACTCGCTCTATAGCAGAGCGTGTTAAGGTTTGATGGGTTACTGCTGTTTGGGGTAACTACAGTGGAATCTGGAAAGTGGGTTTGAAGAAGTAAACTTAGTGTTTCTTCCCCATTTTCCGTAAATTCGCCGTCTGGTTTTTCAATTGTTCCAATCGGTTGAACCGGATTCTTAGCCAGAATTTTGTGGATTCGGGTTCCCTCCGAAGCGTTTTCAACTTCGCTGCAGAACCTTCTCCACGATTCCTGTTTTGCTTTCCGGATTTCTTTGTTGTATTCGGTTAGGGTTTGCAGATATGTTTCCCAGTTACCGGTTTTCTTCGCTTTATTGAAGAGTTTGCGAGTATTTCTTCTGAGCATTTCAAGGTTCGCGTTCCACCACTTGTTGTGATTGTTGGTGGTTTGCCTCCTCTCTACGCAATTTGAATGGTATGAGGTTTGAATGGCTTCTTGCAGTTGCAAGTTTACCTCCTCTATATCAGATGTTGTTTTTATTACTGTTAACCGAAGGTAACGGCAAACCAAAGAATATGGAGCAACCCTCGTACATCGACTCTCATATGCAGCAGCATATAGAACCGCGCTCTTCTGGTTGGCCAAGCAAACGCGCCGTGGCGTTCCACCAAGAAGTCTGCTGCTGTTCAGCAGCGATTTTCGTTGGTTTGCCGTTACCTTCGGGTACCTTCGGCGCCTGCTCGAACTTTATGTTTATTTTTCTAGTGACCGCGACCATAGATTATGGTTGTTTTTCACGGTCAAACATTGAAACTAGCATTTTTCTTCACTACGTTCCAGTTTATTTTATCTAAACCACCTTCAGGTGTCTGTAAATGAATTGAAAATTGTCTGTATATAATAATAAAAATAAAAAAATATAAAAAACAGAAAAAAAATTAAAAAATAGGTAAAAGAATTATAAATTGAGAAACTAGAAAAACCCATGAAAACCTATGCTTGAACGCTAATTTATCTCTCTGGTGTCTATCGTCTTGCTTTTTTTTTGCTTTAACAATAACATTTGATCATTTATTACAGATAGTGGCCACAGATACGCAGCAGATATGGGGACAAAATTGAGATGGTGAGGTAAGTGGTGAAATTAGTTACTTCAAACCGTTTGCTATACCTTGTTATCACAATTGATGGTACCAAAGAAAAAACGAATATTGCCACGCGCTCTTCTAACAAATCTACTACAGAGGTGGAAATTCGTCGATCTTTTAACAAAGGCCAGTATGTTGGCCTAGTTTAGGGAGGGTAATTTCTCTGTCTGGAGTTTATCAGGTCCAAAGATCTCATATCTCAACCCGCCTAGCAACACACATTCCGCAGTGGTAGACCGTTTCCTCGGTCTCTCCACAGCCCATACATAGGGAGTCGTCTTCAACTCCTAAGGCCCATTTCGCACCAAATCAGTCGGCTACAGTCAAGTCTAGTCACGTCAGACGCTCCCAGATTCAACTGACTAGAACTTATATTGAAATTACGCATTATATGAAAAAAATGCTTTCAGACTGACCGAGTCACGTCCGTGCCAGTCCCGTCCCGACGTGATTGGACTGTCTCTGACTCAGCCGATCAAATATTTATGCCAGTCCTGACAAGTCTTTTGAGAAACCTTTCTTCCGGTGTAATAGCTTCTCGGTAATTTGTATTTTGTTTTGTTATATCAGCAGCTATAAGACTCAATAACTGAAAAAATAAAGCTGCACTCATTCTAGAGTAATTGTAAAATCTTCTTGGGTCGGCCAATAAATCAGAAAACAAGTGATTAAATGATCTAAAATGTAGCCTTCTTCTGTTAATGGGTTGAATCCACAATCGTTTCTTTTTTTGCCTCATTTTTCTCCTTTGTTGTAATCGGCGTAAAATCATTGCTTGAAGAAACTCCTACATTTCAACTAGATACGGTAGTCTGGTCACAAAACGTTGAACTGACTGGTCGTCAATTTCGTTTGCATGACTTACTTCATGTGAAAGCAATTTATTTTGGTGACTTGATTGAATGTGTCTTGACTAGACCTGACTGTTGCTGATTGATTTGGTGCGAAATGGGCCTAATAGTGATAGATGCCGCCAGAGCCTACAGTGCCCCGTCAGAACACCCACGAGGTTTCTGATAGCCCATCGGCCTTGGTTCCGTAGCCATGCTGACCTAGATGTATTCAGCTCGACTATGAAATCCTTGGATTGTTTGCATTTCTAACTTTGCCTCCACTGTTCATCAATGGTATTGTTTACCCACTTTTCGAGGGCTGACGTTACCTGCTGCCTACTTAATCCTGTAGCTGGCTCCGGGCCAACAAACGGTCTCCCCGTGATGCCCATGCAGGCAAGCCAATGACCAAAGTAAAAAAAATATAAACTAGCTAACAGCTATCCATATTTATAGTAAACAGGTGAGCAGCTCAAGTTTGAAGTTTAGCTAAAGCTACTCTTACGCTTAACCACTGAGTGTATACAAACTGTTTTGTTAGAAAAGCAGCAGCTAAAATAAAAAACACAAGAAACAAAAGCACCGTTAATTATGTGTTCTACCAAAATGTAAACATGCAAAAATAATGATATGAAAAGACAAACCCATGGAAAGGAGATAGCAGTAAAGTACGCCTATGGTTGGGATCTACCTAAATGACCATGAAGCACTGCAATCGGTTCTTAATGTTTTTAACCTGAAACGATGATTTATACACCACCATTTTGCCTGTACTTATTGTGCTGAGAAAATATATCCAACGTTATTTTATTTATGATCTAATTAAACAATTTACTTAATAGCGTGTTATATATTTATACATACTGATTATATTAGCAAATAGCGATGTATAATTAATTGATTGATAAATAAAATCGTCGACTCTCATCAGACATTGTTTATCTGTATTTTTTTCAGTATTTGACCAGATTAAAAGCAATATGATGTGATACAGTGTTGTCATTTAGGATGCATAGCAAATATCAAAAACGTAAATCCACTAATACATCTTGTGCAATGGTTCAATTTTTTCAACAATAATTCAATTTCTGTGGCTCTTCTCAGCGTCATGTCTAAAGTTATGGAGACTGTCAGTAACATACAGCTCCTGAAATACCTGGACAACAATAAAATCATAAATGATCGCCAGTATGGCTTCCGTAAGCATAGGTCTACGTCTACGGGTGACCTGGCCTACGTCACTCACTTGTGGAACAGAGCAATTGAAAATCATGGCGAATCCCGTGTTGTTGCACTTGGCATAACTAAAACCTTCGACATAGTGTGGCATGAGGGACTTCTGGTCTAGCTTACTGCTTATGAACTACCACCTGGCCTGCGCCAGTGGCTGAATAACTTTTTGAGCGACCGATCTCTGTTTGTTCTAGTCGAAGGCTATTCATCAGACGTATTTTCAATAAACGCCGGTGTTCCTCAGGGATCTGTCCTATCTCCTATACTCTTCAATCTAGACGAATCTACTACTTCGCAGGCGACAGTACATCAATATCGTGCATGGAACCAGGCAAGCCACTATCATCCTAGGAGACGGTATGTCAGCGACAGCAGCATGCCTCACAGATCAACGTAGATATAAAAACAATTGTCGAGTGGGGATTAGTAAATAAAGTACAATTCAACTCAGGCAACAACACTTGGAAGTCTCACGTTGGTTTACCAACTGGAAATGGAGGGTCACCCCATAATCAAGCTTTTGGGGATCAACATCAACAATAACATGTCCTGGCACGATCACGTCGTCAGTATTGCTAAACCGGCATCCCAGAAGCTTGGAGTTTTGTTCCGCTGTGGGAAGCTGTGTACACCAGAGCAACTACTGCTGCTCTACAAGGCAGAGATCCGACCATTGCTGGAGTATTGCTCCCATGTGTGGGGTTGCGCTCCGAAGCACTCTCTAAAGCTTCTGGACACTATCCAAAAAAGAGCAATTAGACTAATCGATACGCCTAACCTCACAAAGGACGTCTACAGCCTGGAACATCGAAGAAGAATGGCTGAGCTGTCCCTGTTTTACAGGCTCTATCACGGAAGATGTTCGAGTGAGCTCTGCTAGATAATAGCAGCAAAGGCCGTCCGAACAGCGAACACTGGAGAGGCTCTGCGAGCTCATGCTTACTAGGTCGATGTCTCTACTCCCCGAACCAGTCTCGTCGAACATTCCTTCTTTTGGATAACTTCGACGCTGTTGAATAAGCTGCCGGGGAATTTGTTTCCCGACGGCTACAACTTGCAGCGTTTCAAACCTAACGTGCACAGACACTTATTCTCTCGCAGCGCTTCTACACCGCCATAGGCTTTCAGCCTTTGCGGGAGGCTCACCATTAAAAAAACCTACTTTGGATCTGAAATAGAGACTCGCGTATCTAACTTAAGTGATACTTAACTGTATGTGAGTTGCTAGTAAGAGGTTGCTGCCTGCGATGATTTCATTCATGACAGTAGAAAACTTACGCTTGTCATTTTATGCAGAGTTAGTGACGAGCAGTAACTCCTGCAGTTTTTATAGGACCTCATAGAAGAGGTTCTTGATATTAAATTAGCTTATTTATTTATTTATTATAGCTATACGACCAACAACAATTGGTATAAGCATCGTCATAAAATCTGAGGATAAAAATGTTTACAATACATACATAAAGAGAAAAGACAGCACCTAATTACTGACCAGATAACATATTTTATGGATAACTTAAATTTAGGTTCTTATATTCGTCTACATGTATACAGGATTCTCAAGTAGAATCTGTTTTACAGTTGTTTGGAATTTCCTAAAGAGATTTATTGATTTTATAGATACCGGTAGCTTGTTGAAAAGTTTAAAAGGTAAAATAACCGGACCTTTCGCCGATGCAGCTAAACCATGTTGAGGAAGTTGAATGTTGTATGTATTTCGGAGGCTGTAGCCACTTGCTGAGCTAACGTCAGATCGAGCAATAAAGCTAGAATGATTCTTTTTGATATAACATACACAGTTGAGTATGAATAAGGCATATATGGTTAGGATTTTATGTGATTTGAACAAGTTTCTGCAAGATACTCTCATATCACTGTGGGTCATAGTTCGTATGATTTTCTTTTGGACTAGAAACAATTCCTGCACATATGCGCTATTTCCCCAGCATATCACACAGTAGTTCAGTACTGAGTGGACGTAGGCAGAATAGTACATCCTCAGGATATTGAAGCCCAAGAACTGTCTCATCCGCCAAAGCACAAAACATAATGCCTAAAAATTTGACAGTGTCCTGTATAACTGACGTGTTATTGAAGCTTACGCGGATACTATAATCAGTTTGAGTGAGAAGTTAATAAGCTCTGTCTTAGAATCATTCAAAATCAGCCCATTCCTCGCACAGTACTGTTTCATTTTCTCGGCTGAGCAAGAAAGGTTATTAGCTAGAACTCCGATATTCCTGGCTTTAGCTGAAATGGAAGTGTCATCAGCAAAAAGTGTAATAAAGTAATCACAAAGTTCAGTCGTAACGTCATTTATGAACAAGATGAATAGTAGCGGGCCAAGTATACTCCCCTGCGGTACGCCTGTGGAAATAGGAAGAGGTTCAGACATAATTATGAACCCCTTGATTATGACTAATTTTTACAATTTGTGTTCGGCTTTTAAGGTAACTCCTAATCCACGACAAGTTGACGCCTCTGATACCATAACGATGTAACTTATCTAGCAACAGGTTATGATCTACAGTTTCAAAAGCGCGCTTTAGGTCAAAAAAATAAACATGCAGATTTTTCGTGTTTTTCAAAAGCATCTATTATAAAATTATACAGAGATATTACAGCATCTCTGGTCGATACACCCTTCTGGAAGCCAAACTGGTGGCGACTGATCATGTTGTTTTTTGACACGTAATCAACAAGGCCTTTATGAAACGCCTTTTCGAAAATTTTTGAGAATGCAGGTAGTAGCAATTAAAGTACAGTTCAACGTACAAAAAACTCAGGCAACAACACTTACAAAGAAGTCTCACGATGGCTTACCAACCGTGGAAATGGAGAGTCACCCCATAGTCGAATCACCTTCCGTCAAGCTTTTGGGAATCAACATCAACAATAACATGTCCTGGTACGACCACGTGGCCAGTATTGCTAAAACGGCATCCCAGAAGCTTGGAATTTTGTTCCGCTGTAGGAAGTTGTATACACCAGAGCAACTGCTGCTGCTCTACAAGGCACAGATCCGACCAGCGCTGGAGTATTGCTCCCATGTGTGGGGATGCGCTCCGAAGCACTCTCTAAAGCTTCTGGACACTATCCAGAAAAGAGCAATTAGACTAATCGATACGCCTAACCTCACAAAGGACCTCCACAGCCTGGAACATCGAAGGAGGGTGGCTGACCTATCCCTGTTTTACAGATTCTATCACGGAAGATGTTCGAGTGAGCTCTCTCAGATAATAACACCACAGGCCGTCCGAACTAGGAACACTAGAGAAGCTCTGCGAGCTCATCCTTACCAGGTCGAAGTCCTTACTCCCCGAACTAGTCTCCTCCAGCATTCCTTCTTTTGGAGAACTTCGACGCTGTGGAATCAGCTGCCAGGGAATTTGTTTCCCGACGGCTACAAACTGCAGCGTTTCAAATCTAACGTGAACCGACACTTATCCTCTCGCAGCGCTTCTACAGCGCCATAGGCTTTCAGCCTTTGCGAGAGGCCGACCATTAAAAAAAATAGTAGTGCAATTCCTCTGTAGCTAGATACAACAGATCTATCATTCTTTTTATAAATAGGAACGACAACAGCCATTTTTAATTTATCTGGGAAAATTCCTACCTGAAACGATAAATTGATAAGGGTTGCTAAAGGGCGAGCGATCAGATCTGCGTTAAATTTGAGAAAGTTATAGGGTATCTCGTCATAACCAGAAGAGTTGCGTTTCCCAACGTCCTTAATCTCCTTAATCCTTATCTCTGAGTAGTGCCTATAAAAAATCCAATCTGGTTAATAAAATCGGCGTGAGCGCGTGAGTTGTAACCGTGGAATATGGGAGAGCAGATTTTATTTGGGAAAATGTAGATGTCGGTAGTGATCGAAGAGAGGGGAGTATAAAAACGTATTCTAGTAAAGTGTGCAGTTAAGAATAAAATTTAGGCATAAAAATGACTATCGGATATCGCACATAAAACTCAGTGATTTGGTGTCGCAGTAAAAGTCACCGTGCATATTCTCGATGCAAGGGCCAGAACGTCTTAAATAGCCCCAAAAATTGGATTCCTCGTTCAATAACCATAAAAATATATAGCATTTTCAAAGTTCCTCTTTAATAGCGGCAGGGTTATGTTTATAAAATAATGCAGTAAAATGAACATTTTAAAGTCTAATACATAGGGCATTATAAGGAGATATAAACCTCGGAAAGTTGTAAAACTTCAAGTCTTCAAGTCCCGCTAGAATCGTAATCATCCCCGTCCCTCCCTCACAGCCCCTCACCCCGTTGCTGCCAAGGCGCTACCTCTATTATCTTTGCAGTTTTCAAGTGGATTTGCTAGCCAGTTATACCAGTGCATTGAGATTTGTATGTGACGTGACCCCTTTAAAGCTTCGCATTTTTTTATGGTCAGCCTCCCGTAAAGGCTGAACGCCTATGGCGCTGTAGAAGCGCTGCAAGAGGATAAGTGTCGGTTCAGGTTAGATTTGAAACGCTGCAGGTTGTAGCCGGCGGGAAACAAATTCCCTGGCAGCTCTTTCCACAGCGTCGAAGTTCTCCAAAAAAAGGAATGCTGGAGGAGACTGGTGCGTGGAGTAGGGACCTCGACCTGGTAAGGGTGAGCTCGCAGAGCCTCTCTAGTGTTCCTTGATCGGACGGCCTTTGGTGTTACTATCTGGAAGGACTCACTCGAACATCTTCCGTGATAGAACCTGTGGAGGTCTTTTGTGAGGTTATGTGTATCGATTAATCGAATTGTTTTGTTTTGGATAGCGTCCAGAAGCTTTAGAGAGTGCTTCGGAGAGCATCCCATACATGGGAGCAATACTCCAGCGATGGTCGGATCTGTGCCTTGTAGAGCAGCAGTAGTTGCGCTGGTGTATACAGCTTCCTACATCGGAACAAAACTCCAAGCTTCTGGGATGCCGTTTTAGCAATACTGACGACGTGGTCATGCCAGAATATGTTATTGTCAGTGATGCCAATTTAGCTATTTTATAGCTAGATCCAGCTATTTCGCAACAAGGTTTAGCAAGTAAAATAACATCTATCTATCTAGCTATTTTCTAGCTATACCATCTATGCTTTGACTGTTCTGCGAAGCGATGAAGGAAATCGTTTCATGCTTGTGCGTCACAGTTGTGCGTGCTCTATGAATCTCGTTTGAGTGTTTTGTGGTACAGGTGGTGTCAACTGTCAAGTCGCGTGTTGTCGATTTGTAATTTGTCAGGTTCGTTTCCCGCCTTAAAGCTTAATTCAGATGCACACGACATCCGACGATACGACAGTACGAAACCATTCCTATTGGTTGAAATATTCAAAATGATATCAAATCAAAATATTTCAACCAATAGAGACAGTTTCGTATCGTCGTATCGTTGGACGTCGTGTGCATCTGAATTAAGCTTAACCCTTCAACGGTTGTATGAATATAATTTAATAACATTTTGGATTTTGAAAAACAAAATCGTGGATACTGATTAATTTTGAACGGTAGGTTTGAAACATATAGTATTCCAAGGTGAAAAAGTTATATAACAGGAATAAATAAGATATTTAAAAAAAGCCAGCTATTTTCTAGCTATTTTTCTACAGTGCTTCAGCTATTTTAAAGTCCAATGAATTGGCATCACTGGTCAGCCTCCCGTAAAGGCTGAAAGCCTATGGCGCTGTAGAAGCGCTGCAAGAGGATAAGCGTCGGTGCACGTTAGACTTAAAACGCTGCAGGTTGTAGCCGTCGGGAAACAAATTCCGCGGCAGCTCATTCCACAGCGTCGAAGTTCTCCGAAAGAAGGAATGTTGGAGGAGACTGGTTCAGGGGGGGGTAGGGACCTCGACCTGGTAAGGATGAGCTCGCAGAGCCTCTCTAGTGTTCCTTGATCGGACGGCCTTTGGTGTTACTATCTGGAAGGGCTCACTCGAACATCCTCCATGATAAAACCTGTGGAGGTCTTTTGTGAGGTTATGTGTATCGATTAATCGAATTGCTTTGTTTTGGATAGTGTCCAGAAGCTTTAGAGAGTGCTTCGGAGCGCATCCCATACATGGGAGCAATGCTCCAGCGACGGTCGGATCTGTGCCTTGTAAAGCAGCAGTGGTTGCGCTGGTGTATACAGCTTCCTACATCGGAACAAAACTCTAAGCTTCTGGGATGCCGTTTTAGCAATACTGACGACGTGGTCATGCCAGAACGTGTTATTGTCAGTGATGCCAATTTAGCTATTTTATAGCTAGATCTAGCTATTTCGCAACAAGGTTTAGCAAGTAAAATAACATCTATCTATCTAGCTATTTTCTCTAGCTATTTCCCTTTTTTGCTTTATTTCAATTCTATTATTGCTGCGCGCTTCCTCTATACCATCTATGCTTTGACTGTTCTGCGAAGCGATGAAGGAAATCGTTTCATGCTTGTGCGTCACAGTTGTGCGTGCTCTATGAATCTCGTTTGAGTGTTTTGTGGTACAGGTGGTGTCAACTGTCAAGTCGCGTGTTGTCGATTTGTAATTTGTCAGGTTCGTTTCCCGCCTTAAAGCTTAATTCAGATGCACACGACATCCGACGATACGACAGTACGAAACCATTCCTATTGGTTGAAATATCCAAAATGATATCAAATCAAAATATTTCAACCAATAGAGACAGTTTCGTATCGTCGTATCGTTGGACGCCGTGTGCATCTGAATTAAGCTTAACCCTTCAACGGTTGTATGAATATAATTTAATAACATTTTGGATTTTGAAAAACAAAATCGTGGATACTGATTAATTTTGAACGGTAGGTTTGAAACATATAGTATTCCAAGGTGAAAAAGTTATATAACAGGAATAAATAAGATATTTAAAAAAAGCCAGCTATTTTCTAGCTATTTTTCTACAGTGCTTCAGCTATTTTAAAGTCCAATGAATTGGCATCACTGGTTATTGTTGATATTGATCCCCCAAATGACAGTCTCCATAACCTTACACATGATGCTGAGAAGAGCCACAGGTCTATAGTTGGTGGGATCGTTTTTTTTTCCTTCCTTAGGGATGGGTTGAACACAATCTTCCATGAAGCGGGAAACAGGACTCGCTGATATGATAGTTTGAAGAGCTTGCAAAGAGTAAATGCAGCAGCAGATTATGTTAGTTTGCGAAAAGTTATAAAGACTTCTTTAGACTACAAAATTTTCAGTTCAAGATATGGTTCAATTTAAATTTGTGGTTCTTGGGATTTAGGTCGGCGTGTTGAGGCTTGACGTTTCGCCAAAACGAGTGGATGGCATCTTCAGAAGCTATTTCACTTCGGCGTCTTCCGCAATACTTTGAAACACGACTTCAATATTGTAATGGTATCGTAAACCTTGAAAACTTTGATTTTTGCAACAAAATCATAATATGCGACGAAGCTCATTTTTGTTTGAATGGAGCTGTGAATAAGCAGAACCATCGCTTTTGGGGTAGTGAGAATCCACAAATTATTCACCAGTAATCGTTACATGAGCCAAAAGTGACCGGGTGGTGTGGCGTTAGTCGTAGAAAAATTCCAGGGCCTTATTTTTCTGAAGACGATCGGTGAAAAATCACTACAGTAAATGGAGATCTCTATACCCAGGCCCTGATTACCCATAAGGCTAATCTAGGCCATGGCCTAGGGCGCAATCTTATGGGGGCGCAGGTGATGAACAAACGACAATCTTTTTTGTTTCTAATCCACACGTTACATAATTAGCTATAAAAAGCAATGGATCCAAAACAACAAGATCAAGTCAGCCCACTCAATATATTATGAGTCTATAATTACTTCATATGCATTAATAGTCTTCTTTTTTTATTACTACTTACCGTATTATTTGTTTGTTAGTGTCTAACTCAATCGTATTCTTTAAGGCCATTTTCCTATTTAAAAAGATCAAGCATAACCATAGACACATAAGATTCAAGCAAAGCTCATCGCCCCCGCTCTTACTGTCATTGAAACTGAAAAAGAGTCCACCAGCACGACTCAATCATTTACGTGGGTCAAAGCAAGAAAGAAGAAATTTTAAAACTATGTAATGTTCAATATCTTTTTTACTCAATATCTGCTTACAACAAATCGCAATATATTTTACATAATACTATATTTTAAAATGTCATTGACTAGTATTGTGCTAGAACGACATTAACTATCCTATTGGGAAAATAAAAAAAACGTTTTAGTAGCATAAATAGTTCAAAAGAAACTATAAAACAAAACGAGTTATGCAGATAATATGGCAGAAAAATTTGGTGATCGGTCACAAGCGCGCACGGTTTGATTTTTGCCTGTTTTCGAAAAGGGTGCCTCAATCGGCACTGATCACTTGCGCGCCGGAAGAAAATTAAGCTTGGATGTCCTTAACGACAACCTATTGTTTATTCTTTATAACTAATAATTACCACCTCAACCTAGTTGTATTTTTTTGCGAAAAAAAATCAAAATTTCTGTGCTCCTGCAATAAGGTATACGTAGATGACACCTTTTACTGTACAAAAATTTTTATGAATTATTTATAATCCGCGCTTTCAAAAACGGTCATTACATACCAGTAGTGTTTATGTTGCTACCTAACAAATTAAGTTCTAAATGTGTTAGGTTTTAAATTGTTAGTCGATTATTGTGGAGAAAATTATTTGTCTTTTAACCCTTCACAAACAATTTGTGATTTTGAAATCGCCATCCATTTAGGAATAAAGCAAGTTTCGCCTAACTGTACAATAATGGGTGCAGATTTCACCTAATACAAGCCTGGTTCAAGAAAAAAAAAA
The DNA here is from genome assembly GCA_951848785.1 of Callosobruchus maculatus. Lineage (NCBI taxonomy): Eukaryota > Metazoa > Arthropoda > Insecta > Coleoptera > Chrysomelidae > Callosobruchus > Callosobruchus maculatus. The sequence continues at coordinate 1,050,485 of CATOUR010000235.1, forward strand.
TACTTAAGTTTAAGTGTAGCATATAAAGACGCTAATTCATGTGAAACTGCTATCACTGTATCTGCGGGTAAAAACCCTTAACTTCGTGAAATCCATTTTCCATTTTCCAAAACTGCTTTACATACGGTCTACCAGACACCTACCTACGGGATTTCTCGTAAGCCCATCCAACTTATTACAGGGAAATGGAGAATTCCCAAAGCCCTCTCTTAACTTTTCCGAATCATAAGGGGATCTAACTGTCGGCCAATTACTGCAGATTGATTTGAGAGTTTTTCCAGCATCAACATGTAGACTGATTCGGTACAGATGAGTGCCGCTGAACAATTTCCAATTAACTCTTTCTGATAATCTGCCCATCTTTTCCCCGCTAATTGCCTGCTACGTTCTCCCTCTAACCTCCCCCTAATGAGCGCCATGTCCCAGTGGTGGCGATAAACCCCCAACTGCTTATGACGCGAGTTGGAGAATGGAAGACCGTTCGAGTGGAAGTCAGAAGTACACTAATTTAAACTGTATCCATCTCGTAAGCGATGCGACGATGTTTAAATACAGGGTGGTCAATCGGGTGACAATAATAATTTTTTTCTAGATAGCCCGTACCGAGACCTATCCAAAACACCCATATGTATGTGTACCGATTATTGATAGTTTTCGAGTTATGATTTTTTTTGAAAACTTAGAGATTTTCCAGTCTTTGCAAGAAATCGTCAAAAACAAAAACAAGAATGCTTTTTGGCTTTTATTTTTTTCTGCAATTATACTCAGTATTAAGTCTATTTTAACATCCAACAAAGAGAACCTGTACATCCGAACAATAATTAAGTACATTTTGGACCCAAAGTTTGAAATCTCTGTTTTTAGTCAAGAGACCAAAACCTTCAAAATAAAATTAAAAATACTTATGCCTGGTTCGGGAGCTTCAAACTAGTTTTAAAAACTTTGCAAGGCATTGCACTTTCGAAATAATAATGAAAAAGTAGCACTTATGGGGACATTTTGCGCCGTACGTGAGTGTTAAAGGTAAAAAGGTGATAATTCACGAATTTCCAAAATGCTTTAAAAAACTATTATTTTGCTCTATTTTGACAAATTAAAGAAAAAAAAACTCGTAACAGCTAATAAACCCGATAATCATTGATTTTTTGATGAATTTTAATAAAAAAACGAATACCCAAATTGTGATTTTTGAAGTGTTTTTGCTATGTACTATTGAACTTCTGCTAAATTAAGTTGTATGGAAAGTTAACAAAGGAAAGGAATAATAAAACAATAATCTGACTTCCAATTTCATGGCAGAATTACCTGAGAAGCAATGTCATAGCATACGTCATCCCTTTCTTTCAGAGTAGCTTTTTGCGAGCGCATGTCGGCGAAGCGCAGTTGTGTTAATTAATTTTCGGTAATAGGCAAGACAATGTTCGGATGGACCTAAAAAGGTGATCTATATCGCTAGGTCTTCCTTGGCAGGTCAGTAGACAGCCTATCATGAATACAACAAGTTTTTCAGTTTTTCAACCCCCCACCCCCCAAATACCCAAATTCCACCCCCATCCAAAAAATGCAGAAACGAAGTTTGAGAAATATTTGAAATTTTTGTTTTAATTACTCCGCCGCCCATTTACCGATTTCCAAAATTATAGCAGCATTACCTATTAAGACCCCAGAGCATATTGCTGCCCAAATTTCTTCACAGTCCGTGCAACGGTTACTGAGATTACAAGGCTAAAAAAACGCGTACAAACAGAGACCGACAGGCAGACCGACAGACAGAACGACGGAAATAAGTGACGGAGATTTTCGTTATACTTCGCCTGCATGAGCTCGCAAAAAGCTACTCTGAAAGAAAGGGATGGCGTGTGCTACGACATCGCTTCCCAGGTAATTCTGCCATAAAATTGGAAGTCAGATTATTGTTTTATTATTCCTTTCCTTTGCTAACTTTCCATACAACTTAATTTAGCAGAAGTTCAATAGTACATAGCAAAAACACTTCAAAAATCACAATTTGGGTATTCGTTTTTTTATTAAAAGTCATCAAAACATCAATGATTATCGGGTTTAATAGTTGTTACGAGTTTTTTTTCTTTAGCAAAATAATAGTTTTTTAAAGCATTCTGGAAATTCGTGAATTATCACCTTTTTACCTTTAACACCCACGTACGGCGCAAAATGTCCCCATAAGTGCTACTTTTTCATTATTATTTCGAAAGTGCAATGTCTTGCAAAATTTTTTAAATTAGTTTGAAGCTCCAGAACCAGGCATAAGTATTTTTAATTCTATTTTGAAGGTTTTGGTCTCCTGACTGAAAACAGAGATTTCAAACTTTGGGCCCAAAATGTACTTAATTATTGTTCGGATGTACACGTTATCTTTATTGGATATTAAAATAGGCTTAATACTGAGCATAATTGCAGAAAAAAATAAAAGCCAAAAAGCATTCTTGTTTTTGTTTTGACGATTTCTTGGAAAAACTGGAAAATCTCTAAATTTTCAAAAAAAAATCATAACTCGAAAACTGTCAATAATCGGTACATATACATGGGGGTGTTTTGGATAGGTCTCGGTACGGGCTATCTAAAAAAAATTATTATCGTCACCCGATTGGCCACCCTGTATATGATGTAACAGAAGACGATCTACAGTGTGCAAAAAAAAACTCGCAATGCAAAATCATACATTCTTGAAATGTCTGTAATTTAACAACCAAACATGACACTAAAACAAAGCCACCGAATCGAGATAGCGCAAGCTTTCTTCCTCAATTTGCTTTTTGAATCATTACTGCACAATGTCTTAATAGACATATTGTAAACTCGTAAAATGCATTAAGTCGGAGCTAGTGTATTGCCGACACGAATATTATCAATAGTTCTGAGAACTGTAGCTCGCCATCGTTCGCGATTTACTGTCAGTTCAGTGGCGCTCTTGATACTCATGTCCAACAACTGTTTTGTCCTATCCACCCAGCATGTAAGGGAACGGCCACGGCGCCGCCCACTCGGGGCGTGCCCCTGAACTACAAGTTTCTCCATATTATCGCTTCTGTGTATATGTCCGAAGAATGTAAGCATTCTCGTCGACACAATGGAGGATAGTCTCTTTGGATTACCGCCCAAGTAACAATTTAGGTTCTCAATAGGTTATAAATAGCTCCTAGAACCTGTTTTCAAGATAGTGCCAGTGCCATTTAGCACAAACAACGTTATCTATCGGGCTTCAGAAGCTCCTGTAGTAAAAAAAGGCCCAGCCCTGAAGTCGTTGTCGTTGCCAATATAGGCACTTACTAATTTGAAACCAAATTGCATATTGCAAAACCAGTTGGCAAACAAAATAACCTTGGTCAAACCTGAAAATTCCTCAAACTAACCTTTCTAGAACCTTCAAGCTCCCACGCCAACCTATGTATAACCTTAGTGTCATCGTTACAGTTTGGCCTGAAAAAAAGCTTGTTTGCAGGCTTTTGGCACTTCATGAGGATCGGAAAAGTATAAATTGTGGACCACTTAGCTGTGAACAGGGTATAAATAAGTTTTCAAGATGGTTAATCTCACAAAGTTGTATATTCCTCACAAGGAATGGGAGTGAAACGCAATATGGAGACATTTTAGGTATGAATTTATTTCAGAAATCGGGTAGGATGGTACACAACCTATGGCCCGTTTTCGCTGCGCATGCCATATTTTTGTTGAAGTTTTCTTACTTTTTTCCAATCTGATCAGTAAAAAAATAATATGGTTATGAATGCTTAAGGATGTCTATATAGTCGCCATATATACTCAATTATTGGCACATTCCTGTTGAACTGATTAATGTAAATGAAATAAATATTCATCCAAAATGATCCAAAATGGTATCATGCTTACAAGCTTTTACAATAACCAAAGCAAGAAACAATAGCTATATCCCTTTTCATAATGGCATTATATCATTCCATATGACTTTGAGCACAATCATTAGGTTCAAATACATGCTACATCGCTCAGAATAGGCCGTATGTAATGTCAAAGAGTTTCAAGGCTATAAAGACCTGAATAAGCAATATTTATGCCATACTGATATATTATATATTTTTGGATTCTGATTGCCAAATTGAGGCCCAAATATAACTTTTCCAGAACCTGCTGGTCTGAACTCCCATTTAGCCCTGGTGAAGGGCTACAACAACGTTATTGTTGCCTCTTTTCTATGGCTAATAGCTCCCAGTTCCTATTGGCAAACAATTCAACTAGAATATGACTATTGAGCAAACCAATAACTATTACAGAATCTTTATATGTCTAAAAGGTCATGACTAAAACCAACAGTTGAAAAAAATGTTAGTTGGGCGAGCTCATCTAGTATGGAAACGTTAGTTTGATGGGCGATATAAGGACCTCTCAGCATTCTCCTCCACGTCCACATTTCAAAAGCATCTATGCGAGCTTGATCTGCCTTTCTAACAGTCCAAGTTTCCGAGGCATACAGAAATATGGAGAACACAAGAGACTGAAGCAGTGATGTTATGGTCACGCCATATTTTAGTGAGCTTTGTCATGGCCATACATGTCTGTTGAAAGGTAACGTCAGGAGCTTCGAAATGCGAAATTCATTTTTATGGCGACCTTTGGACTTAACCCTTGGACCTTTCGACCTTACCTTTACCTTTGGACTTTTAGACTTACCTCTGCTCATCTTAAGCCGGCGCCACATATGCGGGTACTTGCCGAGTATCAATACTCGCCGTTTTTCAACCTTACTCGCCGAGTAGCGTGCACGTATCGCCCTACATGTGCGTAGTTGGCTATGTTTAGTTTCGAGAAGAAAGGGAATGGGAAAGCCCGAATATTCGTAGCAAATTGAAACTTATTTATTATTAAAATTTATCGACAGTAGAATCAACGTCATCATCAATGGAAAATAATAATGATATAGTCGTGGCAGCAAGTGCTGGTTTTGTTATGTGTAGTGCTTATATATTAATAAGGAAAAGAAACAATCAACCAAGAAGGAGGCGATAGTGGATGGTCTCATTAAATAGAAGCCGAGAGAGGTAATAAAATAATTAGCAATAACGTCAAACCACAATGTTAAACACATTTTCAGGTATGGCGCCGACCACACCTAGTTGCCGATTTATTAAAAGAACCGTCTGGATTTTTTGAAAATTTTTGCAGAATGTCTTCCGAAGATTTTGAATATCTACTCAGCAAAACAGGACCACTGATATCAAAAAAAGACACAAAATGGAGAAAAGCTGTTCCTGCTAAAGAACGACTAGCTCTGGCGCTTCGATTTCTAGCGACCGGCGACAGTTATCAAAGCCTTCAATATCTATTCAAAGTATCACATCAACTCATTTCTGAAATCGTCCCCGAAGTTTGTAAAGCTCTCACCAAAGTTTTGCATATCCTAAAAATATTCTGAAATATACAGGGTGTTTCGGGAAAGTAGGATAGTGATCAACTTGATTTTTTTATATGGTACTATTACTTTTTTTTCAAATTCTTCTAGTTTCCATCATTGATCTCTATTAAACCCTGAAATATTATTGCGATCTTGCCAAGTTATAATTTATTTTCTATTAATTTCCGGATTTGCAAGGTCGCAAGTAATACCTCCAAATTGATATATTCCTTTAACTTTCCTCAAAAATATTATAGAGCGAGTTACTTAAATATTAAATAAATATTATTTTGGATGACACCAGCAACGTGCAGGGTGTTATTGGTAGAATTTTAAATTACGGTAATTTGAAGGTCATTTTACTTTGTTTTTTCTAAATGTAACACCCTGTACGTTTTATTTTAAATCGAAATATCTACTAATACCCTATCTCGCCTTGTAATTTTTTTCGCGTTTGCGACATTGCCAAGTTATAAATTATTTGTCTGAAGTTACAAACAAATATCCGCGATTTTTATTAATAGAACACACTGCATATTTTATTTAATATAGAAGTATTCCCTAATAATGGTTTACAGCATGAACAAGTTTCAACTGGTGTTTCTCACCGCCTTCTCAGTAAGCAGTACCGGAAGGCTTAAATATTTCCAAAACTGTCACATCTGGGGCGGTGAAATTCAATACTTGGGGGTTTTTGAACACACAGAATTCAAAAATGCTAACATGCTAACAAATAAACAATGCGAATAAAGTTTTTAATTCTCTAGTCCGGCCCTGTTCCTGTTTCTGTGTCAGTATTCGGGTACCTATTTGTGTTCGGCAAATTCCGACCATTCGCACAAACTGCTCCAGCCACACAGTAGGCGTTTGCCGAATTGCGAATATTCGCTGTTCGTTGTTCCCTAAATGCCACATGTGTAGCGCCGGCTATGGCGCCGGCTGAATGCTCGGTGCTCGGCATATGGCGAGTACTCGGGTAAAATCCTGCAGCCACATAGCCGAGTAGCAATTAATCGGGGTTCGTGACTCGCCAAGTACCGCATATGTGGCGCCGGCTTTAGACACATACTGGAGAAAGGAAACAGGCGGCCACACCTCCTCGCTAACACGGGAATACCTATTTTCTTGTATTCTCAATTTCGCGCGCCATACCCTAGACCCTTAAGATTCAATCCCTAGCCTCACCTTTCTCTAAAATCCTTGGCACGATTTTCGTATCTATTGATTGAATTATCGCTCTTATCGTGTGGAATTGTAACGCTAGATGATTTTTCAAGCAGATTGATTCATTGTTAGTTTTTAAAACGCAACACCTGAGAGAATTACTCAACGTAACACTCGATATTGATAGTGAAATTTTTATGAATCATATCATATCTAAAGTACATGCAACTTATCGCAAACTTTCTAGACTAGGTGTCTTTCAGAAAACACTAGCTGATAGTGATAAGCTAATTATAATAGGTATCCTTGAAACAGTTCGTTCTCTAAAAGAAAGTGTGGAAATATTACGCAACGTATACATCAAACTGAAGCCATTATTAGATGAAATGAGGATTCATAGAAAATCAATGGGATACCTAAATACAGGGTGTCCCACGACGATTAAGACAAGCAATAAATCGGAACTGGGCAGTAGTGGCGAATTATAATTTTGGGGATGTAAATTAGAGCAAATGTTGTATCTTTTCTCATTATTGTGACACCCAATGAGGTATTTTTTTTTGATCACGTGACGTCTGATTCAAAATTTTCAAAGGGGCACCCTGTATATTTTTTTTGTGTTCCTCCCGATAAAACAATTCCAGCAAACTAGCACACATGGGGTCTAAAGTGATTAATTCAAGAGCTACAGGTACTTAAAGGATGGTACCTCTACCATTAATAATTATTATGACATGTACCCCTACAGTTAAATTATTTCAGTAGTCTTTCATAATGGTATCGGTACAGTCCTTTAAGTAGCTGTAGCTCTTGAACTAATCACTTTAGACCTCAAGTGTGCTAGTTTGTTGGAATTGTTTTATCGAGAGGAACACCAAAAGTTACAAATATACAGGGTGTCCCATTAAAAATTTTGAATCGGACAGCACGTGACCAAAAACAAATACCTCATTGGGCGACTAGATAATAAGAAAATATACTATATTTGCTCTAATTTACACTTCCAAAATTATAATCCGCTACTACTGCCCAGTTTCGATATATTGCTTGTCTTAGTCGTCGTGGGACACCCTGTATAACTCATTGTTTCAGCATTTGGAGACACACACCTTATCTTATAACCGAAGCCATATTAAAACTATCTAATCTCTCGACTTGTCACACACATATAAAAATAAATTCTTGAATAAAGAATATACAGGGTGTCCCAGAATTACCTTGACACGTGATATTTTCCGAACGAAAAATGGTTGAAGCAGGAACTCAGTCGTAGTTCTGAAGGTACTATAGGGCCTATCATATTATACATTCCAGACATTTTTTTTGTATTCCACTCCCAAAAACTCACCTAAACTTTTGTTTTCAAATAGCACCCCATAGGTTTTCCTACATAAATGATATTCCTACTTTATTTAAAATCTTGTGGTACCTTTGATGTTATATACGCAAACTTTTTTTTCGTAAAATCGTAAGCATAATATAAACAAATTATAAATTTGTTTGACGCAAAAACAGACAAAAAGGGAAACTAAGTGGGTTTTTAAGGGTACTCGATGACCTATCATACATGCTTTCGAAAACGAATGTTTTTTATCCTTTTCTAATTGGAAAAAAACAACTCAAATCCTTATTTTATTCATCTTATGCTTATGACTTTACCAAAAAAATTTAATTGTGTATGAAATCAAAGGCCCTACAAGATTTTGAATAAAACTGTGACCTCATTTATGTGGGAAAAGTTGTGGGGTGCTATTTGAAAAAAAAGTTGGGGGGTGTGTTTTAGGGGTTCAAATACAGAAAAATATTTCGAGAACACGGTACGATAGGTCATTTAGTACCCCTGAAAGACCCTTTTAGTTTTCTTTTTTCATCTGTTTCTTTTAAGAAAGTATTACACCTCAAACAAATCCCTATTTTATTTATCTTATGCTTATGATTTTAAGGAAAAAAAATAGGTTTTTATATAAAATCAGAGATACTACAAGTTTCTAAATGAAATAAGGATTTAATTTGTGTGGGAAAAACTACTGGATGCTATTTGAAAAAACAAGTTGAGGGTGAGTTTTAAGGGTTGAAATACAAAAAAATGTTATAAAAGCATGGTATGATAGACCCTGCATTAGATTAAAATATTCCGCACCCTATATGGGCAAAGCTGTAATTATCTCAAACCAAAAATGTTTGATCACATAGGGTTATATAGTATAGTATAGTATAGTTTATCATGCATGCAAATAAATCAAGCTATCGTCCATATGCGGTCACCAACTTAGTGTCAAGAACGGTAAATTTTACATACAAGAATACAGTGTGTCCAGTTAGTGTGTAATTCTTCGATATCTCGCAAGGTATACCTGATAAAAGAAAATGTCGAATACAAAAGTTATTTGGTTACTTAAGACGCATATTCTAAAAATATTTTAAAATATACAGGGTGTTGCGGGAAAGTAGAATAGTGATCAACTCGATTTTTTTGTTCTAGTTTCCATCATTGATCTCTATTCAACCCTAAAATATTTTTGGGATCGATTGCGACGTTGCCAAGTTATAATTTATTTTCTATTAATTTCCGGATTTGCAAGGTCGCAAGTAATACGTCCAAATTGATATATTCCTTTAACTTTTCTCAATAATATTATACAGCGCATTACATGAATATTAAGTGGATATTATTTTGGATGTTACTAGCAATTTGTATCTACAGGGTGTTTTTCGCAGAATTTTAAATTACGGCAAATTCAATGTCATTTTACTTTGTTTTTTAAATGTAACACCCTGTATGTTTTATTTTAAATCGAAATACCTACTAATACCCTATATCGCCTTGTAATTTTTTTCTCGCGTTTGCGACGTTGCCAAGTTATAAATTATTTTTCCAAATTTTCAAACAAATACCCCCGATTCTAATTTATTTTAAATAGAATCCTCTACTTATTTTTATTGCAATGAATTGCACATGTCGAACTTAGTAAGATCTCAAAATTTCAAAATTTTGTTTTTAATGACTACTGAGATACGGCAACACCGCTTTTTCAGTAAACGGTACCGGAACGCTTAAATATTTCCAAAACCGCCACAGCTGGAGAGGTGAAATTCAATACTTGGGGGTTTTTGAACATACAGAATTCAAAAACGCTAACAGCAGTGTTGTCAGATTTACTATTTAAAATAAATTAAAATCGGGGATATTTGTTTAAAAATTTGGAAAAATAATTTATGACCTGGCAACGTCGCAAACGCGAAAAAAAATATTACAAGGCGAGATAGGGTATTAGTAGATATTTCGATTTAAAATAAAAAATGCAGGATGCTACATTTGAAAAAACAAAGTAAAATGACATTCAAGTTGTTGTAATTTAAAATTCTGCCAAAAACACCCTATAGATACAAATTGCTGGTAACATCCAAACTAATATCCACTTAATATTCAAGTAACTCGCTGTATAATATTATTAAGAAAAGTTAAAGGAATATATCAATTTGGGGGTGTTACTTGCGACCTTGCAAATCCGGAAATTAATAGAAAATAAATTATAACTTGGCAACGTCGAAACCTATCCCAAAAATATTTTAGGGTTAAATGGAGATCAATGATGGAAACTAAAAGAATTTTAAAAAAAGTTATAGTTCTATATAAAAAAATCAAGTTGGTCACTATCCTACTTTCTCGCAACGCCCTGTATATTTCAAAATATTTTTGGAATATGCGACTTAAGTAACCAAATCATTCATGTATTTGACATTTTCTTCTATCGGGTATACTTTGCGAGATATCGAAGAATTACCCACTAACTGGACACCCTGTATATGTTCTCCATGATTCATTTTGTTAATTCAATATTCTGTGGTAAAACCATCCATAGATGAAGTCGCGGGTCCTTCTTACAACTCATTGCTCTTGTACCTCTCCAAATCGCTATAAGATTTTGCAGACCTCAAATGCATTTTTGCTAAAAGGTTTTTTTCATGATTGCGTAGTATATTACCAAGTCACCATTAATTGAGGCCTATGTACTGTTTCTTCTGAGAGCACAACTGCAGTTGAAAATATAAAAGCTGCAGTACAATTGTAGGAAGTAATTAGTAATAAGAGAACCACAAGACAAATTAATCATTAAATCCAATGGCGGCTGTGCAATCTATTCTTCAATCTCAATGTTCAGCTATAATATATTCCAAGCAAAAAAACTACAAGCACCAAATTGCTTGCAAATATTGTTGAGCATTTGTTAATGATTATGATAATCATATTGTGGCTTTGTAAAGGTATCCCAGATTCATATGCAGGTAAGAGATACGCTGATTATGTATACACAACACGACAAAATATAGGGACAGGAAGTATCGTCGAAATCTGGGAGCTGCTGCCCCTATTACCCCAATTAATACTTGATGCAGTCCAGAAAAGAGCAATTCGACTAATCGGTGACAAGGTCTTAACGCGCCACCTCCAGTTGCTTTCTCATCGACGTGCGGCTGACGGCCTTTCAGTTTTCTACCGGTATTCAAACGCACTCTCGTCCTCTGAGGGACTGCTGCATCTTATTTCAACGCGACCGTTCTTCATACCTCAAGAACCGAGCGGTACAAACGCATGGTTGTTCCCAGTGTGACCAGGGCTTGGAATAGACTGCCAGGAGATTTATTGAAGCTGCGAGTGTTGGCCTATTCAAGTCTCACGTCAAACTTCCCCTCTTCATAGCAACCGAGGTACTCACGTATTTAGGCTTTGCCTTCCAGGTTTGCTCAGCAATAAAAGCAGTGAAAGGATATATAAAAGTACAAAAGTATATGCGTATGTCAGCAATCATAAGTACGATACGTTGAATGGCAAGGAGTCCACGGCTCTAGCAAAACATAGCTTAGATACAGGACATAAATTTAATTTCGACAATCCAAAAATATTAACTCGTGAATGTAACCAACACAAAAGAAATATAAAGGAAATAATTCATGTTAAGAATCACCCAAACTCAATAAATTTCAGAACAGATATAAATCAATTAGGGGATATGTATATAATAATTTAATAAAGTAGGGTTTATGCATCTTGGAATAATCTAACAAACCATATTTATGTATACATTGATAGATACAAAAGCTTTTACCCCTATTGTTCCTCAATCTTTTCCCACCACTTTAAGAACATCTGTGTATTTTACAATATCCTAAAAACGCCGTACTGGTCATTCAGCTCTCTCAACCCGTAGAGGCTGTTTCACAAACAAAACAATTTTACAGAAATGTAACCGACATCTGAAATTAACGTAAGTAAGTTTGTTAGTATTATTTTCCTTGTCTCGGTAAATTTAATTCTTTTATATTCATTTTCAATAAACGAAAATAAAATCGCTAAATTTATGTTTAAAAGTTTTATATATACATTTATAGTTAGTTATATTTCTACTTTACACATACAATTTATAATTATTTTATTTAATTGTTTTTTTTGTGGTTCTTTTTTTGTATTCTTATTCTTTTTTTTTATTATATACAAATCATTTCCTATTCATTTATAGACACCTGAAGATGGTTTAGATTAAAATAAACCAAAACGTAGTGAAGGAAAGTTATAGTTTCAATCGTTGACCGAAACCCATGAAAAACATCCAAATGTCAGCAATTTCTCTCATATTATGTCTGTAAGTAAGTTCGAGAAACATGGGGTACCTCAAGGTTCTGTATTTGGTCCTCTTCTATTTATCGTATATAGACAAGATTTTCAAGTCTACCTTAAAAAATCGAATCCTTCTTTCAGTATCTATCCGAATGAAACCGCGTTCCAGCGATAGCATTCAAAATAGAGCAGAACATTGGTACTCCAATATTATTTTGCAATTGAATCGTGATAAGTCGGAATAGATATTTTTTACTACTACTAAAAGTTCAACCCATTGTTCCATAGAATATATCCAACTATTTTTAGAGATAACTTTTTTCTATGTATTTCGATAATTTACTCTTATGCGGATGTTTGTCCTACTTTATAAGTGGCATATGCTGTCGAGTAGTGTATAAATAATTAAATAAAATAAATAAATAAATAAACAGCCTCTTGATAGCCACTTCACTTGGGGTCCCCATGTGAACATCGCTTTTTAGCACAATACAGGGTGAGTTTTTAGTACCGGGTCGGTCGATAACTCCACTACTGTAGAAGATAGCAAAAAAATTTAAATATGAAAGTGGTAGCCACGGATATGCTCCTTGCTCAGAAAATATTTAGATTTATACAGGGTGATCCATAACTATGTGTTGGTGCAAACATGCATTTTTTTAAATGAGACACCATATACATATATTATTCCACATTCAAATTCTACTAATGATTTCCGTTCTTCCAATATAAGGTATTGTTACATTATAAAGGGTATTTCAAAGTTATGACCAGTTTTATATCCAAATCGCGGTGAAATGAACGTACTGTATATCAGAAAGTGATGAATCAAAAATTATTCTTTTTACATGAAAGATTAAAAATATCCTCTAGTTTTAAAATCGGCTATAAAAGAAGCCCGTGACGCATATTCGTATTCAGGGTGATGTAGAATGCAAAATCTAGATTTTCTCTCATTTTTTAAACGTAACCCCCACTATTTTATTATACCAGTATTGCTTTTAATATGCTCTTTTTCTTTGTATAGCACTTGTTATGGCTGCATGCATTAGTTTCTGAGATATTTTGATTTTTCTTCAAATTTTAAATATACCTTCTATTTGTTTACTAAAATTATTTATTTTGAGAAAATACTATCAAATTTTATTTTTGCTTAACAAATAACTAAGATGTAAGGCCAAGATAGTGTTTGATCAAGTCAAAACACTGAATTAATGAGATAATATAGATCAAGTATGCTGAGAAAACAATTTTATAGACGTCATGCATAATTATCAAGCAGATGTATCAGGTAGGCTATGAAATATTGAACGACACAGTCCAAATAAAACGATTCTCCAATCCTTCAAACGCATTAGTTTTAGAGTGCCTCTGTTCTGGATATTGCTGTTCATAGTTGATATATTCTAGAGGCAAGTAGACAATTTCTCAAAGAATTTCCTAAATACCCTCAATGGAAAAATTAATTTTTAAAGCTGGTTTTTCACACAGTATGGAACTATTGAGCAGGTTATGAAAACTGTCGATGTTTCAAAGCCTACCTGATAAATCTGCTTGATAATTATGCATCACGCCTACAAAATTGTTTTCTCAGCATACTTGACTTTATTATCTCGAGGATTTAGCGTTTTGACTTCATCAAATAGTATCATGACCTTATAATTTAGTTATTTGTTAAATAGAAAACAAGCTAGATAGTACTTTCTCAAAATAAATGAATTTCAGTACACAAATAGAAGCTATATTTTAAATTTATCGAAAAATTGAAATATCTCTGAAACTGATGGACCTAGGTACAACAAGTGCTATACAAAGATGAAAGAGCATATTAAAAGCCATTCATTATGGTAACAAAATATTGGGGGTTACTTTTAAAAAAAAGAGAGAAAATCTGGATTTTGCATTCTACATCACCCTGTATACGAATATGCGTCACGGGCCTTTTTTATAGCCAATTTAAAAAAATGCATGTTTGCATCACCACGTAGTTACGCATCACCCTGTAAAGATCTAAATATTTTCTGAGCAAGGACCACATCCGTGACTACAACTTTTATATACAACATTTTTTGACATCTTCTACAGTAGTGGAGTTATCGACCGAGCCGGTACTGAATACTCACCCTGTATTTTTGTCGGAAAGTGTAGATTAAACAACGCTATTGTTTGAGGTGTTAATATAACGAGATATTCTCATAAATGTTAATGGCCAAGAAGGGTGTTATGTTTAATATGCAATTACAAACAAAAAGTATCCAAAAAATATAAACCGCTAACGCCGCAGAAGATACGTGGACAAAGAAATTAATTACAAGGCAATTAAGTTTCATTATAATGAAATTAATTCGAGGTTTAACAAATCGCGGCTCCTTTTACACCTTTTTTTTTAATTTTTTGTAAATACGGGTACTTGACCGAAAGCTTTAGCATATAATAAAGTGTAACTGACCTATGTCATTCGAGCTACGGGTCAATGTTTGTCTGGACGATTGGGCCCACGAGGAACTGGCAAATAGATTGATATACCCAGCTCTTATTATCCTTTTAGTATTTTGCAACTACGGAATTTATGTACCAAGGGGTAATCATAGAGCAATGGGACAGGAAAAACAAGAAATACAAGCAAGGATCAGCAAAGGAAACCAGAAGTATGAAGCCCTGAAAAATCTTGCGAAATCCAAATATGTATCCAGAAAGACCAAAGAGAGGATTTATACAACTGTTATAAGACCAACAGCGACATATGCTTGTGAGACGTGGACTATGAACAAAGAGGAGGAAGAAAAAATTTTAAAATGGGAAAGAAACATGTTGAGAGCTATTTATGGAGGCATAAGGACAAATGAGGGATGGAGGAGAAGAACAAACCAGGAACTGGAAGACATGTATAATTTGTATAAGAACCCCAATGTTATATAGCAGTCATCAAAGCGCAGAGAATAAGGTGGCTGGGACATGTCGAGAGGCTGAATGCGATGAGAATGGCAAAACTAGTCCTCAACCGGGGACTAACAGGAAAAAAGGAACGGTAGACCAAGGGAGAGATGGCTGAAGAAGGCAGGAGATGATTTAAAGAAAATTAATATTAAACACTGGAAAGAGAACACAGCAGGCAGAAATAAGTGGCGTGGAATAGAGCAGGATATACTCAGAAATAGGCGGTGAAAGTATCCAAAGACAATTTCAAATTTTTAGCGGTATAAGATCAGACTGTACTCATTTCTGCCCTAGGCCTTCATGGCCAGTTGTGCAAACTAATAATAATAGTATTTTACAACAGACGTTTGTTTTTAAGTGTCTAACGTATATGTTTTTCATATGTTACTGTACATATTCATATTGATCAACTAAATAAATTAGCGTGGAGTGTGCTAACTAGGCTCGAAGCAATAGAAATATATTACTATAAATACCTACCTGACATATGTTTAAAGTGTTTTGTCTTGTACCTGTAGCTTCAGGTGTGGAAACTGAATGAATTGAGGAGGTTTATCGAAACAACAGAATGAATAGAAAGTATGAACTTGATTTGACATTTTCGTTTAACGTTTTTTTTATAAGATATAGAAGCTTATCCAATGAACTAACATACACTGTTGTTATCTGTAAACCAAAAAATCGTGAATCGATGATAAATAATCAGGATATCGCGTGAACTCATGTAATCATTATAAAAAGGTCAGTCTTGTGAAGCATTATTCTTAATCCTGTGTACGTGACTTGCTTGCAAAATGGCATACTACCATCCGACCTAAAGAAGAGCACTGTTGTACCTGTTCCCAATACCCGAAATCCTGGAAAGTATGAAGACTTGCAGTCAATCAATCTCATGCCAGTTGTTGAAAAATTTTTGGAGATATTAGTCCATGGGGAGCTTGTTGATCACCTGATCAAGAATGAAATCCTGTATGAAGGCCAACCTGGATTCAGACAAGGGCACTCATGTGAAACAGCGTGACAGTTAGTGTGTGCAAAGTGGAAAAAAGAAATTGATGAGGGTAAAATTATTGTGACTGTATTTGTGGATTTGAAACGTGCATTTGAAACGATAGATCGGAAAAGATTACAGGAAAAATGTGAGAAATATGGTTTTAAGGGAGTTGTTCTGAAATGGTTAAAAGATTATCTAAGCAATAGATGGCAAAGGGTTAAAACAGAAAATGCTTATTCCGAACGTATCAAAGTTGAACATGGTGTTCCACAAGGCAGCGTCTTGGGCCCATTACTATTTCTTATATACATAAATGACATCCAACATTTTCTTAAAGAATCCTTTATTAGACTTTTTGCAGATGACACATTAATTTCAGTGAGTGGCTCCAATATTGAACATGTTGTTGAAATAGTAAACAGAGGAATGATACACCACAGTGAATGGCTCAAATGTAACGAGATTAAACTGAATATTCAAAAAACAAAGGATATGGTAATTGGCTCAAGACATAACTGTCAACTTGTTAGCGGTAATCTATCTGTTAAAATAGATGATACTAACATTAGTGTTGTAGATCAAATTAAATATTTAGGTGTTCAAATTGACCAACAGTTAAATTTTAGTAAGCATGTGGATTATATTTGTAAAAAATAGGTAAAAAAATAGGATACTTTCGCAGAATTGCTCCAAAACTTTCTAATTCGTGTAAAAGGGTTATGTATAATACTATAATTTACCCTCATTTCACATATTGTTCGTCTTTGTTAATTTCATGCTCTCCTGAAGATAAGCATAAATTGCAGCTACTATTAAATAAGTGTATAATAATAATAATTTAAAATTTTTGAGCATTGAGCAAATCATACAGGAAGCTAATTTGGTGCTTCTATTTAAAATTATAAATAAGAAAGCACCAAATTATTTTGAAAAATTTATGTGTAAGCGAATGGATGTCACAGCCTATAATATAAGAACTAAAGATCATTACTGCATGGATCGATATCGCTACAAATCAATGGAAAAATCGTTATTTATTGAAGGTTTGAAATGATATAATAAACTGCCTCTGATTATAAAAAAACTCACCAGATGTACATATATTCAAAAAAAGGTCAAGAGCAATGTATTTCCATATGTCATACTGTATTTACTATGATATTGTATATATGTTACTAACAGCTTTGTGTCTTAACTAGCTTTTTGCTAAATAAAGTTCATTCATTCATTCATTCACTGGTACTGCTTAACATTGAACTGCCTTTACAACAAAGTAGTAATAAGGTTTTTTAAATTACCCCAAATTGATCGAAACAGCCAATCTAGCGAACTTATTTCAGGGCTCTGGCCAAGGTGGCTCTCTCACTGGACAAAAGCCGGCTGAGGTTACTTGTGAGCCTGCTATCTGGTCATAACACCCCTAGACGTCACTTGTATTTGATGGGGGTGACAAGTGACCCGACGTGTGCACGCTGTGTAGAGAAGGAAGTTATCGGCACAAATTCTGTATCGCTGTGACGCCCTTGTATATCACAGGCGGACTATACTAGGTTCAAGCTTGATTTACATAAATAACATCTTAAATTGCGATCCAAAATCAGAATTTATTCACTATGCAGATGATACAACTAAAATAGGCAGGATTATTGGGAGCTTGGTGTCTCTCAAACTCGCTGAGTCTAAACCATACAAAAACAAAACAAGTTGACTATTGAATAGTTTGCTCATCAGAAGAGAAAGATCAGAATGTGAAATTCCTATGCGCAACTGTCATGGAGAATTCACCAAGAAAAGGTTCTGTTATTGTGTATGGTGGACTACAGCAGGTATAGTCCAATATGAGCCATCACTGCTTAAATCTACTCGGCACAGCTCAACAGAGCTGCGGTCGGTTCTAAGTCAAAAACAGCCTGTTTTGGCGAACAGAAAAGGTGTTGTCTTCCATCCAATATAATGCAAGACCACATACAGAAAGACTCACCCAGGAAAGTATGGCGCGACTCCACTGAGAAATTCCACCTCACCCTCCATGCTCACCAGACCTTGCCCCGAGTGACTACCACCTGTTTTTGGCCTTGGACAACCAAATGCGGTATCGGCTTTGGAAAACGAGATGACACACTTCTTCAGTTCCCAAAAGCAAGATTTTTATAAAAATGGGGTATATAGTCTTGTGTCTAGATGAACAAGGGTAATACTTGCTGAGGGTGATTATTTTTCTGAATAAATCTAAGTTTAACCAAAGTTTACGGAATACATATAAGTTGGATCACTCCGCAAAAATATCAAAACGACCTGCCCCTTACTCCGTCTCCCCGGTACACCGGTAGCAGTGTACCGACGTCAGCCGGGAGATACGGGGCGGCGCAAAGTAGAGGTTGAACGTGTTTAACGCGAAGTGTATACAGAGTCTCAAAAATATCAGATTTTGTTATCTCGGATTTGTTTGCAGGAGATGGATAATATTTTTAGAAGTTTGGTTTTATCAATTACATCTATTAACGGATGGCAGATGACAACCGATCCATTGTTATTTTGTGGCAAACCTTGAAATGTAAAGGATATAAATACAGGGTGTTTCACGGCGATTAAGACAAGCAATATGTCGGAACTGGGCAGTAGTAGAGAATTATAATTTTGGGGATGTAAATTAGAGCAGATGTTGTGTCTTTTTTTGTCAGTGTACTACCCAATGAGGTATTTGTTTTTGGTCACGTGACATTCGATTCAAAATTATTACTGGGACACCCTGTACATTTGTGCCTTTCTGTGTTCCTCCCGATAAAGCAATTCCAACAAACTAACACACTTGGGGTCTAAAGTGATTAATTCAAGACCTACAGGTACTTAAAGGATTGTATCACGCTAAAAGCGTATAGTGAGACAAATTATTCATTCGGTGGTCTTACCACACCACCCAGCGACATTCTAAATTATATTTTAGAGCTCGGAAATATTTTTATTGATAACTTTAAAAATTTAGTTTCTACAGAGGCAATTAGAATGACACTGAAAAACAAAATGTCAAAAACAATTTATTCACATCCATGTAAAGCATTTCCACATGATTATCTTCTAAAATTGTACATATGAGGTCGAATATACTATACCATAAATTTTTTAAGCTGTGGTTCCAAAAATAAGCCAAATAAACAAAACGTTAAGGTAAAAATACTACAGCACCTGTGAACCAATTTTTACTTATCTACGAAATAGCTACAATAAGTGAAGTCATTTGAAATTCATTAGTGTATTAGCAAAATAAATGCTATATTTGTATTTGCATGTCTAAATCGGCTGTCAATACTTAGTCTTTCAATGACCCTCGTATATACGTAAAACTCAGGCGCTATCAAGTCCCCGCTAAAAGATCCTCGTACTTGGGCAAAAACCAACGCAAAAACCAACTGGCGCGTGCGGCCGCGGCTTCGCTTTGATGTCAGTTCTTCAAAGTGCCGACGGAGAGTGATCCAACTTATATGTATTCCCTAAACTTTGGCTTAACCCATTTTTTTGTGTAACTATTTCTTAACCTTCAAAACAGCACAACTTTTTTGGTTGCCTGAACAAATGAGGCGTTTCTCGGAAAAACATTATAAGTCAATTTTTGGCAAAATTTAGATAATGGCATCATCGCACTTCTAACATCCATATACATGAATAGAAATAATTATTTCTCGAAAAAATGTTATAGGTTCCGTACTATTTACAGAGGAAAATTGACTTGTTCTTCTAAAAACATCATAAGTCCATATTCTTTCACCTAAGAAAGCCATTTGTTGATATAAATTGTCACGCAAACTTTATAACAAAACAGTACAACACAGCACCTGACACTGCTGGTAACTTTGTCATCGACAACGAGGTGGACAACGATGATAATATAGTAGTGTAGTGGTTGCGAAGACTGAGATATCGGGTTTTTTGGTTAGCCAGAGTTGATTGTTTCAGTTAGTTTGTTTTTGTGTCAGGTATAGTTGTTCACTATCACTCTTTCTTGGTTTTTTGTATCGAAATTTATTTTATTTTCATGCTGTTTGTATTAAGGACACTAATTTGTTAACCTTTTCTCTCAAAAACCTATGTCCATGTATTTTTTGTGTTTTCTTCATATGTGTTTCACAATAAAATAATTACTGCTTGTGGACGATGTGTCTTATACACTTCTACTTCTACCATATATGGCAATAAATCAATCTATTCTAAGTTTTACATGCTGGGAAGTTTTCTTCATTTTCCCAAATATGTTAGTTTGGACTAATGACGTTTTTCCGATAAACGCCCCAAATATTTGGGTCCCTTGTCATAGCCAAGGTATTCTAGTTTTTTCTTTTGGGAGTGTTAATCATTTCTTCTTCTTTCTGGATTCTGTGTCGTATTCCACATTTGATACCCTATCAGTCCAAGAGATCCTCATCAGCATACTTCGATAACCCCATCTTTCGAAAGCCACCAGTGTATCTAGTTCATTCTAAAACCTGTACATTCGAATGTCTCTTACCCTGTTAGCTGTGAACCTGAAACGTCTATGGATCTCTTGTAGTAATCGCAGAGTAAATTTGCAAATAAAACTGCCATAAGATATCGTCACGGCATCATGTTGTACTGACCTTGACTTTTAGCGACACAGCTGCATAGGAAGATTTCTTTTGAAGTGTTACCCAGTGTTTTTATCTCACAACGAATACAATCAGAACATGCACGTTTCCAGTTACTACGCTACGAGCTTTGAATTAATTAATTTTATACTATGTAGTACGTATGGAACGAAGATAATGCTCAACCATACATGTGTAGTTAGACGTACTGGCGATATTATCGAATTTTAGGAATTTGGTTATCAGTAAACTGCGTAGAACTGACACTAATGTCGATGAGACAAGTTTCGACAGGTTCTGAAACTATATACCACATCCAGTGATAATAGTAGTAGTGCCTAGTAGTAGCAGTAGTGACGAAAAACTATGTCAATTATTGTATCCGGGTTACTCACGTTATTCGACATGGCTAAAGTATCTGATGAAAAAAAATGGAGTCAAGTTGATTGACTCAGTACTTCCCACACATAATGATGATACCATTTTATTATTTCCCATTGCATGAAGCTATAGTCTAAAATCCCCTTGCAGCTAAATTATCGCCCATCCGCTCGCAAAAACAACATCCAACACAAAAACCCTCGTAAATAGTTTCTTGCGTCTCCCTCCTTAGGAACTAGGGCGCCACAGTTTTTTTCTGCTTGCTTGAACTGGACGATGCCAAACGATCAAGAGCCTCCAACCCGTCTAAAAACCAAGTTTGAGCTGATTTTATGTTTTTGATTTTTTTGATTTAATTATTGCTGCGCCGCCACTGACACGGTTTTTCAAAAACAAAGTCGTTTTCCATTCTTGCAGCGGTAATAAATTCTGTCAAAATTTTATTAAAAATCAATTCAATAATTTTCGCGTTACGCAATATAGAACGATCTAAAACAATTCTGGTATATAATCATAAATTCCAAGCCCCTTGGTTTTTATAATAAGCAAGGCAATGTTCGGATGTACGTAAAAAGTGTATTATGCTGGTAGGTTTCTCATTCAAAGATCAATGGACAACCCATTATGAGTACAACAATTTTTTCAGTTTTACAACCCCACACCCTCTAACCACCCCAAATTCACCCTCACCCAAAAAAACGTAGAAAATGATCAGAGACCCCTAAAACGCCTAAAACAAAGTTTGAGCTGTTTTTATATTTTTAGTTTTTTTATTATTGCCGCGCCGCCACTGACCCAATTTTTCCAAAACATACGCGTTTTCCATCCTCGCCTTGGGAGTAATACTATGTCAAAATTTCATTAAAATCAATTGAACAATTTTCGCGTTGCCCGATATCGAACGATCTAAGACACTACTCGTATGTATACATCATAAATTCTAAGTCCCGTGGTTTCTATAATAAGCATGCAACGTTCGGATGGACCTGAAAAAGTGTATCATGCCGCTAGGTTTTTCATTCACATATCAATGGACATTACGAATACAACAAATTTTTCGTTATTACAACCCCCCAGCTCCCAACCACCACAAATTCACCCCCATCCAAGAAAAAGTAGAAAATGGTCAGAAACCCCTAAAACGCCTAAAAACGAAGTTTGAGGCATATTTGAAATTTTTCGTTTTTTGCTAATTACTCCACCCCCCGTATAACGATTTTCAAAATTATAGGAACATTACCTACTACGACCCCACAGCACATTGCTGCCTAAATGTAGTCACAATCCGTTCAGTGGTTACTGAGATTACGTGGCTAGAAAAACGCGTACAGACAGACAGACCGACGGAAATGAGTGACGTGGATTTTCGTTATGTAGACATCATAAAACGCCCAAAAAACGTATTTTCTCGAAATCCAAAAATTTTCGCGATCACAATACTCCCCTCACCTATCGGTGTGGGAAGTAAAAAAATAGTAATTTTGGATGGATACGGTCCAATTAAGGCTACATTTTAAAAATATTTTCACGCTATACAGGGCGTCTCCAAAACACGAAACCTAAGTTATATTTTTTTAAATAGAACAACCTCTATTTTATTGTATATTCAGATTCCTTGGTAAATTCTAGTGTGACTTTATGTGTCACACATGGGACTTGGAGCGAACCGTTTTTAGTATAGGTAGATATCAGGAAAACATTGAATATAACTATGAAGTGGAAGGAAGTATAATCACCCTAATCACAATCAACCTAACCTAAGAAAAAATCATTCACGCTGTTTGTTTATAGGTAGTATTACCTCTTCAAAAGTAGTTTTCTAATCGTTGTATGACTTAATGGAAGTACCTAGATAAAATAATAAATATAAAGTAAAAAATGCAAAATTTCAGAAGGTACATCATCTTAAGTTTCCGTTCATCGAGAAATGTCTGCTTTGTGTTATCTCTTCAATGATTAGGCTTTCTCCCTTATCTGAACGAGCGGTTTTCCACAGATTAAACAAGGTACATTTCCAAAAATAGTAGCAGTATCTTCGATAAGTGTGTCAAATACTAATTGGATTGTAATATGGAAGAAAGTGTGTAGTTAGTTTTTTTGGTCAAGGTCACTGGATAACAATGATAATTACAGAATATTTATTTTGCCTTACGTACATGGACTGACTAAAAAAATTCTGTTACATCAATAATGACTCAGTTTGAAGTTAGTCAGAGTAAATCGAACTACTAATACTACAGTATTTTCCCATCACAAAATTTGTCTTTTTTATCGTTCCTGTGCATATACAAAGAGAGTATCTAAGAATTATGATAAAAAAATTGGATTTGAGATTTTGCATCTTTTACTTCCCACACTGATAGGTGAGATGAGTATTGTGATGTGAAATGCAAACAAAATGTTATTTTTACCCCTTTTTACTATAATACAAAGGTATATGTCAGGTATTTATAATTATTATCGATAGTAAATTATTGTTTCATCATAAGAATGTAGTAACTTGAATTTCTTGTCATCATTATCATCATTTGATAGACTAACAATCCAGTGATCAAAATGTACTGGTTTTGTGGAATCTGATTGGTTCAGACTAGCAATGGGGTATTTTCCGAGCAAAATTTTATGACGGAATATAGATGTTACGTCCCCAAAAATCATGTAACGAACATTTTTACGTTTTATTGTAAACGCGAAGTGGATTAAAATCCCCTCCACAGTTCAAACATAAAATTTCGCGCCAAAGCTGTGACGTAATAAATCTTAGCGTGACGTAATAAGTCCTTTCTGGTGCTATCCTTAGAATGTGACTCTACTTTGTCCTCTGACCTCCTTTTCTCCATCTACAAACATAACCTCCGCTTCGTATTGACATTGACAGATGTTTGTTTACATCATTTCATCATGGTTAATTTAGATACCGTGACAGTCGTGATACCAGGAGAGGTTATGTATGGCATGACACTAGTGACAGGTTGTTTAAGAATGACGAGTAAAATTGTAAATGTGTGTAATATAGTCACATCCTATCTACATCCGGCATAAAAATGACTTTTGATTGGTTGATTTCTTTGGCGGGAGGTTTAAGAGATTTAAATGAGCTCTTTTCAAAGGGATGGTTTTCAAACTCTATCTTTACTCCACGTGGGCAGAAAAAAATAGAGCAAACAGTGCCATCATTACAAATTAGATACAAGCAATCCATTTCAGCCATTAAACAGGCAACATTAGCAAGTTGGAAAATACCCCATTACTAAACTCTTTGTTAAACAAGAAAATGCAATTTTTCACCAATTTAGGATGGAAAATCAGACTGGAAAAGCTACTAGATGGTTCGTAATGGTCGACTGTATATAAAGCATGTCACTTTTCACCTTTTTGAGGTAACCTTGAAGAGAAATCAATAATTTTCAGAGAACTTTGACAGATGCATGTTGTTGAATAGGCTGCTCTGATTGGTCAAAGCCTTTGTTAAAATGCGCGTGTTGATAAAATCGGGCCTAAATGTTCTATAACAAAAGGCGAGACAGAAAAATCAGCACTCAGTGAACCTGTTGAAGAGCTGGCTCACAGGGTAAGCAATATTCTTAAAAAAGAACAAGGAAATGGTGAAAACATATCCGCACCGTCAGTTACGAAACTGTTAGTGGCAAGGGACTGAATCATCTTCACACTGCTCGTGTGTATGAATCACAATCTTCGTTTCCCATGTCCCCTCTATTGTCCAAATAGAGTTTATGTACACGTATACCTGTGCGACTGTACAGTTATCTTAGGTGATTACTAATAGTACCCTTTGCTGGTGGATATTTGTTATAGGTACACTGAGAGAACGACCTCCGCACTTGCTTATTCACCGCTATCGTCTAAAAGCACGTTCTCACGAGTCATCTTTAGTTAACCGACTGAAGTTGATCAACAAAAGTGGAATACGACTTGAATGAGTTTATAGTTCACACATTTCAACAGAAACTGTCCGATTGTTTCAGTTGATCGGCAAACCAGTACATGTTCTTTTTTGTAAATTGTTCTGATAATCTCAATTTCATTCTTTACATGAGTAATAGTAAGATCAGAGATATCCATTTCCTTGACAGTAGTGCTCAGAGGATTTTCTCGAGCATCTTTTACTTCCCACACCGATAGGTCCGTCGGTCCGTCGGTCCGTCTGTCTGTCTGTCTGTCTGTCTGTCTGTCTGTCTGTCTGTCTGTCTGTCTGTCTGTCTGTCTGTCTGTCTGTCTGTCTGTCTGTCTGTCTGTCTGTCTGTCTGTCTGTCTGTCTGTCTGTCTGTCTGTCTGTCTGTCTGTCTGTCTGTCTGTCTGTCTGTCTGTCTGTCTGTCTGTCTGTCTGTCTGTTTGTTGGCGTTTTTCTAGCCTCGTAATCTCAGTAACCGCTGCATGGATTGTGATGAAACTTGGGCAGCCATATGCTGTGGTGTCGTGTAGGTAATGTTCCTATAATTTTAGAAATCGTTGTACGGGGGGCGGAGTAATTAGCAAAAAACAAAAATTTCCAAATACTCCTCAAACTTCGGTTTTAGGCGTTTTAGGGGTTCCTGATCATTTTTTACTTTTTTTTGGGTGAGGGTGAATTTGGGGTGGTTAGGGGGTGGGGGGTTGTAAAACTGAAAAAAATGTTATATTCATAATGGGCTGTCCATTGACTTGTGAATGGAAAACCTAGCGGCATAATAGACTTTTTGAGACCCATCCGAACATCGCCTTTCTTATTATAGAAACCCAGGGACTTAGAATTATTTCTGGGTTGTTGAGTGTTGTTTTAGATCGTTATATTATTATATTGCGTAACGCAAGAATTATTGAATTGATTTTAATGAAATTTTGACACAGTATTACTACCGCGGCGAGGATGGAAAACGCGTATGTTTTGAAAAAATCATTTCAGTGGCGGTGCAGCAATAATAAAAAAACTAAAAATTATAAATACACTTCAAACTTTGTTTTTAGGCATTTTAGGGGTTCCTAATCATTTTCTACTTCTTTTGGGTGAGGGTGAACTTGGGGCGGTTGGGGGGGGTTGAGAGGTTGCAAAACTGAAAAAAATTTGCTGTATTCATAATGGTAGCAACATATTACACTTCTTTAAGTCCATCTGAACATTGGCTTGCCTATTACAAAAACCAATTTTGTGATGTATACATACGAGTTTTGCTTTTTTAAATGAAATTTTGACACAGCATTTAGTGCCGCGGCGAGAATGGAAAACACGTCTGTTTTTGAAAAATCGTGTCAGTGGCGGCGCAGCAATAATAAAAAAAACTAAAAATATAAAAACAGTTCAAACTTCGTTTTTAGATGGTTTGGAGCTCGGTTTGGAGGCTCCTGATCGTTTCGCATCGTCCAGTTGAAGCATGCAGAAAAAAACTGTGGCGTCCTAGCTTCTAAGGAGGGAGACGCAAGAAACTATTTACGAGAGTTTTTGTGTTGGATGTCTTTTTGCGGGCGGGTGGGCGATGATTTGGTTGCAAGGGATTTCAAACTATAGCTTCATGCAATAGGAAAAGAATAAAGTGCTATTATCATTATGTGTGGGAAGTACTAAGTCAATCAACTTGACTCCATTTTTTTCTTCACTTTTAGTTTCAAAAATTTCCTTATAACACTTTCCGACCATTTGGCGCTCATTATTCTATTAAACTATTTCACTTTTCAATCTTCTATAGGAAAATGCACACGAGTACATGTGCCGCAGAACGTATTAAGCGTTCTTCACTGTTTACAAACGATGAACGTCAGTTCACACATTTCAGGACAAGTTTCAACTTAAAAGCGATCGGTGATAATACGTCAGTTAATCAGCAAAAGTTTGACTGGGTCAAACTTTTGTCGAACAACAAAAAAGTTGATCAACTC
The DNA here is from genome assembly GCA_951848785.1 of Callosobruchus maculatus. Lineage (NCBI taxonomy): Eukaryota > Metazoa > Arthropoda > Insecta > Coleoptera > Chrysomelidae > Callosobruchus > Callosobruchus maculatus. The sequence goes on from CATOUR010000235.1 coordinate 1,077,433, forward strand.
AATTGAAAGGAAGGTTCTCACAACAGTTTTCATTCGACTTTTTTTGATCAACTACAGTCGGTCAACTAAAATCTATAACCAACTACTACAAATCAAATTAAATAAAAAAATGGGAGATCATCGAAACGATGACATTGAATATGGCGAATTATAATGATTCAAAAAGTAATTATATGCATACACGTAATATTAATATATCCAAGTTGGTTCTTATTTTAGAACAGTTGACAAAATAAATGTCTCTCCTATAAAGATTCTAGACTTCCTGAGGTGAAACTGTAGATCAAGGGTGTCGGAAATTATTGATCTTTGTTCTGCGAGACTGAAACTTGGAACATAGGCCGATTTTGTAATCACCACCCTCAAATTATCCAGGATACGGGATTTCATAATGATAGAAAGTCGTATAGAGATTTTAGATTTTTTGAGCTGAAACTGTAGATCAAGGGTGTCGGAAATGTTTGATTTTTATTCTGCGAGACTAAAACTTAAAACATATAGGCCGAATTTGTAATCACCACCCTCAAATTATCCAGGATACGGGATTTCATGTTGATAGAAAGCCGAACAAAAATTTTAGATTTTTGTGCTGAAACTGTAGATCAAGTGTGTCGGAAATCTTTGGTCTTTGATCTGCGAGAATAAAACTTGAAAGATAGGCCGGATTTGTAATCAGCACCCTCAAATTATCCAGGATACAGGCTTTCATAATTATAGAAAGTCGAATAGAGATTTTATGTTTTTTGAGCTGAAACTGTAGATCAGGGGTGTCGGAAATATTTGATCTTTGCTCTGCGATACTAAAACTTAAAACATAGGCCGAATTTGTAATCACCACCCTCAAATTATCCAGGACACGGTATTCCATATTGATAGAAAGCCGGATAAGGATCTTAGATTTTTTGAGCTGAAACTGTAGATCAAGGGTGTAGGAAATTTTTGATCTTTGTTCTGTGAGACTGAAACTTAAAACATAGGCCGGATTTGTAATCACCGCCCCCAAATTATCCAGGATACGGGATTTCATAATGATAGAAAGCCGAATAGAGGTTTTAGATTTTTTGAGCTGAAACTGTAGATCAAGGGTGTCGGAAATGTTTGATCTTTGTTCTGTGAGACTGAAACTTAAAACATAGGCCGAATTTGTAATAACCACCCTCAAATCATCCAGGACACGGGATTTCATGTTGATAGAAAGCCGAACAAAAATTTTAGATTTTTTATGCTGAAACTGTAGATCAAGTGTGTCGGAAATCTTTGGTCTTTGTTCTGCGAGACTAAAACTAAAAAGATAGGCCGGATTTGTAATCAGCTTCCTCAAATTATCCAGGATACAGGGTTTCATAGTTATAGAAAGTCGAATAGAGATTTTAGATTTTTTGAGCTGAAACTGTAGATCAAGGGTGTCGGAAATACTTGATCTTTGTTCTGCGAGACTAAAACTTAAAACATAGGCCGAATTTGTAATCACCACCCGGAAATTATCCAGGAGACGGGATTTTATGTTGATAGAAACCCGAACAAAAATTTTAGATTTTTTGTGCTGAAACTGTAGATCAAGTGTATCGGAAATCTTTGGTCTTTGTTCTACGAGACTAAAACTGGGCCAGATTTGCCGAACAAAGATTTTAGACTTTTTGAGAACTAAAGATCAAGGAACCCGAAATTTTTCATCCTCTGTCTGCGAGACTGAAACTGAAAACAGGTCAGATTTGTGTGTTCCATTAGCATACCATAGCCTTTGACCTTAGATCCATTAACACTGCTTGTTCTAATCTCACTACATTTTCCTCAGTGTATATAATCGGCGTACCCTTTCAAGGGATTGTATTCACCAGAAATAATGCTATGAGGTAGAAGCCTTTTATTTACATCCACTGACGTCAAAGAGAAGTACTCTCAATTAGGGCAAAGCAGATGATACCCAACTCTTATTAAGTATGTGCATATAGATATAAATCAGGTTCTTTATATGTATAGATAATACCCATACCAGTTTAAGGCCCTTTTTGAAAGGTCGGGATTGTGTACTTATTGCTTTTGCATCGACATAATATTAAATGGTTTATCTACTTTCAGTAAATTATAGAGCGATTGCCAGACGACCTTTGAACAGGTACTACCTATAAACTAAATAGTTAGAAAAAATGTTAGAAAAAATGAAGTCAAGTTGATTGACTCAGCACTTCCCACACATTACGGTGATAGTTTCTGAGATCCCCTTGCAACCAAATTATTGCCCCCCCCCCCCAAATTCTCTTATGCCGCTAGGTCTTTCCTTCACAGGTCAATGGAGAGGCTATTATCAATACTACAAACTTTTCAGTTTCACAGCCCCCCACCCCCCAACCACCTCAATTTCGCCCCTCCCAAAAAAAGGTAGGAAATTATCAGGAACTCCGAAAACATCTAAAAACGAAGTTTGAGCTGTTTTCATACTTTTAGTTTTTTGATTATTGCTACGCTGCCACTGACACGATTTCTAACAACCATACGTGTTTTCCATCCTCACCACGGTAATAATACTGTGTAAAAATTTCATTAGAATCAATTTAATACTTTCCACGTTACAAAATACAAAATGATCTAAAGCAATAGATACTCGTATGTATAGGTACAAAAAATTCTAAGTACCTTAGTTTCGGTAATAGTCAAGGCAATGTTCGGATGGACCTAAAAAGGTGATTTATGTCGCTAGGTCTTCCTTCACAGCTCAATGGACAGCCTATTTTATGAATACAATAAATTTTTTAGTTTTTCAACCCCCTTCCCCCCAACCACCCCAATTTCACCCCCACCCCAAAACAACGCAGAAAATGGTCAGGAACCTACTATTCTACTACTATTTGTACTATTTCTGCGCCGCCACTGCCACGATTCATAAAAACCATACAGGCTTTCCATCCTCGCCATGGTAGTAATACTGTGTCAAAATTTCATTGAAATCAATTCAGCCGTTTCCTCGTTACACAATATAAAACGATCTAAAGCAATACTCGTATGTTTACACCAGAAAAAATTCTTTGGTATGGTTTCTGTAATAGGCAAGGCAATGTTCGGATGGACCTAAAAAAGTTATTTATGTCGCTAGGTCTTTCTTCACAGGTCAGTGGACAGTCTATTATAAAAACAACAAATTTTTCAACTTTACAACCCCCCACCTCCCAATCACCCCAATTTCACCCCCTCCCAAAAAAAAGCAGAAAATGTTGAGGAACACCTGAAACGCCCAAAAACGAAGTTTGAGGAAAATTTAAAATTTTTGGTTTTTTGATAATTACTCCGCCGCCCTTACACCGACTTTCAAAATTATAGCAGCATTATCTACTACGACCCCGTAGCATATCGCTACCCAAATTTCATCACAATCCATGGAGCGGTTCCTGAGATTACGAGGGTAGGAACACGCGACACACAGACAGACAGACCGACGGAAATGAGTGACGTGGATTTTCGTTATGTAGACATCATAAAACGCCCAAAAAACGCCTTATCTCAAAATCGAAAATTTTCGCGATCACAATACTCCCCTCACCTATCGGTGTGGTAAATAAAACAAAAAATATGCTTTTAAAAAACATCGAGCTAAAAAGTTATTTTTAAAATAAGCTTAAAACAACAAATGAGCGAAAAAATCCTAGTAGTATAGTGAAAAAAGCGAGTTGAATACTATGCTTTATGACCGAATATATGAATAGTACGATTTAAATGCATGATAATTACACAATACTGACAACTTAACCTCACTTCTCTGTCACTTAAATAAATACTGTCACTGTTCGATTTAGCGCTTGAGGTTTCACAGCGACATTTGCAGTTATTACAGCGTCTGTCTAATCCTATGCATTTCCAAGAGATCAGTACTATACTCGGTCCACCGAACAAAAAGAGCGCAAAACATTCATGGTGTTCACGTGCTCTCGATATTTGCGAGACCTGTTTACACGGTAACCACCGACGGTAACAGTCAGTCCTTCCAGGAACGACAAATGGACGGTGCTATACAATAGTGACGTGAGCCACCGATCTCTTGTTTTGAGAAAATTAGTTTTGTATCAAGCTGCCTTCTGGACTGTACTAGTTAAAAAACAAAGTTGTTTTTCCTCAATCTCTGAATCTGAATCACGACCACTTCTTCCAAAGTCAAGAGACTTTAGAGATTCTTTCAAATGAGAGATGATTATGCAAAACGTGAATGAGCTTGGAGACCAGCTTAATATTATGACCATCGTAGGATTGGGACCATATGAGTTTTGTTAATAGAAGCGTGTTTATTTGTATTTACATATTTACGTGAGTAGGAACCAACTTGCTTATGCGTACTCATCCTAGCTTCATATTCTAATCAAATATTGAAAATACTCCTACCTAGTCTGCCGACGAATATACCATCAAAGAATACGTTCAACCTAATCTTGTACAGTTTTGATATAATATTTCATCTAGCAATCTACACTAACGACTTATAGTTTTTCAGTAATGGTGTATGTCACACATATTGTGGATTATAATACTGCTATATTTATCCAGCGGAAAAACAGGGTATAAAAAAATGTCATGTTCATGTTCATGTGTTTTCGATGTTTGGCAAACCTATTTAGACCACAATACGACCGCGGCCATATTATGAGGAGGCGTCGACAAATAGCTGCGTATTTGATTCTCCGGGAAATGTGGCCTGTTCTCCAAATTTGCCTGTACCAGGCGTGTGCTTAGGCATTGGCATTTCCAAGTGATGTAAACTTGCCTCTGACCAACTCACTCATTGCTCACCTGTTTTCCTGTTTCCCCGCTGGATGGTTATTAATGAATTTCTTCATTAGTTTATTGGTTTGACAATATGGAATAGGAACTTGCCTACAGATGTCGCCAATATGTGAACAGTGGTTTAATTAGGACATTTATGCAAAATGTAGAATGGAACGTCCAGGTTTTGGTATCAAATAAACGATTATAACCAAAATTATGTTAAATTCCTTATGGCACAACGCCATCCACATCGTGTTCGTTTCAAGAGGCGGTCTGCTGTGGTATAAGCTTGGCTACGGCCAGGCGACAAGAATTCACTCATCTTGCACGTGATCACTCTTTTTCTTCGCTGGACAGAGTATAGTATCCAGTGGGCGGTGTTCATAACCCACGGCTGAACCGTGAGTTATGGAATATAACCCACGCTGTTTGTTTATAGGTAGTAAAACCTGTTCAGAAGTAGTTTGGTAACGGCTGATTAACGTATTGGGAGTAGATAAAGGTATCAATCATCTGCCTGTCATTTCTTTTTCAAGGGTGGTTCAATAGATATATCCACTGCGCCAGAAAAAAGTAATTTCAAACTGTAAACTCCCTGGACTACGTCTCATATCAGTAAGCAAACAAGCTGTACAAACGTGCGAATTGTTTATGACATTTTCTAGCAAGGCAGACACACTGGTGCCATTGACTGATAAGTGAGACCAGCGCTTAGGAGATATATTTTTTTAATTTCATTTATCGTATAACAACTCCAATAAAATGATCATGTTGACTTTAGCTACATCAGACATCAATTTTATACAATCCTTTTGTACCAGGGCCGCTTGGAAAATAGATTTCTGCCATCAGACACTCGTGAAGGCATCTACGACTCCAAAGCTTGGAGCCAGAGCCTTTTTTTATAGTCAATCTCCCGCAAAGGCTGAAAGCCTATGGCGCTGCAAGAGGATAAGTGTCGATGCACGTTAGATTTAAAACGCTGCAGATTGTAGCCGTCAAGAAATAAAGATTCTCAGGCAGCTCATTCCACAGCGTCGAAGTTCTCCAAAAGAAGGAATGCTGGAGGAGACTAGTTCGGGGATTAGAGACGTCGACCTGGTAAGGATGAACCCACGTAGCCTTTCTAGCGTTCGTCGTTCGGACGGCCCTTGGAGTTATTATCTGGGAGAGCTCGCTCGAACATCTTCCGTTCACGTTGACCAAAAACTCCGTTGCAAAAAATTAACATTGGAGATGATTGGACATAATTCGATTTTTACTTCCCACACCATAGGTGAGAGGAGTATTGTGATCGCGAAAATTCTCGATTTTGATATAATACGCTTTTTGGGCGTTTTATGTCTACATAACGAAAATCCACGTCACTCATTTCCGTCGGTCGGTCTGTCTGTCTGTCTGTCCGTCCGTCCGTCCGTCTGTCTGTCTGTCTGTCGCTTTTTTCTAGCCTCGTAATTTCAGCAACCGCTGCATGGATTGTGAATAGGCGGCGGAGTAATTAGCAAAAAACAAAAAAATTAAATATTGCTGAAACTTCGTTTTTAGGCGTTTTATTGGTCCCTGATCATTTTCTATTGTTTTTTTGGGTGGGGGTGAAATTGGGGTGGTTGTGGGGTGGGGCGTTGTAAAATTGAAAAATTTGTTGCTTTCATAATAGGCTGTCCACTGACCTGTGAAGGAAAACCTGGCGACATAAATAACTTTTTTACGTCCATCCGAACATTGCCTTGCCTATTACAGAAAGCAAAGGACTGAATTTTTTCTGATGTAAACATACGAGAGTATTGCTTTATATCGTTCTATACTGTGTAACGAGGAAATTGTTGAATTGATTTTCATGAAATTTTTACACAGTATTACTACCGTGGCGAAGATGGAAAACGCGTATGGTTTTTATAAATCGTGCCAGTGGCGGCGCAGAAATAATAAAAAACTAAAAATATAAAAACAGCTCAAACTTCGTTTTTAAGCGTTTTAGAGGTTCCTGATCAGTTTCTGCGTTTTTTGGAGTGGGGGTGAAATTGGGGCGGTTGGGGGTTGGGGGTTGAAAAATTAAAAAAAATTTCTTGTATTCATAATAAGCTGTCTACTAACCTGTGAAGGAAGATCTAGCGACACAAATCACCTTTTTGGGTCCATCCGAACATTGCCTAGCCTATTACGGAAACTAAGGGACTTATATATATACATACGAGAATTTATTGGTTTAAATCGTTTTGTATTTTGTAACGTGGACACTATTAAATTGATTCTAATGAAATTTTGACACAGTATATTGTTACCGTGGTGAGAATGGAAAACGCGTATGTTTGTTAAAAATCGTGTCATTGGCAGCGTAGCAATAATCAAAGAACGAAAAGTATGAAAACAACTCAAATTCGGTTTTTAGATGTTTTAGGGGTTCCTCATCACTTCCTACCAGTTTTTTGGGTGGGGGTGCAAGTGAGGTGGTTGGGGGGTTGTAAAACTAAGAAGTTTGTAGTATCGATAATAGGCTATCCATTGACCTGTTAAGGAAAGACCTAGCGGCATAAGACAATTTTAGGGGAGGGTCTGGCGATTATTTGGTTGCAAGGGATCTCAGACTAAAGCTTCATGCTATGGGAAAATAATAAACTGTATCGGCGTAATGTGTGGGAAGTACTGAGTGAATCAACTTGACTTCATTTTTTAAGTCTTGATATCAAGTTTTTTGTCTTTCCTCTGAAATGGTTCTTGTTATAACATTGCTGTTTCTGCTAAGAATCCTTTACATTTTTAGGTCCTAATAAAAAGCCTTCCCATTAATTGCTCATCACCCTTTTACCGAGAATGACCCTTGAGATGAAATTCCTCCATCTCCGCAAGTCTCATAGTCAATTTGATCCCAATAGCCCCCTTTGGCGATTAAACGCTTTGAATATGAGCCAACCGCCAACCCTTGTGGCGGCAAAGGGCAACATCCAGATGGAGGCACTTGCCTAGCAGCCTAGCAGCCTAGCAGCTATCAATAGACATAAAAATAAAAGCGAAAGGGGGAAACGGCATCGTCATCGCCGCCGTCCTCTGTTGAGAGCGGAGACTGCATACAGGTGGTAATCATTATATCCCTGTTAGGGCATCAACCTTTAACTCAGTACCCTCCTAAAGCATTCGATCACTGGGACACGCACAGACATATAATCTGCCTCATGGGCGTCGCCGTAGCGGTGATGTCCAAGGTACGATGGAATATTTCGCGAATAGGACGAAGTAGTTTGGCCAGTGGTACCTGTATTACTTTTCTTCATTTCTAAAAAATACATTTTTACGTTAGTTTTATTTCATTAACCTTTCTGAAATTTAGTGCGCAAACACAGTGGGGCTTTTTAGTGTGCGTGCAAGTGCGTGCGAAGGCGTGCAGGTACCGCATGCAAACTAACCTACTCAACTGAGTTTTCCAACGCTTACCAGCGTCGGAAGCCGGCTTGAACGCCTTTATAGTAACAGAAATTTAGTTTGCTACCTGGTTTCGTCTGTGCCGGTCGAAGATGAGTATCCATATAGCTTCAGTGTTTGCGAAAACCCTATTTGGGATAAAAGACACAAGCTGCACTATAACCATACTTTAGACTCACTTTATATGTTCAACACTCAATTGATCCATGTACAGCCATATGCCTTCTCTGGCAATTTCCCTATTTATTTACTTTTTCAGTAATCTTGTATCTCACGAGTAAATAAATTATTATAATTGTTATATAACATATAATTCATAAATACTAAAAATTAGTAATATCAAAAAAATAGTATAACAAAACTGCTTACCTCAAAGTTATAACAAGCCTTTCTTCTGAGAAAATAGGTTGTTTGTGTAGATTGCACCATTTTCTTGTTAAGCGATATTCCACTTTGTCCAAAATATACTTAAACGTGTCCAGGGCCATTCTGGTATATTGAAAAAATCTTTGATTGTCATTCTTTAAGCTTTGGAATAAATGATGATATTCTCCATATTTTGTTCTTTTGCGATTAAGCGTATGTATACCAACTTTTTTCCTTTTCAATTTAGTGAATACCGATTCTAACGCAATAAAGTCGTCATCTAAAGAAGACGACATGCTTTCTACAGCGTGTCTAGATACGACTGGCAAATCTATACAAAATATAAAATATATGAGGTAACAAAATTAGCATTTAATGATGTTACAATTATATTATACCTGGCGGGCCAGCCCAAAGGATCTGTCTGACACGGAAATTCCCACTGAACCCAGGTCGTTCCTGATGCGTTGCCAAGTGCAGGAGCCTCCTTATGTAGCGCGTGCAATGTCACTGTTGTTCCCAATGCCTACAAAGCATATTATCTCAAAATCGATAATTTTCGCGATCACAATACTCCCCTCACCTATCGGTGTGTATCGGAAGTAAAAGCTATTTCAATATTAATGTTTAACAGAATAACAATGTACCCGACCAATGATATTACGAGACCAAAATATATATACACAACCACAACACTAGATATAGGCTAGGTGCCACAATAATTCCCAAACCAAACAAATCAGTCATGCGGCGGTCATATCTCAATTTAGAGCCAAAATGATACAACACTTCTACCTTTTGATACCAAAAACTTGAGCGATTCAAGCAGTCCCTACCAGAATGGATAGCTTCCTTGATAAGACGCGCACAAGAATTCGTTTAACATGTACAGTATCAGTCACATATTCATCTGATTGACAAATTTCAAATAAATGGCTCTAATGTATATGATGTGAATCTACATGTGTATGCACTAATAGTTCATTTGACAACTTCCCACCACGGATTTATCACAAACCGCTGATTGAACGAAAAAACGCCAAGACATGTCAAAATATTTGTCCCGAGAGACAACTTTTTAACCAAAAACTATTTCACCCCCTATTGTACCCTCTAGCCCCTCAGGGGAATAATTTCCAGTGGTCTTGCAACTGTTCCTCATTGTTTTGCCAATAATGGGCAACATTTTGAACCCTTATTGCATGCTTCCTATACCGTGCCTAGACGCAACTAGCCAATCTTTGTACTCTTTTTCTTGTCTGTTTTCACTGTACCATGCACTGGTGTGCTTGACTGCGTGTGGAACAGGCGCCGGCCCGCTTCTACCTGCCGAGGGGACTCGGCCCTGGCCAACGCACTCCAACGCTCCTAACTGCCGCTACTGTGCATGCCTACTTTATGAAGCATTGAACTTGTCTACTGAAATCTACTGAATTATTAACTAGGTACATATTTACTGAATTTGATTTCTTGAAACACATTCCTAGCACACATTTCTCGCCAGCATGCCCTGTTTTGTACGTACAAAAACCCCGCTCCGCTAGACCGTTTCCACCAGAGCTGTGCTGAGTGAGGCGAGACAATTCAAGCGATTCTATTGGTTCATTAAAAACGCATTCCTCGTAGCACATTCTCGCACATCTCTGGTAGAAACGCAGCCTTAGGAGTGGGGGTGGACCGCCGAATCCTGTGGATCTCTTGATCTATGCGAGTTATGTGAGCTGGTAGGGTAGAAAAGCTTGCCTATGCCTTATGTTCCTCGGGTCAGACATAATTGTTACTGCAGAAGGCAAATATCAAGACGATATACAAACCAACTGGGGAAAATACAACAGCATTTGAGATCCGCAGAGGACAAAAGGGATCCGTGGACAGCATCAGGGGTTTATCAGATGCCATGTACTTGTGGAAATGTATACATCCGAACAACAAAGAGATCGGCTGAAACTAGAATTCAGACATAAAAATCTGCATTAGCAAACATGCACTCCATCAAAGGGTAACCAAAAGATAAAGTTTGACGAGACACAGGTTCTTGCTACGACCTCTTGTTACGCTAGAGACCATCAAAATTCATAAACATAAAAACAAAAGTGTATTTTTTACTACCGCACACCATTATAATTATTATTCAAACTGAGTACCATTTATTAAACTACTGCTTTATATTGAAATTATACTGGCCAACTTTAAAAGTGACTGCGCGCATTCCACACTCATTTCCTAAAGTTTTTATATTTGTATGATCATTTTGAAAATGAATAATTTAGTGAAAAGGGAGGATTCATATACGGATTTACTACAATGCATTATTTAGTATGAATTTTGGTTTCAGGGTACTCCACTTGGTCTTCTAGTCAGATGAGCATACTGTACCTGTTGGTGAGTCTAATTCTTGATATGTTTAAAATATATTATCCTAGATATTTTACTACTGTTTCTTGGGTCATTCGTAAGAGCCAAAGAATCCAAGAAAAAATAAAAGAAATAAAACGTATTGCAAAGCTTTTCTAGTAGACGTTGCATATACAGGGTGAGTCGTAAGGATTTACCAATTTAAAATTAGCTATGATAGACTGAAAGTGACTAGTGCACTAACTGAAAGGTACAATGCCTGACCAATAAGATAAAAATCCGAGTGAAAAAATAAACATAAACAGACTTGACACACAAGCCCAGATTTTTTTTGCTTCGGTATCTCGTATACTTTTCAGTTTTTGGAAAAAGTTATTTGAAAAAGTTTAACGACCTCTATACACAGTTTAAAAAAAGTATCAACTTAGCACTCACCCTGTATATACCAGGACAAATTCCGAAACAAAATCGCACTTAGGTTTCAGAATGCGAAGACGATATCAAAAGGAATTATTCTGAAATTCGCATTTGTTTCAGAGAAATCAACGTTTGAAGTTTGCTTGTAAAGATAACTGAAACTTGTGTGGTTCACTTTCACTTCCTTACAAAAACGGAGAGGGTCGGATTACGTTAACGGGTGTTTTGAATGTTTTTGGCGATTGTATACAGCAAATATCATATCATGTATTGCTTGCACGGTAAGAAGATGATAAAGAGGCCACACATTAACCAATTCGCGATCTAGTTAAGGGAATTAAAACTTTTTTGCTATTAAGAATAAACATACAATTTAATCACATTATATCATAAGTCGGTGCCAGAAATCATCCTTTAAGGGTTTCGGGATTCGTCCTCGGACGCGGTGTATATCTCTCTATTAAAACTCCTCTACACTCTTCATATAATAATATTGTTTTTATTGACACATTTGAAACCTTTGAAGCTCATGACATGTCACTATATATCTTTTTTTCTAAATTGTATTGCAAGCTCGATTGCAAGTAATGCAGCCAGAAGTGATGGTATATATAGCTTCCCCAGATTGCCTATTTCTTGCCCATCAAATTATTTTCTCCCTACGTTCATGATCAACAGCTTTTTATCTGCCTTTTTTTTATCTGCCTTTCTGTACCTCGGGTTTCTTGTTCCCCTTTTTTGTTGGGTAGCAAGGGCTTTATTGTAAATGTTGCTTGCCTGTGGCGAACGTATGAAAAAAATACAGGGAATCCATAGCTTCATATGATAGGACATGACCTTTGTGATGTGATAGTCGTAAGCTATTTTTTTTTCTCTCAAAATGTGGTTATAAATCGCCTACATTAAATCTTATAATTTCTCTTCTCGTCTAATGAACCCTTATAATATATCGATATATAAAATATTTAAACGTATTAATGCAAACGGGTCAGAATCATTTATGAAATCATATATAAAAAATACGATTTTTAAAGGAATTTTATTCCACGATGAATATAACGAAAAATTAAAAAAAATATTTAATAGCATATATATCTTTCATTTAAACCGAAATACAAAAAATGGTGTACAGTCCCATTGCAATTTAATAGGAATTTTCTACATGTTTTTATTTCTCCACTATACAGGGTGAGTCAAGCTCAACGCCTCGGACTCTTGTGACCAAACGATACCACTTTTCGAAAAATCAACTTTGCGAGTGTATGTAGGTCGAATTGCACTACATTTTAAAAATAATGACTTTTATACAGGGTGTCTAATAAAAGTGTGACACATCAAAGTTATGCTTTTTTAAATGGAATACCCTGTATATTATTGCATATTTAGATTCCCGGGTGCATTTTAGTGTGACCTTATGTATCACACATGGGACTTTAAGCGAACCGTTTAGGTGCAAATCACAATTTTGGGTATAGGTAGATGTCAGAAAAAAATTGAATATCGCAGCTACTATGAATCTTAGAAGGCTGTGACTTTGCCGTGTTACTAAGCATGAAATGTGTCAGCTTGCTTTAAACGGTCGGGTTCGAATTACATTTGTACTTGGAGAAATCGGTAGATCAATTAAGGAAACTTCAATCAAAGGTAACTTGATTTTTTCAAATGGGAATGCATAAGTTTTTTTATACGATCAAATGTGCAATTTGATAAGCTTTCTAATGATATGCGGTTGTAAACATCAATCTCTGGTAGTTTTGATTTAATTTCAAATGTTCAGTAAAACCGGTGTTTTTCAATTTTCCTACCTATAAGAAACTTAGCAGGCCATGAAATATAAACAAAAAACTGTTCAGATGCAATAAAACAACTAACTTAGCAGATAGTTACGAACGAACTAGAGTAAAGGGACAAAATGACTTACAACAAATCAATTCTAACCAGAAATAGCTGACATAACACATCTAAGGTCAAAAAGCAGCTCGAGTACGACAGAAATGGGTATTTTTCACAGCATACCGGCTACTATAATATTCTAAAGATTGACGATTCACAAAACCATTGTGAATTTTGAAATGAAAGGAAATCTACCACGTAATATGTTGCTGGCAGTTTAATAGCTTCAGAATATAATTTCACATTTTATGATTTAAAAAAAAGTAACCAATACCTTTGACTGGAGGTCTCCAAATTCTTCAGTACTCATAAGCAAGATCATCGAAAATGAAGAATAAATTAAAAATCTGCCCAAATTATTAAACATAATTTACCTGGCAGAAAATTAAAATATGATTTGTCAGTATTCCTTTTCTGCGATCTTGCTAATAGGTACTGAAAAATTTAAAGGACGACAGTGTGAGGTATCATTACTTTTGACTTTGACGGAAATGACTACTGTTTTATACCGCATTAAATGTGAAATTGCATTCTCAAGATAGACTGACGACAACGATCGCTGAAAATTTTGCTTTCATTTCAAAGTCTTTAGTGATTTTGGAAATTTTTAATCTCTAGTACATTGCAGTCGCTAGTAGGCTGCAAAAATTATCCATTTCTGTCGTACTCCAGCTTCTTTTTAACCTTAGACATGTTACCGCCGTTGTTTCTGGTTAGAGTTGATTTATTGTGGGGAATTTTTATAATCTTGTTCTTTTACTCTAGTTCTGCTGGATCTTTTTGCTAAGTTAGTTATTTTCTTCCATCTGAATACGATTTTGTTTATATTTCATGGCCTGCTAGTTTGTTTATAGGTAGGGAAATCGAAAAACACTGATTTCATTGAAATCTCGAAATTTAATAAAAACTATCATAGATTGATATTCACAACGTAATACAATTAGAAAGCCTATCAAATTGGACATTTGAACGTATAAAAAAAATTATGCATTCCCATTCGAAAAAATCAAGTTACCTTTGATTGAAGTTTCCTTAATTGATCTACCGACTTCTCCAAGTACAAATGTAATTCGAACTCGACCGTCTAACTTAAGCTGACACATTTCATGCTTAGTGACACGGAAAAGTCACAGCCCTCTATGATTAATAATAGCTGCGATATTCAATTTTTTTCTGACATCTACCTATACCCAAAATTGTGATTTGCACCTAAACGGTTCGCTTAAAGTCCCATGTATGATACATAAAGTCACACTAAAACGCACCCAGGAATCTAAATATGTAATAATATACAGGGTGTTCCATTTAAAAAAACATAGCTTTGATATGTCACACTTACATACACTTGCAAAGTCTATTTTTCGAAAAATGGTATCGTTTGGTCACAAGAGTCCGAGGCGTTGAGCTTGACTCACCCTGTATTAATTATGTTTAAATATAATAATGCTTTTATGTATGTATAGCTAATCCGTTGTCTGATATAAAATTTAGTGATGTTCTCTAACTTTTGTTAACATCCTCGACTAATTATTTAAGATTTATATTTACATATATGTACAAATGGAATTAACCAACTCCGTCACTTTGCAGAATTGCATTGGCTAAGCGTTATAAATGAATTCTCTTATATGCAGTTTTGATGCACCTTGAAATACCTCATACTTGATTATTTCACGTTTCTGTAGATGGTTTGGCTCTTACATCCCACGTCTTAAGCGAGGGAATATCTGTGACTCAGGAATGACCGATTTTGATATGTTTTTTTTAACGTTTTATGAACATTTTCTATATTTTTTACTAGAAGGAGGGTGATCTGCCCAGGCACGTAGTGATTGTTTGCTTGCATCATCTTAGTGGATTTTGTAAACATCCAAGACGTTTACCCTAGCCAGGACATAGGCGGGTGCATATACATTTGAAAGGGGGTCACGAACTTCTATCTGAGATTGATATGTAAATGCGTTGAGAGTCGTCAGGCCTAGTCCAACATAAAATAAAATCAATGAAAACATACAAAAATGTATACTCATCCATATATTCGTCAAATTGTCTACAATACATATTCATATTAGAAGTTCAACAGTACTTGAAATGTCTCATCACATACTATACATAGACGAAAAAAAGAAAGGTAAATAAACTGAGCAGTTATCACAGTACTAGTTGATCATTCAAGAATCCTTGCAATTCATAGTATGCCTCACCTAGCAGAAAGCTTCTGATTCTGAATTTCAATATATTCAGTGGAATAGTACAGACAACTTATTCCGAATCTTTTTAATTGAATATTTGGCCATTTTATCACTAAGTGGAAAGTTCATCGCATAATAAGCTATTTTACTTTTCTGATGATTAGGCATTGTAATCTGCCTTCAGCAACATTTATTATTTTATGAAGTAGTTCTGTATGTCCTATGTTAGAACTTACATTAGTTCGTGCCTTTGCCTATTCCAAGATTTTTCATCTCCAAGCTGTACTTTTTATTGACTTTTAAATAAAATGGTTTTGGTGAACATATTTTTGATCCTTTCAACTGATTTCAACTTACAGATTTCGTGGTGAAATCTTAAACTAACATATTTTTCCAAAACAAGTTTTATTAGATCAAGGCAGTGCTCCTGATCTGATAAATTATTGTCAGATGTGTCACAAACTGTATGAGGTAGATTCTTAATTTATTTATTTATTTTTTATTTATTTTTATTGGTGTTAAAATACACTTACGTGTTTGTTAAAAAAAACAGACAGACACACATTGACAAGATACAGTATGTAAAGTAAAAAAAATACTGAGCCAACAGTTCATCACTATTATTAATAAAATTTTATAAAAAACCGATATAAACCTATAAAGAAAAACAAACACACAGACACACATTGACAGATACAATATGTAAAATTAAAGAAAAAAAATATACACAACCACTACTTAGGTTCCCTGAAATTATTGCTCGTAGCTATAAAACGCTTTGTTTAATAGGTACGACCTAATGGGCCTGGATACACACATTTATACATACGTATTTGCCATGTAAAACACAGACTCACAATTTCTCGCATAACACACTCTATTTTCAAACTACATATATAATATTTCAGAAGGCGATAGTTAAGACCTTAATGAATGACAACTATTTTCGATTTTCTCAAAAAAGTTTTTTAATGTGCAAAAAAACTCGCAATGCAAAATCATACATTCTATAAATGCCTGTAATTTAACAATCAAACATGATATCAAAAAAAGGCTAAATAGTTGCACAAGCGCAAGCTTTCTTCTTCAATTTGCTTTTTGAGTCATCACTGTAAGTTTAAAGGTAACTTCAGGAGCTTGGAAATGCGAAATTCATTTTTATAGTGACCTTTGGACCTTACCTTTGGACCTTTTGACCTTACCTTTGGATTTTTGGACTTATCTGCCCTCATCTTAGACGCACACACTGGAGAAAGGGAACAGGTGGCCACGCTTCCTCGCTAACACGGGAATACGTCTTTTCTGGGATTCTCAATTTCGCGCGCTATACCCTAGACCCTTAAACCTTTTCTTAAACAACTCATGACTCAGATTTTTGAAAGATTCTGGTAAAATATTATAGAATTTGATGCAATAGTAATTAGAGCCATTTCTAGATGTTTGAAGTCGTTGTTTGGGTATGTTTAGCTTATCCATATTCCGTGTGCGATAGCTATGAATGTCACTATGCAACTGCATGATGTACCAAAAAGTCGGTAACTTAAAAAATCGGGTGACTCAGTTTTTTAGAAGATAACTGGACTTTGAGATATTTTTCCGCAGATTTACAAATATCTATAGTAAACTGAGATGCCTTTGGCAATTTAGGAACTCTAAAAGGGCACATACCGTAAAGTTACGTCACTGTAAATATGATATAAACATTAGGTACGTGTGACAAGATCGACCCTCACCCGGTATATATTCCTTTTTGCACATAGAACAGGTTCTAACCATTGTTTTTAATCACAATTTGCACAATACTAGTCAAAACACACCCAGCCACCAATGTAGACAAAGATTAAATCGTGAAATGATGCGTGAACGCTGTCTCTTCCTTCGTTGACAGACAAAGCGCGCCAAATTTAAAATCTACCAATGTATCCGCGAGTTGACGCTTGTATGTATCCAATATGTATCTAACTCTGTCTTGGACTCAGAACAATCCTCTGCATAATTTATCTAGTTATACAGGGTGTCCAGTTAGTGTGTAATTCTTCGATATCTCGCAAGGTATACCTGATAAAAGAAAATGTCAAATACAAAAGTTATTTGGTTACTCAAGACCCATATTCTGAAAATATTTTGAAATATACAGGGTGTTGCGGGAAAGTAGGACAGTGATCAACTTGATTTTTGTATATTATATGCTAAGAAAAGTTGAAGGAATATATCATTTTGGATGTATTACTTGCGACCTTGCAAATCCGGAAATTAATAGAAAATAAATTATAACTTGGCAACACCGCAACCGATCCCATAAATATTTTACGGTTGAATAGAGATCAATGGTGGAAACTGGAACAATTTAAGAAAAAGTTATAGTTCGATATAAAAAAATCAAGTTGATCACTATCCTACTTTCAGGCAACAACCTGTATATTTCAAAATATTTTTAGAGTATGCGTCTTAAGCAACCAAATAACTTTTGTATTTGAGATTTTCTTTTATCAGGTATACCTTGCGAGATATCGAAGAAATACACACTAACTGGACGCCCTGTATATGATGCTTGGGAGGATAGGAAGAGGCCCACTTGGGCCTAAGTGCCTTGATCTGGGCAGATAACCCTCCTTTTAATACAGAATATAGAATGGGTAAGATAAATTCTTATCCCAAAGCTCGACTGCAAAAGCAAAACTACTACTTTGTGTAACAGCATAAAAATAAATTGTGGCTAATGAAATTCAAGTTCATTGTTCGCTGTTGTCAAATGTTTATTGGTACGTAAATGAAACTCAAATTCGTCATAACAAATGCCCCACAATCAGGACGATTATAAAAGTACAAAGCATAGAGGGACTAGATTTTTCCAAATAAAGCTCAGTTACGCCATGTTTATTTAAACACCCATTACATTTTTACGATGCCTGTCCCAAACTACCTTGTAAAATTCTCTGATGAATAAAAGCTGAGAGTATCTGCTTCAATGCACCTATTCCATAGTGTATTTACATTGTATTTAAAATAACAATAAATTCCTTAAAAATTAAAATAGCTATAATCACGACAGTAAAGCTCGACAACAAAACCTTACAATGTTGTGAGCGTCAATGCAGCGGTATATTTTTAAGACGCTGCCATTATTATACATGAGCTGGGATAATATACGTGGTTTAGTCGAAAATAAGTGCTTCAATCAGTGGATATGTATATCCACAAATGGAGCAAGAATGTCCAATGGATGTCAAAAAAATATACATTTCATGCTCGTTTATCGCGAACTTTAACATCCATGGCATATCCATAGAATGTACATATGTACGTCTCATGTACGTGCATAGTATATGTAACATAGTCCAGGTACGAACATGTATATTCATAATATATACCATGTATATACTTACATACCAAAGTATATACATCGTACATACAATGAATATGTATATCCACAAATCGAGCATGAACGTCTAATGGATGTAAAATAGGGATTCACGACAAATTTACATTTCATGTACGTTTGTCGCGAATTTACACATCCATAGTTTATCCATTAGATGTACATTCATGTACTTTTAATGCACATGCATAGTGTATGAAAGTTCAATGTAGAGGCAGAAAGATAAACAACTTTCATTATGTATTGTTATTAATTGTTATTAATTCAATTTCTAGTTACAATAATAATACTTTGCAAAATCGATTACTATGATTGTCATCTCTTTCCTGTTGAATGGCATGTCCAAAATCACAACGAAATCAAGGTTATAAAATTTTGTAAGTGGTTTGTTCCGCTTACGACTTACCGTCAAACGCTGAATGCGAGTGATATATCTGTCCTCAGTAGCCAGAAGATAAGTAACATTGCACAATATTTCACTCGATCAGGTAATTAGGCACTACCAGCACCAACATACACACGCTAACTAGGTACGACGAATGGCTAGAAATCAGCAATGGCGGCACTAGCGGTCCTTCGCGCAGGCGTAAACTACTAGATGTATATACTCGTATGATATATAGACCAACATCTTATGTATACTCACATATGTATATACCTACGTGAATATACATAGTATATTACACTAGTGTATATCATTTTTCATATGTACATTTAACATCCTATGAATATAAATATACATGTTCAAACTGGAATATCTAATGTACATTCTGTGGATGTACATATCCATATAGCGTTATGTGGATTTTATCGACTAATCGATACGCCTAACCTCACACAGGACCTCCACAGCCTGGAACATCGAAGGAGGGTGGCTGACCTATCCCTGTTTTACAGATTCTATCACGGAAGATGTTCGAGTGAGCTCTCTCAGAAGTCTCAGATAATAACACCACAGGCCGTCCGAACTAGGAACACTAGAGAAGCTCTGCGAGCTCATCCTTACCAGGTCGAGGTCCTTACTCCCCGAACTAGTCTCCTCCAGCATTCCTTCTTTTGGAGAACTTCGAAGCTGTAGAATCAGCTGCCGGGGAATTTGCTTCCCGACGACTACAACCTGCAGCGTTTCAAATATAACGTGAACCGATACTTATCCTCTCGCAGCGCTTCTACAGCGCCATAGGCTTTCAGCCTTTGCGGGAGGCCGACCATAAAAAAAATATCCCCACAGAGGTATCTGCTGTGCCAACCCAGACGAGTGACATCTAGAGATTAATACCGACTCATCAGATCACTGGATGTCATAGATGCGGACTGTTGGTAGTACCTAATGCTTTCTACTTTCATATCGTTTTCATTCCAATGAATTCGGACTTATTTTCGTAGTTTGAAAATAACAACCAACCGATTTGTCAAAAGCTCTGGACTTTTGGTCAAGCTTGCTGCTTATAGACTACCACCTAGCCTGCGCCAGTGGCTGAATAGTTTTTTGAACGACCGATCTCTGTTTGTCGTAGTCGAAGGCTGTTCATCAGACGTATTTTCAACAAACGCTGGTGTTCCTCAGGGACCTGTCCTATCCCCTACACGGTTTCCGCTGTACATCAACGAGCTGCTGGAAATCACATCCAATCCAATCTACAGCTTCGCAGACGACAGTACATTAATGTCGTGCATGAAATCAGGCAAGCCACTATCATCGCAGGAGACGGTACGTCGGCGACAGTAGCATGCCTCACAGACGTAGATATCAACAGAATTGTCGACACTTACAAAGAAGTCTTACGTTGGCTTACCAACTGTAGAAATGGAGGGTCACCTCATAGTCGAGACCTTCCGTCAAGCTTTTGGGGATCAACATCAACAATAACATGTCCTGACATGACCACGTCGACAGTATTGCCAAAACTGCGTCCCAGCAGCTTTGAGCTTTGTTCCGTTGTAGGAAGCTGTACACACCAGAGCAACTACTGGTGCATCGATGGAGTATTGCTCCCATGTGTGGGATGTGCTCCGAAGCGCTCTCTAAAGCTTCTGGACACTATCGAGAAGAGAGCAATTAGATTAATCAATACACCTAACTCCTCAAAGAACCTCCACAGCCTGGAGCATCGAAGAAGGGTGGCTGACTTATCCCTGTTTTACATATTCTATCACGGAAGATGTTCCAATGAGCTCGCCTAGATAATAACACGAAAGGCCGTCCGATCCAGAAACTTTGGAGAGGCCCTGTGAGCTCATCTTTACCAGGTCGAGATCCCTATTCCCCGAACCAGTCTCCTCCAGCGTTCCTTCTTTTGGAGAACTTCGACGCTGTGGCATGAGCTGCCGGGGAATTTGTTTCCCGACGGCTGCAACCTGCAGCCTTTCAAATCTAACGTGCACCGACATTTGTCCTCTCGCAGCGCTTATACATGTAGCGAAGTAATTGATTTTTTTTATTATTTAAATTAATTTATATTTCTTGATAACCTTTTGACTAACCCATGTATATGTACATAGAAAACCGTTAAGAACGGCTTGAAAAAAGGAAGATGATTTTTAGTGAGGGAAGTTGATAGTGCGCGATAAAACTGGTTCATGTTACATGAGGAAGTAGGTCGTTTTTCTTTCAGTGCACTTGCAGAGAAATATTTTAATCGTTAAAATTACTGCCTTTGATATCCACAATTGACAAACTACGAGAGAAAGTACTTTTCAGTGATAGTATTGGAGCGCTAAGAGGATTTTTGGGAGCTGTCACGCGCGCAACCTTTAAGGCTTATTGTTCTCTAACTCCCAGAGGAAGGACGATGCACATCTTTGGAATGGTGCAACCTCCCCGGGGGGTGCTGCCTAAGGTCGCCCATCCAAGTGTTGACCGCCCATGAATCTGCTGCGCTCGGTGTCTGAGCGCCAGCGCTGTTCACCACTCAGCCATGTGGATTGTGCGTTCTGTGTAGGTTTTGTTACTGTTCCCCGGCGCCACTTTAGAAGAGTATTGGAACACTGAGAGGTTTTTCCTTTCCCGCTGGGTGCGGTCAGGACTGTAGCCTTTGAGGCTTATCTCTCGCTCTCTCTAACATCTTTGGAATGGTCCACCCTAAGGTCGCCCATTCAAGTGTTGACCGCCCATGAATCTGCTGCGCTCGGTGTCTGAGCGCCGGAGCTGTTCACCACTCAGCCATGTGGATTGTGTGTCCCCGCACACATATGATCATGTTTTCCTGTTTTGTGTTCTGTGTGGGTTTTGCTACTGTTTCCCGGCGCCACTTTAGGAACTTGGACTCAGCAGTCAATGAATGGTCAGGTGGGGAATCTTTTCTTCTATGTAGACTAGGTAAGTACCAGATAACACTTTGTTTAAATGCTTTTAATTTGTCTTCACATTCATCCCATTGCTGTTGCCATTGCTCGTATGTCCTATTTTAAATATAATTTTTCAGGTCCTTTGGATGTACCAAAAGTTCAGCCTACTCGTTTCCAGGAGTTTCTTTATGACCTGAGGACTTTCCGTACAATAGGATCGAAGCTAAATATATCACAAATGGATTGAAGTGAACTTAAGGCAGTTGGAACAGATAACGTAAGTACCTACCTCATTTTTTTAAATAATTTAGTGCTTTTAATATTGCGTACAACTCTCCATTGAATATAGATTTAATTGGGTTTCAACACTACTTTACTTCAAATGTACTATGTAAGGCTTTCGTGGCCATCGTCCAATGAATTTGTTGTTCTTAGATTTTTAGGCCGGCGTCGTTTAGCGTTAAGGCTTGACGTTTCGCCACCATGAGAGGATGGCATCTTCAGAAGCTATAAATGTAGTGAATCCAGTATTTTGGAAGTCGTCGGAGTGAAATAGCGTCTGAAGATGCCATCCACTCGTGTTGGCGAAATGTCAAGCGTTAACGCTAAACGACGTCGGCCTAGAAACCCAAGAACCCCAAATTCACTACTTTACTTCTTTCGTCATTAGTACAGAACAAAGCAATATTTTATTTAAACTCCATTATTATTAAAATCAACCATATTGTCGTGTAAGAAACAACAATGTCTAATGGACCAACATAACAAAAAGAAAATCGTTTGTACCAAACTGCATGAGATGTCACAGCTAGAGTAGGGAACAAAGACATCAGTAGTTACGAAATGACACACACTCGTAGCGGCTTGAATACTAACAAATTATAATAAATTGATGTATTTGTTTCCAAGAGATATATACGTTTTCGAACAATACGGCAACAGGTCACATTATCTGATGATCCTCAATAGCCTCAGTCATATTTAAGTGAAAGTAGTTGTGCCTGGTATTATTTAGGTTATCCTTTATAGCTGTAAATTTTATCTGCCCAGTGTTTTAAAATAAAAACGTTATAATTCTGGGTGTTAAGGCTGGTACTTCACTTTTCAATTTAGGAAATCTTAGATAGTGAATAATTTACCGTTAAGTTTACAGTTGACTGTGGATTAAATGAAAATATCCACAAAAATTGGGTCGATAAATTGGAACAAGATAAATATTTATGATATATACATTCTTATTCTATAATTGCTTTGTTGTTTTTTAGAGTATGCTAAAATTAGAATCTTCAACATTTTTCTTGGAATAATTTTAGACACGCCTAGTCTTTATTCTGATAGATTATTGAAAGTCAGTTTGGTGGTTTAGATAATTGGAGTAAGGAGTATTATACTTTTATGTTTTGATCTATCAAACTACATTTCACACACAACTTCACATAACTTTTTCAAATAACTTTTTTCAGAAAAAAATAAGCGAGATACAAAATAAAAAATGTAAATCTGCAGAATATAGTGAAAAAAGTTGTAGCCAAAGATATGCTCCTTGCTTAGAAAATACCCAGATTTATAGTTTATACAGGGTGATTCATAACTGCGTGGTGATGCAAGCATACATTTTTTTTTTAAATGAGGTAAGCTATACATTATTCCACATTTAGATTCTACTAGTAATTCCCGTTCTTAGAATATAAGGTATCGTAACATTATACAGGGTATTTCAAAAGTCATGACCATTTGTATATCCAAATTGCTGCCAAATGAACATGCTGTATAATGAAAATTAATTAACCAAAAATATTTTTTTTACATGAAAAGATTAAAAATGTCCTCTAATTTTAACACGGGCTGTAAAAAAATCGACGACGCATATTCATCATATACAGGGTAAGGTAGATTGGAAAAACTAGATTTTCAATTTTTTTTAAATGTAATCCCTATATTTTATATATATTATACCAAAAAATTGCCCTCAATATGCTCTTTCGTATTTGTATAGCATTGCATATACATTCGCCAGTTTCTGAGATATTTCGATTTCTCTGCAAATATACTGTCTATTTGTGTACTGAAATTTATTTAATTTGGGGAAAGTGCTATCGAAGTTAATTTGTATTTAACGAACTACTAAAATATAAGGCCCTAATAGTACTTGATGGAGTCAAAATCCTGAATTATCGAAATAATATCCCAATAAACATTTTTGTTTATACAGGGTGAGTTTTTAGTACCGGCTCGGTCGATAACTCCACTACTGTAGAAGATAGCGAAAAAAGTTGTACATAAAAGTTGTAGCCACGGATATGCTCCTTGCTCAGAAAATATTTTGATTTATACAGGGTGATCCATAACTACGTGGTGATGCAAACATGCATTTTTTTAAATGAGACACCCTATATATTATTCCATATTCAAATTCTACTAATGATTTCCGTTCTTCCAATATAGGGTATTGTTACATTATACAGGGTATTTCAAAAGTTATGACCATTTTTATATCCAAATCACGGTCAAATGAACGTACTGTATATCAGAAAGTAATGAATCAAAAATTATTTTTTTTACATGAGAAGATTAGAAATATCCTCTAGTTTTAAAATACGCTATAAAACACTCCCGCGACGCATATTCGTATACAGGGTGATGTAGAATGCAAAATCTAGATTTTCTCTCTTTTTTTAAATGTAACCCCCAATATTTTATTATACCAAAGAATTGCTTTTAATATGCTCTTTTATCTTTGTATAGCACTTATTATGGCTGCATTCATTAGTTTCTGAGATATTTCGATTTTTCTACAAATTTTAAATATACCTTTTATTTGTTTAATAAAATCTATCTATTTTGAGAAAATACTACCAAATTTTGTTTTTGCTTAACAAACAACTAAAATATAAGGCGATAATAATACTTGATTAAGTCAAAACACTGAACTAACGAGATAATATAGGTCAAAGTGTGCTGAGGAAACAATTTTATAGACGTCATGCATAATTATCAAGCAGATGTATCAGGTAGGCTATGAAATATGAAACGACACAGTCCAAATAAAACGATTCTTCAATCTTTCAAACGCATTAGTTTTAGAGTGCCTCCGTTCTGGATATTGCTATTCATAGTTGATATATTCTAGAGGCAAGTAGACAATTTCTCAAAGATTCTCCTAAATACCCTCAATGAAAAAATTAATTTTCAAACCTGGTTTTTCACACAGTACGGAATTATTGAGTAGGTTATGAAAACTGTCAATTTTTCAAAGCCTACCTGATAAAACTACTTGACAGTTATGCATGACGCCTACAAAATTGTTTCCTCAGCATACTTGACTTTATTATCTCGATGATTTAGGGTTTTTGACTTCATCAAATGCTATCAAGACGTTATAATTTAGTTGTTCGTTAGGTAAAAAACAAATCAGATTGTACTTTCTCAAAATAAATAAATTTCAGTATACAAATAGAGGCTATATTTAAAATTTACCGAAAAATCGAAATATCTCGGAAACTAATGGACGTAGGTACAACAAGTGCTATACAAAGATGAAAGAGCATATTAAAAGCAATTCTCTGGGATAATAAAATATTGGGGGTTACATTTGAAAAAAAAGAGAAAATTTGGATTTTGCATTCTACATCACCCTGTATACGAATATGCGTCTCGGGCTTCTTTTAAAGCCGATTTTAAAACTAGAGGATATTTTTAATCTTCTCATGTAAAAAAAATAATTTTTGATTCATTACTTTTTGATATACAGTACGTTCATTTGTCCGCGATTTGGATATAAAAATGGTCATAACTTTTGAAACACCCTGTATAATGTAACAATATTCTATATTGGAAGAACGGAAATTATTAGTAGAATTTGAATATGGAATAATATATAGGGTGTCTCATTTAAAAAAATGCATGTTTGCATCACCACGTAGTTATGGATCACCCTGTATAAATCTAAATATTTTCTGAGCAAGGAGCATATCCGTGGCTACAACTTTTATATATAACTTTTTTCGCTATCTTCTACAGTAGTGGTGTTATCGACCGAGCCGGTACTAAAAACTCACCCTGTATATTGTTTGCCGTAACTGTTACATCACCTACTCTTTATAACCTACGGTGATATATCTAGTAACAAAAACATTTCTGTTGCCGTTATATATCCCTTAGAGAGCTTAAATGTGGCATTTATAAAGGTTGCGGAAACCTTTAATTAGTAATGCTATATGTATTGAGGTGATGTAACCAAGAGTGATGAAACTGTTTTGGTAACTATTATATAACTTTACTATACTATATAACGACCTTTGTTCATCACCTTTAGCAACCCAAGATAGTGACGGTTCTGTTTAGAACACCGTTATATATCCTGCCTATAACGGTGTCAACACTGTTACCGTTACCAAAAGTTTGTTACTTCTTTCTGTCATTTGTCAGTTGTCAGTAACGGATGAAATTTTTTTCTATCCCTCTCCCATACATTTTATTTACGATTTCAGTTTCTCTATTCAGCTGGAATACATATCTGAATTTGACACTATCTGTATAAATGAAATGAACGACAGATTCGCAAATACTTCAATGACATTGTATATTATGTCTTTGATGACAGACTTTACAGCGCAGTAGTCTGACTGAAAATTCTAGTGCAAATGATTTTTTACTGTAAAAGCTGACGAGATACATTGAAAAAATGCAAGGGCTCTCCAAATAACCAGTAAGAACAAATTCAAAGTTCACACTTGTAGAAATTGATTCAAATAGAATTCTTGAATATAGATGCTACGATGTACTGACCAATTGGCATATTATTATTTTCCACTATTAGCCAGGTAAAAGTCTATTATAGATCAATTCTGTATGAAATATAAGTGTACATTAGATAAGTGTCTTCCATTGTGTGTATTGTTTTCTTTTTCTTTATGAATCATCATGGCGGATTGTATGAGTAACCATAATATACATGCTGGAAACCATAATGTTACCTAGAGTGATCTTATATCACCTTTAGTTACAATATATAACCATGATAAGTCAAGTGTGCTGAGGAAACAATTTTATAGATGTGATGCATAGTTATCAACATATCTGTCAGTAGGCTATGAAATAGTAACTGAACCAGTCAGTCCCAATAACGATTCTTCAATCTTTCAAGTGCATCAGTTTTAGAGTGCCTCCGTTCTGGATGTCGCTGTTAATAGTTGATATATTCTAGAGGCAAGCAGGCAGTTTCTAAAAGATCCTCCTAAATACCCTCTATTTGTTCTTCCATGGAAAAATTCATTTTTAAAGCTCGATTTTTATATAGTACGAAATTATTGAGCAGGGTATGAAAACTGCTAATTTTTTGACTTGACAGAAAATACTGTTATAGCCTTATGATTTAGTTGTTCGTTAAATAAAAATAAAATTCGATAGTACTTTCTCAAAATAAATGAATTTCTGTACACAAATAGAAAGCATATTTAAAATTTGCAGAAAGATCGAAGTATCCCAGAAACTGATGAATGTAGGTATATGAGATGCTATACTAATATGAAAGACCAATAAGACCATAGCACGACTTCTGTACACAGTATAAAAAGGTATCAACTCATCGTGTATTTCATTACTGTGTTAATATTTTTATACACAGAAAGCAATCAGATAACAGCGCTAAACAATAGAAAACGACTAAACACAGCCGAATACAACAGAAAAGAACAGAAAACAGCTCAAAACAACAGAAAGCAAGCAGATAACAACTGTAAACGATAGAAAACGACCAAATACAACCAAATAGATACATAACTAGCCCAAAACAACAGTTAGCGTGCAGATAACAGCGGGAAACAACAGATAACGACTAAACACAGCCGAATACAACAGGAAAGAGCAGAAAACAGCTCGAAACAACAGAAAGCAAGCAGATAACAACTGTAAACGGTAGAAAATGACCAAATACAACCAACAACAACAACAAATATTGTATCATGTACTGCATTTTTCCTATGACAAACTAAAATGCGACAAATAATTATGTAGAAATACTATACGCTGTTAAGTAAACGGAAGTTCTGGTAGAGATTACTGTTATGCTGCAATGTTTGATGGCAGTGCTGTAATGGTTCGAGTACCTACTCACATCTGGGTTAACAGTGAATCATCATTTTGGAGACCCGTGGATGAATCACCTGCCGCTGCGTATAAAAGAACGGTTATATCTTTAGAAATCGAAAAAATCAATGCCTAATTATTAGATTAGCCTTTAAAAAATTCATGTGATACAGCGAATAGGGAAAGCTGTTCAGTCAGATGAACCATTTTTATGCGTCATGAAATTTTGCAAGGATTGATGGTTTATGATTTGTTGAATTTAAAATAGTTGAACTATCTTAATGCCAGGATTGATTTGCAATATCCGGGGTGAGTTTTTAGTACCGGCTCGGTCGATAATTCCACTACTGTAGAAGATAGCGGAACAAGTTGTATATAAAAGTTGTAGCCACGGATATGCTCCTTGCTCAGAAAATATTTAGATTTATACAGGGTGATCCATAACTACGTGGTGATATCATTCCATATTCAAATTGTACTAATGATTTCCGTTCTTCCGATATAGGGTATTGTTACATAGTACAGGGTATCTCAAAATTTATGACCATTTTTATATCCAAACCGCTGTCAAACGAACGTACTGCATATAGAAAAGTAATGAATCAAAAATTATTTTTTTTACATGGAAAGATTAAAAATACCCTCTAGTTTTAAAATCGGCTATAAAAAAGCCCGCGACGCATATTCGTATAGAGGGTGATGTAGAACGCAGAATCCAGATCGTCTCTTTTTTTTTAAATGTAATCCTCAATATTTTATTATACCAAAGAATTGCTTTTAATATGCTCTTTCATCTGTATAGCACTTGTTGTACCTACGTCCATCAGTTTCCGAGATATTTCGATTTTTCGGTAAATTTAAAATATAGCTTGTATTTGTGTACTGAAGTTTATTTATTTTAAGAAAGTACTATCGAATTTGTTTTTTATTTAATGAACAACTAAATTGTAAGGTCATGATAGTATTTGATGAAGTCAAAACCCTGAATCATCGTCATAATAAAGACACGTATGCTGAGGAAACAATTTTGTAGGCATGATGCATAAATATGAAGCAGATTTATCAGGTAGACTTTGAAAAATTGACAGTTTTCATAACCTGCTCAATAATTCCGTACTGTGTGAAAAACGAGCTTTAAAAATTAATTTTTCCATTGAGGGTATTTAGGAGAATTTTTGAGAAATTGCCTACTACGAAGGCATTCTAAAACTAATGCGTTTGAAAGATTGAAGAATCGTTTTATTTGGACTGTGTCGTTTAATATTGACATATCTGCTTGATAATTATGCAATACGTCTATAAAATTGTTTCCTCAAGACACTTGACCTATATTATCTTGTTAATTCAGTGTTATGACTTGATCAAGTACCATTATGGTCTTATATTTTAGTTGTTTGTTGAGCAAAAATAAAATTTGATAGTCTTTTCTCAAAATAAATAAATTTTAGTAAACAAATAGAACATATATTTAAAATTTGTAGAAAAATCGAAATATCTCAGAAACTAATGAATGTCTAAATTTTGAGTGTTTTGACCTTTAAGCAAAATCGCAATCCTCGCTATATGTAGGTAAACAGAAATTACCACAAAGCTTTTAAGGCTGCGTAGGATGACACTTTTAGCTGTTCAACTGCTATACTGCTAAGGAACTTCTCAAGTACTTTAGTGGTTGTCTTATCAATGCAAGATCTTGGCAGATCACCCTCCACTAAGTACTTGTTCGTCATCGCTTTACAGAATTAAGTATTTATTATTTTTACTAACATTATTCTTATTTCTTATTTTGTCACAAACTATGTACTAGGTAATTTTTTTGTTTTGAATGCAGTGCTTTGTTTCAATAAATCCCAGTAAAAGGAAAAAGAAGCTTTTTGTTAACTGCTAGATCAAACAAATTATTTGAATTTAAATGACAAATATAAATCAGCTACTACATATTTTATAATAGAAACTTCAAGGTTCTGCGAATGATGTAGTGATTTAACTGAATGTCCGTATAGAAATAATTAATAACACAATATATAAAACAGGCGAGGAAGCAATTAGTTCACTGCTCGACAGTCAGTTTGTCACCATGTCATTATTTATCAATTTATACAAATCTCGTTAGCTATCTATATTTTGAAAACATTAAGTCTTTTAAACATAATGTGGAGTAATCAAAGAAATGTAGGAAGTAATACGGTAAAAAAGCGACAGGTCACCAACCGTACGTTGGTGAGAAAAGGGCTGGAGGTAGCGCAATTGTTTCTGAGATTACACAGGTAGAAGAATAATGACGTACAGGCAGTAAGATAGACAGACAACTAAAATGAGTTACATAGATTTTCGTGATACAAACATCAGCACGAGAGATCACAGTCCTCCTCTCAACTATGATAAGGAAAGTAATAGTATATTGTTTAACCAGCGGTACTGGTTGAAGTTTGCTGTAAATCAACAGTTAGTTGTTAACATTACTGAGAGTTGAATACTATACTTTATCTACCACCGTAGCAAAAAATAGTACGATCTAAATACCTATGTACATAAAACACATAACTCACGACAGGCGCGTGAGTTATGAAAAGTAAATCACGCTGTTTTTTTACACTCATAGGTCGTACCTGTTCAAAAGTAATTTGGTAATCGCTGTACAAGGTGGTCCACTTTATAATGGCATAACTTCAGGACATACGGTTATACAATTTCTCTTTTTTTATCTCTGCATGAAAGCAATCTTAAGATACAATTGTTATATCATGGCATCACGTTACGAAGTCTTTAAAGTCTAAAGGATTTAACAAAGCTTTAAGAACAGAAGAATGAGCATTTATCGGATGTTTAACAGAGACTTGCTCAAGTACTTGTGGTTTTGAAACCAGCTTAAACGAAAGCCGTGGCAGCTCTCCTGAGTATGGGCCCTCCCGGCTGTGAGGAGGTTATATCATTGCCTTAATAAAGTTATTGAAGCAAGTTTTGCTTTGAAAGGGCAAGCAATATTGGGCTATATCAGCCTCCTGTAGGCTCTGATAAAACTAAAAATATTTCCTGGGTTGTCTCACTACTTGGTCCTTGCATCTATAAAACTAGTCTTTTGATATAAAGAAATATGAATTTACCCCAAAGAAATATTATCTTGAAATATGCTAAATGGATGGTTATTTTAATGCAAAGTAAAAGTTCTTTTTGCAAGTAAAATTTACTTTTCCTAAAGCCAAGACATTAAATTTCGGTAGAATGGAATAATATTTTGTTTCAAAGCCAAAAAATACTTGAGACAAAAAATGAATGCCTTTGTGAAGCATGATCTTTACGTAAACCACTCTAACTACTAAATACAACATTCGAATACCTATGTCTAAAAAGCACATGATATCACGAAAGTCATTTTTTCAGCGCATTATAGCTAGCACAAATTTTTGAGTTTTACAACCCCCTACCCCCCAACCACTCGAATTTCACCCTCACTTAAAAAAAGTAGAAAACTATCAGGAACCCCTAAAATGTCTAAAAACGAAACTTGAACTGTTTTTGTATTTTTAGTTTTTTGTTTATCGCCGCGCCACCACTGACAAGATTTCTAGAAACCATAGGCGCTTACCATCGTCGCTACAGTAATAAGACTTTGTCAACATTTTATTAAAATCAATTCAATACCTTCTAGGTTACACAATACAAAACGATTTAATACTCTTATGTATACATCAGAAAATTCTAAGTCCCTTGATTTCTGTACTAGGCAAGGAAGGCAATGTTCGGATGGACCTAGAAAAGTGTATTATGTCGCTAAATCTTTCCTTCACAGGTCAATGGGCAGTCTATTATGATACAACATTTTTTTCAGTCTTACAACCTCCACCCCACAACCACGTCAATTTCACCTTTAGCCAAAAAAAGTAGAAAATGATCAAGAATCGCTAGAACACAAGTTAGAGGCATATTTGAAAGTTTTTGTTTTTTGTTCATTACTCCGCACCCATGGGCCGATTTTCAAAATTATAGCAGCATTACCTACCATGACCCCACACTATATCATTACCCAAATTTCATCACAATCCATGCAGCGGTTACTGGGATTACGAGGGTAGAAAAACGCCAACAGACACAGACAGACAGACCGACGGAAATGAGTGTCATAGATTTTCGTTATGTATGTAGATATCATAAAACGCCCAAAAGGTGGATTATCTCAAAATCGAAAATTTTCGCGACCACACCTATCCTATCGGTGTGCGAAGTAAAATTGCAAAAATTTTTGAATCCAGTTTCCAGATTTTAAAGATCCAAACCAAAAGACACAGGTAGTGAAAAATCAACGGTTAAACCTCGTCCTATACCAGTAAGGAAATCAAAGGGCTGAAGGGCTCTACCCCTCTATAGTGTCACACACTATCAATCTAGGGTCCTAGCACAGAACAAAGGTAGTGTATTTCTAAATATATTTGTCCAATATTTTGCTCTGTTTTTGGACGCCACGCCTATAGCGGCTCGCCATTGGCCCGTTGTTTTCGAACGTGCATCGACCCTATGGCAAAGGGGGTTAGAGGCGATAATCGTGCACCCGCACTGGCGGGGTGATCCGACGCTGTGAAGCAGGCTCTAAACACAAACTGACGCTTTAGTAGCGTGCAAACGGCGAGAGAAGCGTCAAACGCCGTTCAGACTTAGAAGTGATCGGAGCGATCTCGACGCGTGTTCTGTTGTGTGATTGGTGCAACTCGTGTTGTTATTTTTTTTTTATTGCTTCGCGTTGAACTGTTGCGTGTCGAAAATGGCAGTGCCTTTTAACATGCCAGAAGACCACAACGAAGTGGAAGTTCTCATCAATCAACTTCAGTCACTTCTAGTCAGATTACAAGACGCTGTTAGAAGATCCAGGACTGCACAGATTCAATCTACATCTCGAGGTACTCTTCACATTTTTTTTTTCAAATCTCGTTGATTGCTAGGGAACGCACACTGCACAGGGTTATCCCAGCCACAAAAAATGTAATTTCTGAAAATCCTCATTTTATTTTCTCCAAAATAAAAAAAATATATTTTTATGAAAATTTTGAAAAATGATTGATGTTTGGTCGAACGAAAAAAAATGCAGTCTTAACTATTAGAAAACTTTTAATGCCAAAACTAAAAAATGTTTATTTGTATTTATTTTATTTTTAACATTTATAGCTAAAAAAGCCATGTCTATAGGCAATAATAGAATTTTTTTGTAAAAATACATATTAGATGTTAGGATAGAGAAAAAATCCCAAATATTGACTTTGCATTTCACAAGTGGTTGTTGACACACCAAACACTGATTTTTATAAGATGCAAGCAAATGCTGTAAAGAATTTAGTAAAATATTTTTTTACACTGGCTGACTTACTACTTGCCGTGTTGGAATGACTACGTCTTTTAAGATTGTAATGACATCTTTTTCGCGCCAAAACTTATTTTTCAAGAAACTGGAGATCCTGACAAAAAAGCTGTTAGCATATAAACGAGTATTTTAGGTATTACAAATTTAGATAAGTCTGCAGTAAAAATACACCTCATGTGTTAGGATAAAGAAAAAAATTCCAAAAATGATTCTGGATGACTTTGCATTTCACAAGTGGTTGTTAATACACTAAACACTGATTTTTATAAGATGCAAGCAAAATGATAATATTTTTATCACTAAAGTTTCAATCATGAAATGAGTGAAATACTGATACCAAAAATTTAGTAAAAGATTTTTTTAACACTAGCTGACTTACTGTTTGCTGTGTTGGAACGACTAGTAAGACATCTTTCGCGCCAAAACTTTGTATTTTTTTTTTTAAGAAACCGAGACTGACAAAAAAGCTGTTGGCATATAAACGGGTATTTTAGGTATTACAAATGTGGATAAGTCTGCAGTAAAAATACATCTCAGGTGTTAGGATAAAGAAAAAAAATCCCAAAATAATTCTGGATGACTTTGCATTTCACAAGTGGTTGTTAACACACCAAACACTGATTTTTATAAGATGCAAGCAAAATGATAATATTTTAATCACTAAATTTTCAATCATGAAATGAGTGAAATACTGACAACAAAAATTTAGTAAAAGATTTTTTTACACTAGCTGACTTACTACTTGCCGTGTTGGAATGACTACGTCTTTTAAGATGGTAATGACATCTTTTTCGCGCCAAAAATTTGGAAACTTATTTTTCAAGAAACTGGAGATCCTGACAAAAAAGCTGTTAGCATATAAACGAGTATTTTAGGTATTACAAATTTAGATAAGTCTGCAGTAAAAATACACCTCATGTGTTAGGATAAAGAAAAAAATTCCAAAAATGATTCTGGATGACTTTGCATTTCACAAGTGGTTGTTAATACACTAAACACTGATTTTTATAAGATGCAAGCAAAATGATAATATTTTTATCACTAAAGTTTCAATCATGAAATGAGTGAAATACTGATAACAAAAATTTAGTAAAAGATTTTTTTTAACACTAGTTGACTTACTGTTTGCTGTGTTAGAACGACTAGTAGGACATCTTTCGCGCCAAAACTGTAATTTTTTTTTAAGAAACCGAGACCCTGACAAAAAAGCTGTTGGCATATAAACGGGTATTTTAGGTATTACAAATGTAGATAAGTCTGCAGTAAAAATACATCTCAGGTGTTAGGATAAAGAAAAAAATTCCCAAAATGATTCTGGATGACTTTGCATTTCACAAGTGGTTGTTAACACACTAAACACTGATTTTTATAAGATGCAAGCAAAATGATAATATTTTTATCACTAAAGTTTCAATCATGAAATGAGTGAAATACTGATAACAAAAATTTAGTAAAAGATTTTTTTTAACACTAGTTGACTTACTGTTTGCTGTGTTAGAACGACTCGTAGGACATCTTTCGCGCCAAAACTTTGTAATTTTTTTTTAAGAAACCGAGACCCTGACAAAAAAACTGTTGGCATATAAACGGGTATTTTAGGTATTACAAATTTAGATAAGTCTGCAGTTAAAATACTTTTCAGATGTGAGGATAGAGAAAAAAAATTCCCAAAATGATTCTGGATGACTGCATTTCACAAGTGGTTGTTAACACACCAAACGCTGATTTTTATAAAATGCAAGCATAGTGATAGTATTTTAATCACTAAAGTTTCAATCATAAAATGAGTGAAACAGTGATAACATAAATTTAGTAAAAGATTATTTCACACTCGCTGACTTACTGCTTGCTGTGTTGGAATGACTACGTCCTTTAAGGTGGTAATGACATTTTTCGCGCCAAAATTTTGTAAATTTCTTTTTTTAAGAAACTGTACAGCCTGACAAAAAAGCTGTTAGCACATAAACGAGTATTTTAAGTATTATAAATTTGGATAAGTCTCCAGTGAAATTTTAGAAACACGGGTGCGATTTCTCCAGCAAAAGTGTTACAGCTTTCATACTAAAAAAGCACTCTTTTCCCACTGGAAGGGAAATATAAATATGAGACATACCAAGTCAGCTTGAACTGTTTTGAATAAATTCTGCTCTGTGTTATATAAGAAGTTTCAAACAAGATGTGGATTAAAATTGAGTGCCATATATAATCGTATTTTTTTCGCTATAAATTAGAATATCAACAAAATGTTGTTTCCCGCCAAAATTATACAACACTATTCCAGAAACAGAATCCAAGTCTTTTATTTGCTTACCAATTATTGTTCCATATGAATAATAATTTGGTAAGTAAATGTACCTGTGCATATACAGTAAACTCCAATACAAAGCCACGTTTTTATCTGCACATCAAAAATATATAACCCCTGTCAGGCATATAAAAAGCCAGGAGCATCTGTCACTTGGTGGGTAGGTAGCTACTGACCTGAATCTGAAAGCAGATTAGAGATAACTCTGTTCGCTCGTACAGAAATAATTGTGGTAAAATCTTGTTAAGATATATTATTGTGTGCTGGAATAACCCTGTGAGAGATGCAATTTATTTTTTATTCCGCCTGGACCTGTTGCGCGCAAAGTTCATGGCCGGTCAAAAAGCTGAAAGTGATACAAACACTGTATTTCAGCTTGGCATATACGAAATAAATGAGCATCGTAGTGCATTGCCTCTTTCCTTTGTTTTAAATGGTCGACAAAATGATGAGTACAGTATCGTTTGAAATATTACATACTTGCCTCCGCAATTTTTGCCAGGTAGACAACCAAGTGTTTATAATGCTAAACTATTTTTTTTTAAGTCCCAGAAGACGTGGCTTAATACTTGTCAGTAAAAAAAATATTAGAAAACCAAACACAACTCTCTTAATTTGCTGGTTAAGCCAACCAAGTGTTTATAGTGCTGTAGTGGTGAACTATTTTTTTTATAGGCCCAGAAGACATGTCTTAATACTTGTCAGTAAAAAAAATATTAGAAAACCAAACTCAACTCTCTTAATTTGCTGCTTAAGACAACCAAGTTAGTGTATAGTGCTGAACTATTTTTTCATAGTCCCAGAAGACATGTCTTGATACTTTTCAGTAAAAAAAAATATTAGAAAACCAAACTCAACTCTCTTAATTTGCTGCTTAAGACAACCAAGTTAGTGTATAGTGCTGAACTATTTTTTCATAGTCCCAGAAGGCATGTCTTAATACTTATCACTAAAAATATTAGAAAACCAAACTCAACTCTCTTAATCTGATGCTTAATAATGCTTCCAAAAAAAAAATATATACACATATTATTTTGAATGGACTAATCGTGTGGTGTACTGTATTATAACAAAGTGATTTGAGATAAGGTGTGATAATTCAGAATTTATCTACCTGATATCAACATATCGATCTTAGTTTTTTAAGTGAGCTGTAATGGGTGCCTCGTGAACAGGTCTGAACTTGTATTCTACTTCCTGCACTTTATGGATATCATATATCTTTGCCCATAAGTGCAATATGTTGTAAATCTTAGTGTGGTGCATGCGCTTCAGATGCAAAATTTTATCACTATATGTAGAATAAATGGCGCGCATTTTATGGTGAATTCTTTTGTTTCTTGGCTCACTGTGATTTATCCGTTATTCGTGTTGTTTTGGAGTTGTGGTTTAGGCGGGATAACAAACGTGGATTAGAGATATGAGCTGTATTTAAAACGAACTATTGAATCATGGCATTTGTCTCGGTTGGTGAGTGTTATTTGGGATAAAAAATTATACTGGCGTATACCCGAAAGTCCAAGTAAAACGTTGAATATATATTACGTGAATAAAAGGCAAGTTATTCAGTACGAGACATTTATTTATTTATGTCTTTTCAGGTGATTACTTTGTTTATTTAAATAATTTTTATAAGTATTGCTCAAGCGGTGTTAATTTTTTCAAATTTAAGTCATCGCTCAAAGAAATGAGTTAAGTAAAGATTCACTTATTATCTGAAATAAGAAAAAAATTACATACTCCTCTGAGTGTGAATCTGGGCAATAGTAAATTTTGAAAAAGATGGCAGGTCTCAGAAAATAAACGTTTTAGTAAAAAATATGGAGGTGAGATTTATTATAAAATAGTCTTTTTTCAAATACATTTTTTCAGAAAACTGAAAAATAAGCGAGATGCAGAATAAAAAAAGTATACCTGAGCTTGATTGTACAAGGCGTAACCTAGTTCGTTAATGTTTATATTTTTGCTTGAATTTTTGTCAAATCGATCAAGCATTATACCTATCAAATAGACAAAAATCCGTGTGAAAAACTAAACAGACCAGGTACGTCTTGATACACAAGCCCAAATTCACTTTTTTTTATTCTGAATCTCGCTTAT
The DNA here is from genome assembly GCA_951848785.1 of Callosobruchus maculatus. NCBI lineage: Eukaryota > Metazoa > Arthropoda > Insecta > Coleoptera > Chrysomelidae > Callosobruchus > Callosobruchus maculatus. The sequence continues at coordinate 1,115,328 of CATOUR010000235.1, forward strand.
TTTTCAGTTTTCGGAAAAAGTATACCCTACTCAACGACTTTAATACACAGTTTAAAAAAAATATCAATTTAGGATTGAGGTGTTTAACAAGTATGAGTTTTTTTTTAATTTAAACCATCTTGTACAAAAATGTCTGGTGAGTACTTTTGTTTAAAATAGAAAAATTAAAAATATGTCCAGTGAGTATCAGGGAAATGATAGCTGTTCGAAAACTGGTTTATTCCGAGGATTTAAAATTTAAATAGCACGTATTTAAAAGATTAGTGGTTTGTTGTGTGGCTGTCTCTTCCGTCGTCATTTGGTTTCAGATAAATAGTTATTCTTTTCAAGTACTGATACAGGCTTGGTTGATAATCCCATAGTGACCTCGTTTCTTTATTAATACTGTGTGTAGACATTTAAATAATAATAAAAGCATAAACTGATGCGTAGGTGCAGTGTTATTAATTTATTGCATATATGCAGCATAAAAAAGACCTTGGAGTAATACTAAAATGCATATGTACCGCAAATATAATATTTTTAAAATGGTTGAGTTATACAGGGTTACTGGTAACTCGACCACTTTCCTGCAGGAGGTGATAGAGGGACTCAAATGTAATAGATTTAACCCCCCACATATAAATCCGAAAACCGATAGTTTTCGAGATAATTAACATTTAATGTCTTTCAACCAAATGTCCAAATTTCCACACTAGATCCTAAACTAAGAAAAAAACCTGTTGTTGATTCTGATAATTTTTATTTTAGTATTTAACTAACACATACATAAAGCTAACTTAGTATTAAAATGTTTCAAAAAACTAAATACAAATATTTAAAAAATAATCAACAACATTTTTACATTCGCCGTAAAAGAAAATTATCTAGCTCAAAAAAAAAATTATACAAACGGTTGAACAAATCGCTAAAAAATCTTTCCTACCTAATAACCCTTTAATTAAATCCACTTAAAGTTTCTAGAGATCTTGCTCAATGCGTTGCCCTTGATTTCGGATACAAGTACGGATCCGCTTCCTCACTTCGGTTTTTGTAACTCGTGTTGAAAAGGTTCGTTTCATCTCCTCCGCCGCATTGATAATTTTTTGCCTTAGTTCGTCAGCAGTATTAACTGGAGCCTCGTAAACCAATGCCTTCATGTGACCCCAGACGTAAAAATCAAGAGGTGTCAGATCTGGGCTCCGCGCAGGCCATGGGATGGGTTCACCCCTCCCTATCCATTTGTTCGGGTATATGTGTTTGTCCAACAACTGCCGAATTGTGATACGGTAATGTGCTGAACAACCATCATGTTGGAATATCATGTTGTTGCTGATTCTGTATTATGTTGATAAATTTTGTTAAATAGTTACTTGTGGTTGTACTGTCATTCTTGTCCTTGGAATAGGCCATCAGATAAAGGAGTTTTTAAAATAATTTGTTTGACTGGTTGTGTATCTTTTTTTGAGCTAGACAATTTTCTTTCGCGGTGAATGTAAAAGTTTTGTTCTTTACGAGGTTCTTTATTTTTTAAATAATTGTATGTAGTTTGAAACTGTTTAGTATTTTTACACATTTAAATACTAAATTAGATTTGTGTACGTGTCAGTAAAAAACTAAATTGGAAATGACTAAAATCGACAGCAGGGTTTTTTCTAAATTTGGGATGTAGTGTGGAAATTTGGACATATCGTTGAAAAACATTAAATGTTAATTATCTCGAAAACTATCGGTTTTCGGAATTACATATGGGGGTTTAAATCTATTGCATTTGATTCCCTCTATCACTTCCTGCAGGAAAGTGGTCGAGTTACCAGTAACCCTGTATATCATACAGGAAGCGAATAACATGGAAAAAGATTTTTCTTTGATAGTATTGTGTTGTGAAATAAATACAATTTTTCAACGAATTTATATATTGTGAATCAACATTTACAATTGGAATGATTGAATTTGTAGATATATAGTTTGAAGTGCCTCGGGATTATTTCAAATTTTCCAGTAAATGTTTTATTAAATATATTGTGAAATTCAAGAATCAAGCGTATACGGAGTACGGAATTTTGTCAAGTTACCTAAAAATGTAATTATGTATTTATTCCTAAAAATCGAAGCCTTGTTACTTGGGCTTACTCAGTAATAAAAACGCTATTTTTGTGTGGCTATGAATGAATAATAGGTACCATTCATAGTCTACATTAGAAGCCCTGTGACTTGATGCATATCAGGATGTACCTCCACCATATTTGATAACAAAACATGGCGAAAGTTCTACGTAGGTCCTTTAAGGTTTTAGAGAATATCACCTCTGAAATAGTAACTGAAAAGGTCTCTTCTATGAAATGTTTTATAGTACAAGGTCGCTCGAAATAAAGTCCCCAGTTTTTTTATACAGGGTGAGTTTTTAGTACCAGATCGGTGGATAACTCCACTACTGCAGAAGATAGCGAAAACAGTTGTATATAGACGTTGTAGCCAATGGTATGGCTCCTTGCTCAGAAAGTATTTTTATTTATACAGGGTGATCCATAACAACGTGGTGATGCAAACATACATGTTTTTTTTTAAATAATAATATCCATATTTGGATTCTACAAATAATTGCCGTTCTTAAAATATAAGGTATTGTAGCATCATACAAAGTACTTCAAAAGTTATGACCATTTTTATGTCCAAATCGCTGCCAAATGAACTGTATATTGAAAATCAGCGACTCTATAAATTATTTTTTTACGTGGAAAGATAAAAAATATCCTCTAGTTTTAACACTGGCTGTGAAAAAAGTTGCCTACGCATAACCACACAGGGTGAGGTAGAATCCAAAAATTAGATTTTCTCTTTTTTTTTTAATATAACCCCCCATATTTTATTGTACCAAGAAAAAATGCTTTTAATATGCTTTTTCATATTTGTATAGCATTTCATATACTTACGTTCCTCAGTTTCTGAGACATTTCCATTTCTCTGCAAATTTGAAATATGCCTTCGATTTATGTACTGAAATTTATTTATTTTGAGAAAGTGTATTAGGTATCTCGACAATGCAGGGTTTTGACTTTATTAAAAATAAAGCCAGAGAGCATTATTTTCCAGTTTTTATCTGCTTTGTGGACTATTCTAAGGCGTTTGATAACGTAAAGTGGCCTAAACTGTGGGAAATCCTCATCTCTATGGGAGTTGCTTATCACCTAGTGTTTCTCATACAGCAACTGTACGAGTCTAATTCGGCTCGTGTAAGAATTGATGGTAACCTGTCTAGTCAAACTGCAACCAGGAAAGGAGTTCGTCAGGGATGTGTATTATCTCCGATGTTGTTTAACATTTACTCTGAATTTGTGATGAGACAGGTATTAGACAACTGGAATGGCGGTGTAACTATTGGCGGAAGCAAAATATCCAACTTAAGATTTGCTGACGATATAACCCTTATTGCGGCTTCTCAGGAAGAACTAGTAGCCCTATTAAACATCTTAGAACAACATAGTGCAGCGTATGGTCTTTGTATTAACTGCAATAAGACCAAGGTTGTGATCGTAGATAGAGAGCATGATAATCATCGAGAAATAAAGTCAATAGGCCGTTGTGAAGTAGTTCAAAGTTTTGTATAGCTCGGTTCTTTGATCGACAATTCGGGTAGCTGTGAAAATGAGATTCGACGGCGCATTCAACAGGCACGTGTGGCCATGACAAAGCTTACTAAAATATGGCGAGACCATAACATCACTAAAGCTACGAAAATGTCGCTGGTTCAGTCTCTTGTGTTCTCCATATTTTTGTATGCCTCGGAAACTTGGACTATTAAAAAGGCAGATCGAGCTCGCATAGATGCTTTTGAAATGTGGACATGGAGGAGAATGTTGAGAGTTCCTTATACCGCCCATCGAGCTAACGTTTCCATACTGGATGAGGTCGGTAATCCAAAGAGACTATCCTCCATTGTGTCGACGAGAATGCTTACATTCTTCGGACATATACACAGAAGCGATAATATGGAGAAACTTGTAGTTCAGGGTCATGCTCCGAGTGTGCGGCGCCGTGGCCGTCCCCCTACACGCTGGGTGGATACGAGGAAACAGTTGCTGGATATGAGTATCAAGAGCGCCACTAAACTGACAGTAAATCGCGAACGATGGCGAGCTACAGCGCTCAAAACTATTGATAATATTCGTGTCGGCAATACTCTAGCTCCGACTTAATGCATTTTACGAGTTCACATGTCTGTTAAGACATTGTGACTATGATGATAATGACTTCATCAAATTCTACCATGGCCTTATAACTTAGTTGTTCGATAAATAAAAATAAAATTCGATAGTACTTTCTCAAAATAAATAAATTTCAGTACACAAATAGGAAGTACATTTAAATTTTGCAGAAAACTCGAAATATCTTGGAAGCTGATGAGTGTAGGTACATGAAATGGTATATTAATATGAAAGTGCATATTAAAAGCAATTTTTTGGTATAATAAAATATGGGGGGTTATACACTAAAAAAAAAAAGACAAAATCTAGTTTTTGGATTCTACCTCACCCTGTAAATGAGTATGCATTGGCGACTTTTTCTAGAGCCTTAGAGCCTGTGCTAGGACTCAGCTGAGTTATGAAAAGTAATTCCCTCTGTTCATACGTAAAGTGGTTTGGTGATTGCTGTATAACTAACTCAATAGGAGTAGATAAAATATTTATCTACTTTTGAACGAAACTCCCCCATTTGACGATTATCTCAACCCATCTGTATCACCTTTCGTTGACCTGAAAATCCATCTACCATATGATGCCTGCATAGTTCTATAATAGCGATACTTCATGAATTATTAGTAGGTTAATTAATTAAAAACGGTGAGATATCAATAAATTACGCTCGAAAATAACTGAAACCACTTGATATGCTGGTACATCCAGCTCCTATCTCTAGGAAAAGATCTCCAGCAGCTCACCCCTTTCATATAATTGAGCGGCCCTAAACGATTCATCGCTAGCCGACTGTAACATTCTCTAAATACCATGTGGTTACCTGTGTTACCTATTTGTTCTGCAAGATAGAATGTGGGTAGTGTGACCGTGTGGCCAGCCAAGTGGATAAAAAGACGGTAAATTGTAGCCATTGTACTAATTTCTGTCAAAACAATGTCTACTCGCACTTTTCATGCTGAAATTATGGTGCTTACCCGTAAACTGTAACTATTGATGAAAACTGCTTTAAACTGCGCTATTTCTTGTACAATATGTGGTTCAGTATCTTGAACAAACATTAGAACAAAAAATAATTTGATGGCACGAGTTGTCTTTAGTCCACAACAGCGTCTAAAATGTGTCTCTTTATACAGGGTCCAAATCCAAATTTTTAGAAGTTTGTTGACAACTAGCATAGAGTCTAAGCATTTGGGGTGGTATTATTGGAAACCGCATAATAAACTGATGTTTTCCAACGCTTTCTAAATGAAAATTTGGAAAACCTGTTGAAAAACTCACCACTGGAGTTTTTAAGAATAATGTGGTTACAGTTAGATGGAGAAAAAGCATATTTTAGCATTAGAGGTCGAAACACTTTGGATGAAAGGTCTCCTGCCAGTTGTTTCGTCTGCGAGCCACGCCACCTACGATTTTTCCAATTCCTACGCAATAATATTACAAAACCGTGAATATCCTAAAAACCGTCAAAGATAGAACCACATGTGCCTAGACAAAAGTGAAATAGAATTTAATTTCGTATCCATCGATGTGAAACTTCATCATCATACCATCCCATTTCAAAAAAAAAAGTTTTTAACGTTTTTAACTTCTCGAATTCGAAACTTGCTAGTCTATTGATTGAATGTTCTTTTGAAACAACTCTTACTGAAACACAAGTACGTTCCTTGCTTGCTTCAAAACCGAAAACCACATCTTTCTATCACGTTTAGTTTCCGAGATATTAACGTTTCTTGTAAAGTACTACAAACGTCAAATTTTGTAAAAATTGCTGAATAACTCCAAAAATAGGCTTCGTAACAAACTGGACCTAAAAATCGATGCTGAATTCAAAAACATAATAATATACAGGGTGTTCCATTTAAAATAAGGAAGTTGGTACCTACTTCCGGTATATCCGGAAGTTCGCCATCTTTGAAATTATTCTCTTAATGTAGAACATTTGAAAAGAAACGTTTTTTATTTGAAAAATTTTCGTCTAATTTAAACGGTATGGCCGCTAGAGAGCACCGCGCGCTTATTGGATCACCCTGTATACAGGGTGAGTTTTTAGTACCGGATCTGTCGATAATTCCACTACTGTAGGAGATATCGAACAAAGTTGTAACCAAGGATATGCTCCTTGCTCAGAAAATATTTTGATTTATACAGGGTGATCCATAACTACGTGGTGATGCAAACATATTTTTTTAAATGGGACACCCTAATATTATTTCATATTTAGATTCTACTAATAATTCCCGTTCTTAAAATATAAGATATTGTAACATTATAGAGGTTATTTCAAAAGTTATGACCACTCTTTTGTCCAAATCGCTGTCAAATGAGCATACTATATATTGAAAAATAATTATACAAAAATTATTTTTTTTTACCTGGAAAGATAAAAAATGTCCTCTAAAGTCGACGACGCATAATCATATACAGGGTGAGGTAGGATGCAAAAACTTTAAATTATTAGTGGAATCTAAATATGGAATAGTATATAAGGTATCCCATTTAAAAAAAAATGTTTGCATAACCACTTAGTTATGGATCACCTTGTATAAATCAAAATATTTTCTGATTAAGGAACATATCCTTGGCTACAACTTTTATATACAACTTTTTTTGCTATCTTCTGCAGTATTGGAGTTATCGTCCGATTCGGTACTAAAAACTCACCCTCTGTATAATTCACATTTTTTTTTTTTGGTCTCATTGCCATGGTCATTGGCTTCATGTTCTCTGTAGGCTTTGTTACTCTTTCCTGGCGCCACTTTTAGACTCAAGGATGATTCTTGACTTACCCTCGTATATCTGAGGCATCACGATCTTGCAAAACTCGTACATAAATATCATTGGAATATGTGATTGCGGAATAGACAACCTGAAAGCGATAATTTGCACGAATTGCACGAAAACCTAGAAACTCTCAGAGGTAAACAAGTTGTTCTGTTGTGCATGATAACAGCCAAAACTGGTAATTGGGTCATACGAAAACCCGCAGCACCGATGGCAAAAATAATGCCTGGCTGACCTTTGCTGGTGGCTCCGTCTATAAATAAAGACAAAAAACACCTGTATGCGCACATATGGTCGACAAACCATCCTGCTGAATGCACTTCGGTGAACCCACAGTGGCGCACGACCTGAGGATTGTTGGAAATTTAAATTTCAGATTCAGGAGTCTATTCTGTAACAGCATGGTTAAACGTAACGCATGGTTAAAATAACTAACGCCCATTACAACCATCATAGGTATTCTGTAAGCAGAGAGCTGGTTCGCCAGTGGTTAAAATCGGCAGTTAAAAATGTATGTATAAAGGGCCCCACAGACATCGTTCTTTTTCATCAGGTTTGCACGACGTGCCAACCGATCACACTCATTTCAGTCCGTGTGTGCCGAAAACCCGTCGTGTTGACCGTCGTTCCAAAAAATCTGTCCGAGCTTGATTTTACCCGTCGATTTCGAACACCATCGTGCGACTCGGTACATGTGTAGCCGTTCATCGTACAATTACGACGGGATTTTGCAGTGTCGTTCTGGTTTCAGGTATAATTTGTAAAGCTTGGGGGGATATCGCAACTGAAAAATTCAAATCCTCGTAGCTTCTACCCGTAGCAAGGAATCTCAATGTAGCTGTCAGACGTTCATGAGGGCAAATACTTTGTCTCATCCAAGTATCCTGTTTTTTTATTAAGGGTGCTACTGAAGTAAGTAATTCTAAGTATGTTTCTCCATCCATCCTCAAATAATTGTACCAATCCCCTGGTTCCAGACGCAATTCTAAGAGATTTATATGGGAGAATTGGCCTGTTTTTAAAAGCCACTGTCTCACCCATTTAGAACGTTTTTTCTTGCTATTTCACTTTAATAGCTAAAGCCGCCGCCAGTGCTAAAGTATTATCCATGTTTAACGGACCAAAAATTTGCGAGAAACTGAAAGAAAACCGAACAGTGTGTGGAGGTATCGTTCCATCGGTTTAACCGACATCGGTTGGCACGTCGTGCAAACCTGGTGAAAAAGAACGATGTCTGTGGGGCCCTTACCGACAGGGCTTTTGGGTAGCGTTATGCATCTAACCTAGAAATAAAATTGATCGGAATGGAATCAAGAAGCGGTCATTAAACGAAAGCAAAGGTAAAATGGTTTGCAACTGATACAATCATGAAGTAAATTGTTTGTTAGTAGGATGCTGGCGAACCGCAACTTGAGAGATACCAGTGACGTCTTTCAGCTTCCTGAAAACACATTTTTGAATCTCGCTGCTTCCTCAGCTACCCTTGCTGTAATTTTCTCTAGTTCTTTTTTTTGTTTTTGCTACTAGTGTTAGTCATCTAGATACCAGGATGGCCTGAAAAGTTCTCGGCCTCAATAGGACGCAGGCGCGCGCAAACGTGCACCACTTACGTGCATGTTCATACAAGTCTCTGCAAGTCTCACATGAAATGCCATTCAGTTGCCATCAGCAGTTTTTTTTTTTTTTTTTTTATGGTCGGCCTCCCGCAAAGGCTGAAAGCCTATGGCGCTTTAGAAGCGCTGCGAGAGGATAAGTACCGGTTCACGTTAGATTTGAAACGCTGCAGGTTGTAGCCGTCGGGAAACAAATTCCCCGGCAGCTGATTCCACAGCGTCGAAGTTCTCCAAAAGAAGGAATGCTGGAGGAGACTGGTTCGGGGAGTAAGGACCTCGACCTGGTAAGGATGAGCTCGAAGAGCTTCTCTAGTGGTCCTGGTTCGAACGGCCTGTGGTGTTATTATCTGAGAGAGCTCACTCGAACATCTTCCGTGATAGAATCTGTAAAACAGGGATAGGTCAGCCACCCTCCATCGATGTTCCAGGCTGTGGAGGTCCTTTGTGAGGTTAGGCGTATCGATTAGTCTAATCGCTCTTTTCTGGATAGTGTCCAGAAGCTTTAGAGAGTGCTTCGGAGCGCATCCCCACACGTGGGAGCAATACTCCAGCGATGGTCGGATCTGTGCCTTGTAGAGCAGCAGCAGTTGCTCTGGTGTATACAACTTCCTACAGCGGAACAAAACTCCAAGCTTCTGGGATGCCGTTTTAGCAATACTGACGACGTGGTCGTGCCAGGACATGTTATTGTTGATGTTGATTCCCAAAAGCTTGACGGAAGGTGATTCGACTATGGGGTGACCCTCCATTTCCACGGTTGGTAAGCCATTGTGAGACTTCTTTGTAAGTGTTGTTGCCTGAGTTTTTTGTACGTTGAACTGTACTTTATTTGCTAATCCCCACTCGACAATTGTTTTGATATCTGCGTTGATCTGTGAGGCATGCTGCTGTCGCCGACGTACCGTCTCCTGGGATGATAGTGGCTTGCCTGGTTCCATGCACGACACTAATGTACTGTCATCTGCGAAGCTGTAGATTGGATTGGATGTTATTTCCAGCAGCTCGTTGATGTACAGCAGAAATAGTGTAGGGGATAGGACAGATCCCTGAGGAACACCGGCGTTTATTGAAAGCAGCAAGCTTGACCAGAAGTCCGTCATGCCATACTCTGTCGAAAGCTTTGGATATATCAAGTGCAACAACACGGGATTCGCCATGGTTGTCTATTGCTCTATTCCACAAGTGAGTGATGTAGGCAAGGAGGTCACCTGTAGACCTGTGCTTACGGAAGCCATACTGGCGATCATTTATGATGTTATTGTTGTCCAGGTATTTCAGGAGCTGTGTGTTAATGACAGTCTCCATAACCTTAGACATGATGCTGAGAAGAGCCACAGGTCTATAATTGGTGGGATCAGTTTTTTTGCCTTTCTTAGGGATGGGTTGTACGCAGCCAATCTTCCACGAAGCGGGAAACACGCCTCGTTGATACGAAAGTTTGAAGAGCTTGCAAAGAATAGGTGCAAGCTCAGCGGCACAGCGTTTAAGGACAATGGCTGGAATTTGGTCAGGGCCAGTAGCTTTATTGGTGTTCAGTTTTTGGAGGATGCTTTTTACATCTCGATGTTGAAATTTGACCTCTGCCATTCTCGAGTTCACGCTTATGGTGGTGGTCGGAGTTTGGCGGTGACAGTCGATCATCGTGAGTGTAGTGTGAAGCAGCGTAAGACATGGAGAAGCTTTTTACCATGTGGTAATAAAGTTCTTTGTGAAAGAAGGTTATCTCCGAAGGAGGTGCACCAAAGGTTTGTTAACGTGTATAAGGAAGATTCACCTTCATACTCCACAGTCAAGAAATGGGCTGCATAGTTTAAGCGAGGGAGGGAGAGCATTGACGATGACCCACGCGAAGGACGCCCAGAAAGTGCAACAACTCCTGAATTGATTGACCGTGTCCACGATATCGTTTTGGATGACAGGAGAGTGAAGTTGCGCGAAATTGCCGAGGCTGTTGGCATCTCAAGGGAATGGGTTGGTCACATTTTGCATGAAGAGTTACACATGAAGAAGCTCAGTGCAAGATGGGTGCCGCGAATCCTCACTCCTGAGCAGAAACGCAACCGCATGCGGATGTCACAGCGAGCTTTGGAGCTATATAGAAAAAATAAAGCGGACTTTTTGCGCAGATTTATAACAATGGATGAAACATGGATTCACCATTATATACCAGAATCCAAACAACAATCAAAGCAGTGGACTGAAGCCGGGTCCTCTGCACCAAAGTCAGGTCCCCCGCAGGAAAGGTGATGGCCTTCTGTTTTTTTGGGACGCTAAAGGCATGCTGCTCGTAGATTATCTTGAAACGGTAAAACCATAACAGGGGAGTACTATTCTGACTTTTTAACCCAGTCGGATCAGAAAATTCGTGAAGAGAGACCAGTTTTGCAAAAGAAGACAGTCATCTTTCATCAAGACAATGCGCCAGTGCACAAAGGGCAACATGCAATGGCAAAACTGCACGATTTAAAGTACGAATTGTTGGAGCACCCACCCTATTCTCCTGACTTGGCCTCGTCGGACTTTCACCTGTTCCAAAAACTCAAAATCTTTCTTGGTGGGCAACGTTTTTCACCAAACGAAGAAGCGACTGTTGCCATGGATGGCTACTTTACAGGACTTCCACAACATCATTTTAAAGACGGCATCGTTGCTTTGGAACATCGATGGACCAAGTGTATAGAGTTAAGAGGAGACTATGTCGAAAAATAAAAATAATTTTGAAGGTCCAAACCGCTTCTTTCTATATCAGGCCGACAACTTTTCAGGCCATCCTCGTTTGCTATACATTAGTGTTCGTTATTAAATATGGTTCCATTTGTTTTGATTCTGCTTTGTCTAATCATTGCTTCAACCGCCAGATTAAAAAGTATCGTTGGTAGAGGGTTGCCTTGTCTGAGTCCTTTTCTCACTTCAAACTCCTGTGAATCACTGCCTATCCATGTATATGTGCCAATATATATGTATATATTGGCGAATTAATCACAGGTAATTGCTAATTTTTGAACGGCAACCTATCTTTAATCCATTCTATACTTTCTCAACATACATTTAAAATTAATTTTATCAGAAAACAAAAACAAATATCTGCAGGATCAAATAGTGGGATGTAGTACTAACACATGCAGTAGTTGAAGCTTAGACGTATGGCACGTGTAAAATAGCACATATCTTGTAAAAGTTTAATTAAAGGTAAATACACATTGTGCAATGAACCTTCTACGATTGTCCTTGTAAACGGCAATGTGTGCATGTGCAATCGATACGTACTGGCAAATCAAACAGCTGTGTTTACTGCTACAGCACAACTCACGACGCCTCGAGCGTTGCGCTGCCGTGTAGGCTCAGCAAATTTCCAATTTTTATGCTGCTACGTAATAGTGGTAGTAATTGTAGCAATCATTCCGACAATAAGCTCCAGCGTTATTATAATAATGGGCTGTTTCTACAAAGAAAATTACCGGAGTTGATCTTTTGTATTTTTTCCGAGGCAATGTGGAGATAAGTCTCCACGCTCATTATTCATGCGGGTTTTCAAAGTTAGCTGAATAACCGTCATTGACTCAAGGAATTGTACATCAATTTTACGGCCAAATACGTAATTATTCATGCGTGTTATCGATGTTAACTAAACACTATCAACAGGAAAGAGCTTTGAGGTTAGGTTTTTCAACAAAAAATAAATCTCCATAAAGCTCAGCAACGATTCATTCACAAAGACAAATGGAGTAGGCTATTAACTTTTTGGATTTCACAATTAAATCACAACAAAAAAAACACGTTTAATTTTACATAACCAAAAGTGCAGCATATTATAGTTACGTCAATTTCACGCATGGCTAATAAAGAGCTGATAAATATAGAATGCAACTACATGTGCTTTTCATAGACTTTAAACAAGCCTATGATAGTCTAAACAGAGAGAGAATGTATGAAGCAATGGTGCAACTAGGAATTCCAGGAAAACTCGTTAGGCTAATAAGAATGACATTACAAAAAACCAAGAACAAAATAACATGGATGGGAAGTGAGTCACAGGAATTTGAAGTGAGAAAAGGACTCAAGCAAGGCGACCCTCTATCAACGATACTTTTTAATCTGACGCTTGAAGCAATAATTAGAAAAAGCAAAACCAAGACAAATGGAACAATATTTAATAACAAACACCAATGTATAGCATATGCAGATGACTTAACACTAGTAGCAAAAACAAAGAAAGAACTAGAGAAAATTACGGCAAGGATAGCTCCGGAAGCAAGGATATTTGGGATGCAGATAAATCAAAGTAAGACAAAATATATGGTCATGGGGCAAATGGAAAAAGTTTCCGATGATCAGCCCAACCTAACTTTTATGGCCAACAATATGAACTATACTTTTGAAAGGGCTACGGAACTTATGTACCTATTGGTAATCATAGAGCAAAAGGGAGGGACAGGAGAAACAAAAAATACAGGCAAGGATCATCAAAGGAAACCAGAAGTATGGAGCCCTGAAAAATCTTATGAAATCCAAATACGTATCCAGAAAGACCAAAGAGAGAATTTACACAACTGTTATAAGACCAACAGCGACATATGCTTGTGAGACGTGGAGTATGAACAAAATTACATGGATGGGAAGTGAGTCACAGGAATTTGAAGTGAGAAAAGGACTCAGGCAAGGCGACCCTCTATCAACTGTCCCGTGGGTTCTATAATAAGCATGCAAAGTTCGGATGGACCTAAAAAAGTGTATCATGCCGCTAGGTTTTTCATTCACATATCAATGGACAGCCCATTACGAATACAACAAATTTTTCGCTATTACAACCCCCCACCCCCAACCACCCCAAATTCACCCCCACCCAAGAAAAAGTAGAAAATGATCAGGAACCCCTAAAACGCCTAAAAACGAAGTTTGAGGCATATTTGAAATTTTTCGTTTTTTGCTAATTACTCCGCCCCCCCGTATAACGATTTTCAAAATTATAGGAACATTACCTACTACGACCCCACAGCATAACGCTACCCAAATTTCATCACAATCCATGCAGCGGTTACTGAGATTACGGGTAGAAAAACGCGACAGACAGACCGACAGACTGACCGGACAGACAGACCGACAGACAGACCGACAGACAGACAGACCGACAGACAGACAGACCGACAGACAGACCGACAGACAGACTGACAGACAGACAGACCGACGGAAATGAGTGACGTGGATTTTCGTTATGTAGACATCATAAAACGCCCAAAAAGCGTATTTTCTCAAAATCGAAGATGTGGGAAGTAAAATGGGTTCACCTGTATATGATCGACGTTTTATTTTAAAAATTAACAGAGAATTGTGCAGCCCTGTGGTAAAAATATATAGCTACGCCTATACCAGAGCTTAAGCAGATAAATGTTCCGTTAACATTAAAATCTCGCCATTGAAATGTTGACCGTGTATCCTTTTCCAGTATGTCTCGTCCTGTTAAATGTTGGCGCCATCAGACACTTTCTTCACGTCCACTTAAACTGGGTTACATTTTACTTATCGGATAATGAGTTTGGAAGTAACAGCAATCTCTGTAACCTTGTTTCTAAATTGATGTCTCTACACGTGGAACAACCATAATTTTACATCGTGTGTTTACGTTTGGATCGTCAGCCTTCGGTATTATTTTTTAATTAGGTCGCTCATGAAAAATATGTCTCCAGTCTCGCATGTCATACTTGACAGCCAGTTTCTCCTTACCCAAAAATAAACTGGATCGCCAACTATTTTTTTTTCAACGTTCTAAATAGGTAGCTCAATTGTCTGTTAATCTTGTTCAACAAATAGTGTAGGTTACAAGAGTCTTTAGTCTGCTCTGCAGTGACAAGGTTGCCTTAAGGGGCCTGGATACACACATTTATACATACTTAGTTGTCATGTAAAACACGGACTCACAATTTCTGGCATACCTACCACACTCTATTTTCAAACTACATATATAAAATTTCAGAAGGCTATAGTTAAGACCTTAATGAATGACAAATATTTTCGATTTTCTCAAATAAGTTTCTTAATGTGCAAAAAAACTAGCAATGCAAAATCATAGATTCTATAAATGCCTGTAATTTAACAACCAAACAAGATATCAAAAAAAGGCTAAATAGTTGCCCAAGCGCAATTTGCTCTTTGAGTCATTACTGTAAGTTTAAAGGTAACGTCAGGAGCTTGGAAATGCGAAATTCATTTTTATGGTGACCTTTGGACCTTACATTTGGACCTTTTGACCTTACCTTTGGATTTTTGGACTTATCTCCCCTCATCTTAGACACACACACACACACTGGAGAAAGGGAACAGGTGGCCAAACCTCCTCGCTAACACAGGAATACGTCTTTTCTTGAATTCTCAATGTCGCGCGCTATACCCTAGACCCTTAAAACACAGATTCTCATTTCGAACAGAACTCACTTGTTTTTGAAACTAGACTATTTCAGAAGGTGATAGTTGAGACCTTAATGAATGACATCTCAGAGCAGTTTTTTTCAAAAATGTTTTTTAGCGTGCAAAAAAACTCTGGAAGCCTGTCATTGTTTTACCCAAAAATTTCCCAGCATTTACTTGTTCAATAGAACAGCGCTGACCTCACCAGCAAGCTATGGTCACAGCGATTATTAATATAGCTGAACCGTATGAAGTCTTTTTGGTGTTGAGTGACAGTCAAAAACGTTATATTATGCGCACTTATCAGCAGAGGTGTGTCGTCTGCATACACGACCGAGTTAAGGCTACTGAAGTCGTTCACAAAGATTATGTACAACAATGGTCCCAGAATCGACCCTAGGGGTACTCCCATTTCATGTACCGTTCTGTCAGATTGGCTATGTTCTAATTCTACGTGTTACTTTCTTGCACATAGGTAACTACAGAACATCTTCCTCCTTTGGATCTGGTAATCCAAGGGGAAGCTAGAAAAACTGGGTTCCGTCTCTGGAGTCAGGGTAGCTGGACTTTTATGAATCCAGGCAAAGGACATTCGACGATTCTAGCAGAGTTGCACGAGGATTGTCCTATTTTGTTGGCGAGGAGCGATACAGTTTCTCCTACGCATCGCTTCAATCGCAAATTTACGGTGGTGTTTCCGTCAAGGGAAGAGTGGGAGTCTAGGGAAAGACAGCTCATCGAAGGAGGAGGACAGGTCTGGTACACAGACGGTTCACTCGCTAGAGAGGGCTCGGGCTCGGGAGTCTACGGACCCCGTACAAGACTTTCATTCCCTCTTGGGGGGCACACCACAGTATTCCAGGCTGAGGTCTATGCGATACTTGCCTGTGTAAATCGTATTCGGGAAATTGACGGGTCTAGGAGGCGGATTACTATCTGCTCTGACAGTCAGGCAGCCATCAAAGCACTGAGTGCTTGGAAGATAACGTCGGGACTGGTCCTGGAGTGCAGGAGGGCTCTTGACGACATCTCAGCTAAACACAAGGTATCACTGATGTGGGTACCTGGGCACGCTGGGGTAAAGGGTAATGAAATGGCGGATCATCTAGCCAGGATGGGATCCGGAAACAGTTCTGTGGGCCCGGAACCAGCCTTAGGACTGTCTGCAAACTTGGTTAGGAAAACAACTGGAGAGTGGATCCAGAATCAACACTCTCTGAGATGGAACAACATCTCTGGTCACCTCCGTCAGGCTCGGGAGCTATTAGCAGGGCCTGTAGAGAGAATAGGACGATTTTGTCTCTCTCTGGATGGGAGTAACTTGAGATTGTTAGTAGGCTTATTAACGGGTCACAATACCTTCAGGCGTCACTTGTTTGTGATGAGGGTGGTCAACGACCCAACGTGCACGTGGTGTGGTGAAGAGGAAGAATCCTCGGCACACATCCTGTGTCGCTGTGAAACCCTGGGTTATCACAGGCAGACTATGCTCGGCTCAAGAACCTTGGAACCAATAGAGATAAAACGGATAGGACCTAAGAATGTACTTGCCTTTGCCAAAAGGGCAGGTCTTAGGAACTAGCGCGGATAGAGGCGCAAAAGGGCCCATCGTGTGGCCTATGCACCAGCCACATTCCGTGCTGGATAGCCTCTGGTCCTTATTCATTCATTCAACTACAGAACCAATCTAGTGGATGACCTCTAATTCCGTAGCTTTCTAATCTTTTCACCAGCAAGTTATGATTTACCAAGTCAAATGCCTTGCTTAAATAAATAAATATCCCCATGCAATAAAATGTGTCGATTTTTTTCCAGTTCGACCAGCAGGATCACGCACTCGTGCGCCCAGAGTGGAAGAAACCCCGATCTCCCCCATGTCGACGAGCCTTCCAGAACTCTTGAACAACCTGGCTTGGCTGGCTGCCATCAGCCAAGAGTCTAGTGCAACCACGACATCTGGTACGCAAGTACGACCTGCCAGGAGGCGGAGTTCCTCGGAGTCTTCGTGTTGCGACGAAACCAAGATCTCACTAACTGCCATTGTAGGCCAGGGACCCATACAAGACTGGGGACTTGCCAAGGTCAATCTGTCCAAACACACCGACAGCGAAACACCGATATCTATAGAGGTAAGTTTTTTCTCACATAATGTGTCTCTTTCGTCTTTAAAGACGTCCTCGCGCTATGCAGGTGAAAACCAACAAAAAATTTTTTTCCAAAAGACTGGCGCATGTCTGATATTCAGCTCGTTCCATTATCATAGTCACAATGTCTTAACAGACATTTTGTGAACTCGTAAAATGCATTAAGTCGGAGCTAGAGTATTGCCGACACGAATATTATCAATAGTTTTGAGAACTGTAGCTCGCCATCGTTCGCGATTTACTGTCAGTTCAGTGGCGCTCTTGATACTCGTATCCAGCAACTGTTTCGTCGTATCCACACAGCGTGTATGGGAACGGCCACGGCGCCGCCCACTCGGGGCGTGACCCTGAACTACAAGTTTCTCCATATTATCGCTTCTGTGAATATGTCCCGAGAATGTAAGCATTCTCATCGACACAATGGAGGATAGTCTCTTTGGATTACAGAGCTCATCCGGTATGGAAACATTAGTTCGATGGGCGGTATAAGGAATTCTCAGCATTCTCCTCCACGTCCACATTTCAAAAGTATCTATGCGAGCTCGATCTGCCTTTTTAACAGTCCAAGTTTTCAAGGCATATAAAAATATGGAGAACACAAGAGACTGAACCAGTGACATTTTGGAAGCTTTAGTGATGTTATGGTCACGCCATATTTTAGTAAGGTTTGTCATGGCCACCCGTGCCTGTTGAATGCGCCGTCGAATCTCATTCTCACAGCTACCTGAATTGTCGATCAAAGAACCGAGGTACACAAAACTTTGAAGTACCTCACAACGGCCTATTGACTTTGTTTCTCGATGATTGTCATGCTCTCTATCTACCATAATAACCTTGGTCTTGTTCTAGTTAATACCAAGACCATATGCTGCACTGTGTTGTTCTAAAACGTTCAATAGAGCTACTAGTTCTTCCTGAGAAGCAGCAATAAGGGTTGTATCGTCAGCAAATCTTAAGTTAGATATTTTGCTTCCGCCAATAGTTATACCGCCGTTCCAGTAAATGTTAAATAACATCGGAGATAATACGCATCCCTGACGAATTCCTTTTCTGGTTGATGTTTGAGCAGACAGGCTACCATCAATTCTTACACGAGCTGAGCTAGACTTATAGAGTTGCTGTATGAGAAATACTAAGTGGTAAGAGACTCCCATGGAGATAAGCATTTCCCACAGTTTAGGCCACTTTACGTTATCAAACGCCTTAGAATAGTCCACAAAGCAGATAAAAACGGGAAAATAATGCTCTCTGGCTTTTTCAATATTCGTTTAGAATATACAATAAACAGTTCTCTGAAGGGAATAAAATCCACTAGACAAATGGGAAAAAAGACTACGTCGACATGTGAATATGAGCATAACCTTGCTGAGGAATGTTTGAAACGTTATGTGTCGGAGCAGATGGTTTCATCGTTCCTTTATTGACACATATACCGAAATGAGATAGTACCACATAGCCATTAGCGTACTGTCACGTTCGAAAACTAAATTATTGTACCACATACGATATTCCCGTTTCAGATAATGAATTGTAGATTCCAAACACAGCCATGCAGTCTAGAGCTTTGAACGGTGCGTGCAGATCACGTCGTATTTGTATACGTTTAGCGCTGTCAGTTCAACTTTGGTTCAACAGACTTTCTAAACAAGTGACAACAAGTTGGGAATTATTTGTTTTCGGCGTTTATGGAACACGCAGTTAGGGTTATAGATAGGATACAGTAAAACGTTAGAGACAGTGGCTTAGATACAGGGGGGATTTGGGGGCCATGTCCGTCACCTTGAACAAAAAATTAACTCTTATCATATAATAATAATAATAATAAACAGTCTTTATTTGCACATCATATCATGGCGAAGTTTAGCCTCACGGCTACTCTTACACTTAACCATAACATGAAGAGTAATACACTACATAAAAATGGAGGAATTCATACTATTAAGAAACCATAACATCAGGTGAACAGTGGTGCTACATATATGGCTACAACAATGAAAAACAATAAAAGTAAGGATATTCTCATAAAGAGAAAAAAGAAACAGTCCAAAAATGATTTACACCTAAAGATGAATAACAAATAGGTAACCTAAAAACACTGCTTCTCCAACAGCTGAGCTTTGAGTGATTTTTTGAAAAGTTGTAAGGTTTTTTGTTTGTCTGAACTACTGACGGTATTGTACAGTCTAACAGCATTATAAGTGAAAGATCGTTGAAATAGGGAGGTATGGCTAAGAGGAATATCAAATTTGTCCTCATGTCGTAGGCTTCTTGAAATTAAATTTTTCCTAGGAACTAATTTATTTGCAAGATAAATTGGTTTCTTGGTGTTTATTGTCTTGTATACAAAAACCAACATGTGAAAATCAAAGAGTTTATCAAGTTTCAGCCAGCCCAATTCATTGATTTTAGATGTAGTGTGGCTGTATTTACGGAGACCAAATACAAAGCGACAGCAGCAGTTCTGAATTTTTTGTAATCTACGTTTAGTCACATAGTCAAGGCACGGGTAATAGAGAATGAAAGAGTGAAGTAGTTTTGACATTACCAGGCTCTCAAATAATTCCTTTCTTGTCTTAAAATTGAGGATGGAACGATATGTGATACTGATACCACCGGAAGCCCATCAAACAGTTGGATTCACCCACTAACTTTTGCTAGGTACATATATCACTTCCCCTTTGAAGTAAAACTATATCATGTCCATGTCTCATACTTTTTGTCTATAGCACCCCCCCTTCTCAAAGGCACCGAAAATTATTATTGGGTTCACCTCAAACCATATACACGTACTATTCTCGTAACAAAAAAATATTCAAATGAAAAAAAAAACGAGTGGAATGTTTTAAAGTACTACAGGGTCTATCATACCTTGCTTTCAAACATTTTTTTTATACTTCAGCCCTTAAACTCACCCCAACTTTGTTTTTTCAAATAGCACCTAATAGTTTTTTCTACACAAATTAAGTTCTTTATTTTATTTAAAATCTTTTAGTACCTTTCATTTTATTATAAAAATCTATTTTTTTCGTAAAGTCATAAGCATAAAATAAATAAAATAGGATTTGTTTGAGGCGTAATGTTTTCGTAAGAAAAACAGATAAAAAAGGAGACTAAGTGGACCTTTCAAGGGTACCGGGTGACCTATCATACCATGCTTTCGAAACATTTTTTTTCACTTCAACCCCTAAAACTTACCCCCTACTCTTGTTTCCAAAATAGCACCCCACAGCTCTTCCTACATTAATAAAGTCATTATTTTATATCCGTTAGTGCCTTTGACCTCATACACGAACCAATTTTTTTGTTTTTTTCGTAGTCATTAACATAAGATAAATAAAATGAGCATTTGTTTGAGGCGCAATATTTTCGTAATAAAAAAGCATCAAAAGACACTTTTTCGAAAGCATGTATTATAGGTGCCATTCAGTACCCTTAAAAACCCCAATCAGTTTCATTTTTATCCGTTTTTTTACGTCGAACAAAGTCTTATTTTAGCTATGTTATGCTTATGATTTCACGAAAGAAATAAATGTGTATAAAATCAAAGGTACTGCAAGATTTTAAATAACATAAGGACTTAATTTGCGTAGAAAACACTATTTTGTGCTATTTGAAAAACAAAAGTTGAGGGTGAGTTTTAAGGGTTGAAGTACAAAAAAAATGTTTCAAAAGCAGGGCATGATAGACCCTATAGTTCTTTTAAAAATTCCACTCAGTTTCCGTTTGAACTTTTGTTTGTCACGAGAATATCAAGAATATCACGTGTCAAGGTAATTCAGGGATATATACCCTGTATATCTAATGGCCTTGGCAAGTGACCACTATACTTCAAAATTAGTGTGGGACTACCTTAATACCCTAAGGACACTGGCAAGGGCAAACAAGGTAACATTATCTTGGGTGCCTAGTCACATAGGGCAACTGAACCCTCACTACCAAAAAAAAAAATAATAATAATAATAATAATAATAATTAAAAGGCCCAGCCTTGAATAGCAGAAATGATGTTATATGATAACAACTCTTTGCTGAATTTCAAGATTGCCTCTATATGGATCAATCGACCTGTGGAAGATTCATTTCTATGATTAACATAACGGTATGTGTATGTGTAGTGATATGTGATACGAAGTCACTCCTGGATATCAACGAAGTAAAATATGATTTTATACATAACATCTCCTCAGTGCACTGGTGAGATAAACATTCTGTCGTGCTTCTATTTCCATCGCATCCTGCTATATTGCACGGTATTCCAGAACAAAGAGTAGCATAAAATTAGCTATTTATTATATTGCGCCAGATGTTTAAATGTGGCGATAGCATCTAATTACGGGATTTTGTACATAGCACGTGGCACCAATAAAACTAAGAAATTATTTTGGCTTCAGTCCAAAATCATGATTCTGGATCTGATAGTTGGCATTATCATTGCGGTTTGCTATGTCCAGATCGTTTAAATTTTCCATCCTGAACTTATTCATATCACATTTCAAGCATTTTTTATTTTTTGTCTGCAGTAAATTTACAAATAAGGTCAATATAGAAAACGCAGATTTGTAGTGGGATATACATGTGTCCATTTCCTATTTAAAGAGAGAACAAGGATTAGAATGCAAATTAATTTGAATGAGGAAGAGTTTACGTTAATTTACACAATTTATTGTTCAAGAAACAGTTCAGTTTAATAGTTCATTTACGTTGAATAGAAATATGTAGAACTTATTCTATTTTCCACTCAATTTTAGGTTCAGTTTACGCTTTTTTTAACAATTTGCCGTACAATACTGTCCAATTTACATTGTTTCAGAAATTGAACAAAATCTTGACCAATAGACAGTCTAAAGCAGCCTTTAAATATCATTCATCAAATGTAGCAGATTTAGGGAAATCGCTTTACGGTGTGATACGGCAACACCGCTGGTTCGTTTATGTTCGATATTCGGTCTTGGTGTGACGGTTAGTATGCAACCAGTAATGCTATGACGGTGCATCTTGCATACGTTATGAAATGGCTTGGCCTGAGCTGAACGTTTGTCTCTATGCATAGATGTAGATTTGATTTTGTTGCGTACAGGATCGGATTAAGTGCTGATGAAGCCAAACTCGGCTTCTACTACTTACGGTGTCTCTTCAGTCATGAAGGACTCCCTTATATGTACAAATAACAATAGAAGTTTACTCGAGTTCAAATAGTTTTTAAGGCTACTCAACTGGTAAGAAGTTTCTTAGCTGCCTAGGATCCAGTATGGCTGCTCGGTCTGGTGGCCGAGCGTAGAGAAGGTCTCTGTTAGGCTCAAGCTCGCTAACATTCAGAGGCTTGCAGCAATGAGCATAAGAGGTGCCACGAGGACAACACCCACTGCTGCCCTAGAGGTACTCTTGGGCTTGCCGCCTCTGCACCTCTGGATAAAAAGAGAGGCGATGTCGACCTGCCTGAGAATACGTGATGCGGGAACGTGGACAGCACGAGAACCACTAGTTGGCCACACCAGAATAGCGAGATTCGTGGAGAATAATATCCCGATATCGTCATTCAGGGTGGAGAAAACCAAAGACACCTTAAGTGTTTAGATAATAAGTAGATTCTCACTAGTCATCCCGGAAAGGGACGATTAGATGAGAGGGAAAGTCAAATTTTCGCCCCATAGTATGGTGTGCTTCACTGACGGATCGCTCTTAAAGGAGTCGGATCCGGAGGAGGAGGCTTTTGCCTGGAGGGCAAAGAAGTGGAGCGAAGCTTCGCGTTGGAACCTGCACAACTGTCTTCCAGGCGGAAGTGTATGCGATATTTATGGCGGCATACTCGACGGAAGTCGAACAATGTTACGAACAGAGCATATATATATATGCTCTGACAGTCAAGCAGCTCTAAAAGCGGTGGCAGCTCCGAGGGCCAGATCAGCTCTGGCTCAAGAATGCTCTACCGCCCTTCAGAAATTAGCAAGCCATAAGAAGGTATACCCGGTATACCGGGTAACGAGAGAGCGGACCGATTAGCTAGGATAGGGGCCGGCAGCCCCTGCATCGGCCCAGAACATATGCTGTGAATTAGCAGACTCCAGATCAGTGTGGCCCTGGACAACTGGGCCTACAAGGAAATTGCGAAAGCTTGGTTGGGGAGAGGCGACTGCAGGCAAGCCAGAAGATTCATAGCAGGCCCTGATAGGGGCCGAACGCTATGGGCTTTGAATAAAGCAGAGGGACGCCCAACCTACTGGTGGGGGTTCTCACTGGCCATTGCCGGCTGAATCGACATTTGTCACCCATGACAGTGGTAGGGCACCCCATCTGCCCCAGATGCTGGGAGGTGGACGAGACAGCGTTCCACTTCCTGGGCAGATGTGCAGTTTATCCCAACCTTAGGGTTCCGATGTTTGGCACGACGGAGTTCGGGGAGGAGTCACTATATTCAGCGAAATGGTCGGACATACTGACTTTCGTCAGGAGGTGTGGTAGGTTCGACAAGGAGCTTTCTAGGGTGTAGAATTTCATTGTTTTCAGTGATTGGTTCAGTGGGGTTGGCAAAAAGGGTCAAAGGTGGCCTACTGACCTGGCTTCGCCTCCCCGTCACTACTAATACTACTACCGCAGCCAGGAGTAAAATTGAGATGGTGGAGAGGATGGATGGTTTGGGGGTCTTGTCATGAATGCATTTAGGGTGCCAAATATATGGGAAAGCAGTTAAATGTGACGTGGATGGGTTCAGTATGCGACGGGTCTTACAGTTCAAATGCCGTGACCCTCTGATGCTATAAAATCTTGCATTATTGGTTGATTCAAATGTGACCGGTGTCGCTTGGGCCTTATTAAATATTCTTGGCATTGTTTACGAGTTGTTTCAAATGCAAGAGTTGTATCTGTGCAGCTACCACATGCAAGTACTATTATGCTGGCGGCTCGGCAGTACAAAAAATAGATCGTTAACGACTAGCGACAATTATGTGCATTATTATCCCCTGCGCATTTTGACCTTGTTATATACCGTTTTCAAGATAATTATATTTTATTCCATTGTTCGTACGTGTTCACGGTTTTCCTTTGTTCTGCCCAGATATTTATCAATGCACTTTCGATTTTTTTTGTCTTGTCTCGCTCGGTTTTGGATGCAAATGATGCATGATACATAGTTTTGAATAAATGTTGTTATTTTCTGTAATTGATAAGTTCACTGTGCGTGTCTATTTAGATAATGAATTTAAGCGCTTGATTAAAAATACGAGGGAGTGTCGGAGAATACTACCCGTACAACCAAACTATACTTAACCTTTATCGGATATACAGGGTGAGTTTTTAGTATCGGCGCGGTCGATAGCTCCACTACTATAGAAGATAGCGAAAAAAGTTGTATATAAAAGTTGTAGCCACGGATATGTTCCTTGCTCAGAAAATATTTAGATTTATACAGGGTGATCCATAACTACGTGCTAATGATTTCCGTTCTTCCAATATAGGGTATTGTTACATTATACAGGGTATTTCAAAAGTTATGACCATTTTTATATCCAAATAGGGGACAAATGAACGTACTGTATATCAAAAAGTAATGAATCAAAAATTATTTTTTTTACATGAGAAGATTAAAAATATCCTGTAGTATTAAAATCGGCTATAAAAGAAGCCCGAGACGCATATTCGTATACAGGGTGATGTAGAATGCAAAATCCAAATTTTCTCTTTTTTTTTTTTCAAATGTAACCCCCAATATTTTATTATCCCAAAGAATTGCTTTTAATATGCTCTTTCATCTTGTTGTACCTACGTCCATCAGTTTCCGAGATATTTCGATTTTTCGGTAAATTTAAAATATAGCCTCTATTTGTGTAGGTACTGAAATTTATTTATTTTGAGTAAGTACTATCTGATTTGTTTTTTATTTAGCGAACAACTAAATTATAACGTCTTGATAGTATTTGATGAAGTCAAAACCCTAAATCATCGAGATAATAAAGTCAAGTATGCTGAGGAAACAATTTTGTAGGCGTCCTGCATGATTACCAAGTAGTTTTATCAGGTAGGCTTTGAAAAATTGGCAGTTTTCATAACCTACTGAATAATTCCGTACAGTGTGAAAAACCAGCTTTGAAAATTAATTTTTCCATTGAGGGTATTTAGGAGAATCTTTGAGAGATTGTCTACTTGCCTCTAGAATATATCAACTATGAATAGCAATAGCCAGAACGGAGGCACTCTAAAACTAATGCGTTTGAAAGATTGAAGAATCGTTTTATTTGGACTTGGCGTTTCATATTTCATAACCTACCTGATACATCTGCTTGAGAATTATGCATGACGTCTATAAAATTGTTTCCTCAACACACTTGACCTATATTATCTCGTTAGTTCAGTGTTTTGACTTGATCAAGTATTATTATCGCCTTATATCTTAGTTGTTTGTTAAGCAAAAACAAAATTTAGTAGTATTTTCTCAAAATAAATAAATTTTATTAAACAAATAGAAGGTATATTTAAAATTTGTAGAAAAATCGAAATATTTCAGAAACTAATTAATGCAGCCATAATAAGTGCTATACAAAGATGAAAGAGCATATTAAAAGCAATTCTTTGGTATAATAAAATATTGGGGGTTACATTTTTTAAAAAAGAGAGAAAATCTAGATTTTGCATTCTACATCACCCTTTATACGAATATGCGTCGCGAGATTTTTTATAGCGTATTTCAAAACTAGAGGACATTTCTAATCTTCTCATGTAAAAAAAATAATTTTTGATTCATTACTTTTTGATATACAGTACGTTCATTTGACCGTGATTTGGATACAAAAATGGTCATAACTTTTGAAATACCCTGTATAATGTAACAATACCCTATATTGGAAGAACGGAAATTATTAGAAGAATTTGAATATGGAATAATATATAGGGTGTCTCATTTAAAAAAATGCATGTTTGCATCACCACGTGGTTATGGATCACCCTGTATAAATCAAAATATTTTCTGAGCAAGGAGCATATCCGTAGCTACAATTTTTATATACAATTTTTTTGCTATCTTCTACAGTAGTGGAGTTATCGACCGAGCCGGTACCAAAAACTCACCCTGTATATTGAAATCTTTACTCGATAAAGGTAAACTATATTCTCTCTGCACAGCGACGATACGGGTTTGAATACATTCTGTCTATAGATATAATAAAGTTGACATTTATCGATTCACTATCGCTACGATACCTTCTAGATTTATATTGAATAAAGTTTGATATATCAAACCGATACTGTTACTATACATATACCATGTATGCTACCTGCAAAGAAACTAACGAGCGATATAAATGAAACAATGATTAAAAGAAACTTATTAATTCAAAATTATTTTTAGCGTTTAGGTGCAAATCACCATTTTCGGTATAAGTAGATATCAGACAAAAAATTAATATCGCAGCGATTATAAAACTTAGAAGGCCGTGACTTTTCGGTACAAATAAGCATGAAATGCGTCACCTTACCTTACTAACGATACCGGATTCTCAATATCATTTTTTTTTTGGTTTTCATTTTATTTCAAATTGTCAGTCAAACCGATTTGTATCGGCAAAGATAACTATCTCTCTAGTACATTTTACTTCAAATAGACCATTCAGATATATATAAAATAAAAGTTGACCCAGAATTGTCCCTTGTGGGACACCACATTTTACCAGCATTTCTTTTAGAAGTAAATTGTGATCAACAGTATCAAAAGCTTTTTGTAAAGCTTTTTGTAGATCTACAAAAATACAAATAGGTATTTTATCGCTAAGATTTTTGTAATTTTCATTGACTATTTTTAAAATCGCGTTCTGAAAATCCAAATCGATTTGTACTTAGAATTTCAAATTTGTCTAGATAATAATAAAGTGAATAATGATCTCTTCTTGTTGTTTTCATTAACAATCTAATGATATGTTTTATCTTTCCAGGAAGTAGATGGTCTAGCATCGTCGCTGCCTCGACAGAAGCTGTTCACAGTGGACGGAATCCTGTCAAAGTTCGTTCCCAACAATCCAGTATCAGCACCCTTGTGGACGGCCATGATATGCTTTGTCGGATGGCATTTGTTTCGAGCCCGGTAACTTCATTGGTCCATGTCAAATTTCTGTACTCTATCCAAAGCAAAAGTGATCGATAATCGATAGGTGTAGATTTTTTTTGAGTTGTGCTCGGAAAAGGTACCTATTTTTAATTGCCCGTGATGAGCATGATTCTGACCAAAAGAATACATTCCTTCTATTTTATAATGTTACTAACTTCTTTGTACTTGCTTCTATCAACTTATTGAGTTAGCATCCCACTGAAATTGCAGTATTGTGAAAAATATCCTGAAAACTACTCTCACTCACTCCTTTACTGAACAAAAAACTAATGTAGAGCATCAATCAGTAAACGTTAACTTAAATTTAACTATAGTCATACATAAAATCTCATGATCATCAATTTTGGTGTACATTGCGTCTGCAATCGAAGATCTCAGTATAAAAAATGTTTCTGGAAAAAAATTACGTACTTTGGTGAAGTAGAGAGTGATCAGACTTGGATGGTACTGTAAAAATTTAAAAATGCATCCACATTATATCGAAAAATAACGTTTTTAACCCTCCTGTTCTGTCAAATTATTATGAATCGCATTTTTGAAAGTAATATTTTGTAAGTTATCATATAGTAAAATAGATATTCTCTAAACATGGGTCTGTTTGCCATTATAATATTTATAGCGCTTTTTT
Organism: Callosobruchus maculatus; assembly: GCA_951848785.1. Lineage (NCBI taxonomy): Eukaryota > Metazoa > Arthropoda > Insecta > Coleoptera > Chrysomelidae > Callosobruchus > Callosobruchus maculatus. The sequence continues at coordinate 1,143,163 of CATOUR010000235.1, forward strand.
TTAAGTATAAGTCAATTGTTTCGGAATTTATCAACTTGGCTACTGTAATGGCTAGAGGGTTGTGTGTTGGATTTCAGAAGGCTGATTGAAGCAAGTAAACAGAAATCTTGAGATGTCTGGTATGCCAGATTGATATTGTAGACTTGTTTTTGAATAAAATTGCCATGCCAATTAGAAATAAGTACCGAATATATTATGTTTTTGCTTTATTATTTGTTTTTCTTTCATAGTATATACTTTCGGTATGTTTTTATTTCATATATGATAAACTGTATATAATATATTCACAATCTGAGTGTTTTAGAAATAGGAGATATATATATCTATCGTTTTTCATACCTTAAAAAGGTATACGTAGGTCATTTGTCTTGTTCCAAAGAGAGAAAAACTAATCAAAGCATTGATCTCATTCAGTAGGACCTTTTCTGTTGGATAGCAGATGTGGGTCTGCTCTCAGGAATTTCTATGATTAGATATATTTTGATTTGCGGCGAGAGTGACATGCATTTTTTAAATCCATACATACTATGTATGTATAGCCAATATTTTAGCATTTTTAAACAATGAAGTTATGCCTGTGAATGTATAGTTGATTGTATTAAAAAGTTGTCACAACAAAATTTAAATAAACATTTCAAATTCAAGTAAGCCGATGAGGTATACATCGCGAGTATAACTTGAAGCATGTTCAAACGAAAGGGTGATATTAGAGCGGAAACTTCATTTTCTTTGTTTTATTTGTTGAAAATGCCATTCATGGTAGAAAGTTTGGTTCTATATATCCTCTGATATACTGACACTCCTATTGATCTCATGCAGCTTGTCTTGCTGTATCTAGGAAAACGGCTAACTTGAAATATGTGCGAGAAACAACAGGGGAAAACATCATTGAAAAATATATGTTACTTAATGTTGATTGATAGAAAATGTCATTCTGTAAACATTATTTTTTTACAGTCAACAAATTCACCGTTTAGACACCCAATTTGGATATTACCATAACAAAATCTAAAAATGCATCCACTGTTTTCATATTTTATGAAAAGCTAACCATTATATAGAAAAATAATTTGTAATCACGTAAAACAGCTTAATATATTACAACAGATATTCTCAATATATCAGAAAATATAAGAATCAAGATATTTTAATATTTTATATGAATCAGTCTCATGGAAGCAAAAATATGTTGTTGGTTGTCAAAACATGTCCGCTTTTTTGGATCTCTTTGTGTTGAACATGCTTGATCCAAAATGCATTCACTCAAGATTGGTATATTTGTAACTGTAAATGAATTGTATATAGAGAAAATTGAATGGTTGGATCCTATGGCCAAAAGGTTTGTGTCAAGAACATTATAATTGAGGCGTGGTTACAATAGAGGCAAGTATGCCTTTATTTCTGAATTTTTTTGAGCCAGAGTAAAGTACAAATTAATTATAATTGGGCCTAGAAGAATAGATAGGAACTTGTACATAAATAATTAATATAACTGTATGTTATTCGTCGTTGGCTTCTTTGTGGATGTTTTCTATACATTTTTTTCATATATTACAGAAAGAAAAGCATAATCCACATCAGCAATACATTGACAACTCCAATATAGCACACAAAGCTGTGTATAGTTGTTGATATAAATGTGCTATATTTTCGTATATATTGAGCTGTCATTGTACTCTAATATTTTAAAACTTTTCTCTATGACGTCATCTAACAGCAGTTTCCTGTCACAAATTCTATTATAAAGTTATACCAAATGAAAAACATCCACAATGTGCATTCCTTTTACATAATTTGTTCACGATCACAGTGAGTTTGTTAACAACATAATACGCTCTACTTATTATGGAGTTTTGACGTTGGTGTTAGTATTTTTGTGGTATAGTTATAGATTTATAATAATATGTGAGCCAGAAGACTATAGTTTGTGCTACGTATAGAAAGCACTCTTTCCAATAACAGATTAACTGTTCCATTTAAACTACGAAAATGACAGTTATGACATTTTTAGAATGTCAACACTATTCGTCTCAATAATTTAGTATTGGGCACTAAAGGAAGCATTCTAAAATTGCTCATATCGATATTTTCTTCAATATGTACACATATGTGTTTCTATGTACATAAAATATAAGTGTCGTTTCTTATTTCTATAAATTGCTTTTAAAGTTTTCAAGCATTTTGATTCAACATCATCATGCTATACAAAGGTGCTGTGATCTTCAACGTAGAATCGTTCTCTTAATGTGTGAAAATATTTCCACTTAATATTCGAATTGAGTTGGACATACATTGAGTTCTGTAGCAATAATATCAAATTTGTGTTAGCATATAGTTGTCTCTTTGTATATTTCCTATAGGATTATGAGCGTGCAATTCTAAATGAAAACATTTAATAAGGCCTAGGTCTCTACATAATAAAAGCTGGCAAATTATGCACATTGTCATCATGTTTTACAATTTTTGACTATTCTTGACCTGCAGCCTCAAGGCTTATTGTATTATAACTCCTATTGTCTGGAGTACCCATTCTGGCAGTTTAGATCTCTGCCTCCATTTGTGCCGTTTCTACTGTCCCTAGTGGGTTATAATCTATTAGTTCTAGCCTAGCCTAGCCTCCATCGTAGATCCCCATTCTCTTCTGTTGTTCCTTCAGGCCACAATGTCCTGTAAGGAGACATGTTGTGACTAGAAGCCGTCTCCTGTTAAAAGAAAGCAGTCCTTCAACTATTTTCTGACATGTGGCATTAATGGATAAGTTGCCATGTCTACACCCAGGTATAAATTGCCAATGTTCTTGTGTGGCATTACTTTACATAATATTTTGGTAGTGGTACTTTTAAAACATAAGACATTTGAAAATGATAACTTTCCAGAAATGTTTCATTATAATTCTTGATGACAATATGATATATGAGCGGTAAAAACGGTAGTGACCATGGTAAATGTGTGTAAATACCTTCCAGCTATAGTCTTCGACCACATCTTTGAACACTGCCACGTCCTCTATTGTAACCACGCCTCGACAAGCACTTGCCACTACTTTGGGCGTTTTCTAGGGGTCCAGCCCTGCTTTTAGTATGTTTAAGTTTGGAGTCGCACGGTATGTATCGTGCGCCCTAAAAAGGTTTTCAAATGATCTCCGTAGTTAGAATAGCAAGGTGCGAGTAGTGTTGGAAACGCCGGACAGTGCTTTAATCCGTGCGAGACTTGATTTTTAATTGTTTAGTCATTTTATTCGTGGTTATTTCTGCTTGATCACAGATTATGGCACTGCCATTAGGCGCTTGACTTCGCACCTCAGGTGTATATACATGGTGGCCAAGTCGTTACAAGACGTCTTTTGACAAAACGTGCCCCAAATCTATTGACAGTATCCTGTCGCTATACTCCCAACTTCTACTTAAGGTCATTCACAAAAAATACTCACCTTATATCCTATCGCCTCCGGTTGAAATTTAGGCCCTCAGCACGCGAGTCTATTCACCCTTAGTCGATCTTTACGTATTATCAAACACATCTTTATTCAAAAAGAATAATTATCTATATTACCTCATTAATGTAAGTCATAAATTTCAGTTCAGTTCAGATTCCGTCAAGCTTTTGGCGATCAACATCAACAATAACATGTCCTGACACTACCACGCCGTCAGTATGGCATCCCAGAAGCTTGGAGTTTTGTTCCGCTGTAGGAAATTGTATGCACCAGAGCAACTACTGCTGCTCTACAAGGCACAGATCCGACCATCGCTGGAGTATTGCTTCCATGTGTGGGGATGCGCTCCGAAGCATTCTCTAAAGCTTCTGGACACTATCAAGAAGAGAGCAATTAGATTAATCGATACGCCTAACCTCACAAAGGACCTCCACAGCCTGGAACATCGATGGGGTGGCTGACTCATTCCTTTGACAGATTCTATTACGAAAGATGTTCGAGTGAGCTCTTCCAGATAATAACATCAAAGGCCGTCCGCACTAGGAGCACTAGAGAGGCTCTGGTAGCTCATCCTTACCAGGTCGAGGTCCCTACTCCCCGAACCAGTCTCCTCCAACATTCCTTCTTTTGGAGAACTTCGACGCTGTGGAATGAGCTGCCAGGGAATTTGTTTCCCGACGGCTACCACCTGCAGCGTTTGAAATCTAACGTGCACCGACACTTATCCTCTCGCAGCGCTTCTACAGCGCCATAGGCTTCCAGCCTTTGTGGGAGGCTGACCATAAAAAAAAATAACAATATAACAAAATATCTCGCACGAGTCACTCCAAAATATCAATTCTGTCCACGTCGCCATCGAAGGTGTGCGGACGGCCTTAGCGCCTGCCAATATGGCCGACGTGATTCCTGAGGCACGTACTCTTCTCATACATAGTATTGGAGCACCACTAACGGGTCGTTTGATGGTCGTCTCGGGACGTGCGTTTTCAATCTTCTCGTTTTCGAGACTGTCAAATCAGTCTTGATTTTATAATTATGTGTAGTAATATGAGGGAAATTACAAGCTTCTGGGATCCAGTGACTACAGGTGTAGTCAATAACTTAAATAAGGGTCTATTGTAAACTGAACTTTAGTAACGTATGCGGAGGCCTTAAGGTTGCAAATTTCAACCTGATAAAAACTTAAAAAAGGGCAAAAAATGCAATCGAACACCATTCATAACTCGATATTTTCAATATAATTTCTCACTGTTCTCATATCAGAGATAGAATGTCCTATCGTGTCCCCTAGGAAGGATATGTCAAAAGATTTGGACCATCTTGGGTTAAAAGACTTATTTTATGCCACATCCTTCTAGGCAGCTTCTGTGGACGTTTTTTCTTTCAAGAAAAATGACTGTAAAAATTAGTTACCTTGTAATCAACGTGTCAATCAAAAATTAGTGAAAAGAGAATAATACCTATTGATGATTTGTTTCATGTAATCTTGAAACATTTCATTTTTTATTTCTCCCAAGTCACTAATCTCACTTGCTAGATACATCGATCAGTGTGTAAAGCAACAGTAATCAGAAAACAACTCAAGCTTCCAGAATACTCTTAGTTTTGAGTGTCGCCTATTTGGTTAATTCTCATTTCTTGACTTAATAAATTCTATACCATTTGCATTCTTGCTATAAGTGCTATTTGTGCCACTTTATCAGTGGCACAGATGAATAACATTCGTTTAAAAAGTTGAGTTCTGAGATACAATGCTCTAATCCCCATAGTCACAGTAAGCACGCGATTCTGTGCGTCAAAACATTGAACATTTGTCAACTGTGACTCTTTGGTTAAATCACTACATCTCAGAACTATTTCTTTTTAAATGAACATCATCCAAACACCAGTTATAACTTGCTATAGCAAGTGGACCCCTGGTTGTTTTCTGTTCGAGATGCCATGTAAATTTTGCTCAGAGGATTTAGACTGATATTCGAAGATATAGTGTTAGTGTTAGTAAGTGTCAATTAAAGGGTGGAAAAGTGGTGTGCACTTCCACAGGTTGCTCGGGAATGTGAGGCATTTTTAAACGACTTGGCCAATGAAACATGCGTGTTTTATAGCTTTCTCTTCTTTTCTTCATACAAAGTATATAAATGCTGATATCTTTAAAGCGTTTCAAATATTTTGGGTTCATAGTTTGAGAGGATAAATAAACCAATAAACTCAATGGCTTACTGGTCTTTGGTCTGTCAGGCCATAGCGAAGCAAGTTATATCGATGTCGGCTGAGCAGCCCAAGAACCAGTAGTTCATAGATTCATCAACGAACTTGAAACATCACCCTTAGTATTTGAAACGCGATGTACGCAGCAATTTTTAAACGTAGGTTTTATCTTAGGATTAGGCAGTAGCATAGCTGTTGTAGATTGCTCTTCAAAGCGTCTCTGTGATCTTGCCAACAGGCAATATTAAATATGTAAATCGCACACCAACTTTGGAAATGTGCGTTTGCATCGACTCCTCTTTCCATTGATCTCCGATATTACATTTTTTGTCAAAATGTTTTTTATTTGTAGTTATTCCTAGTCAGTATATTTCTACATTATCCTCGATTTAGGGTTTTCTGTTTCTTGTTTAAAACGGTAAGGGCAAGGATGCACCCTGGGAGGGTGTTGCTTTCAACAAAACTGACATTTTTCAAAATTACCGATCAGGCATTTGTGTGCGATCTCAAATTGTGAATTGGTTACAGAAATACGGGGTTTCAAAATCAGAAAACCTGCTTTGAGAATAATGTAGGAGAAGTACAGTCGATGACAAAAATAAATAAGTCCCGAAGGTGTTGATGCAGCAGCTTGAAGTTTTTGTTGGAAATTTTGGGTTGTCGTGTCAAAATCTTGGGGCGTTGATCTTTGTCTGGGATTGTTCATTTGTTTGTGTTGTTTATGGGGTTGGCTAGGTCTCATTTTATGATTTTCTTATATTTTTATGTAGTAAGTGTGTTATTGTTTATTGTTTACTGACTTTAGTATAACGATACCAATATAGATTGTAGCTTGTCATTGCCATATGAGTTTTTGGAAATGTACAATAGTGTTTTATTCACGTATTTTCGAACCAAAGTTTTTTGCGTTAAAAAATTCAGCAACCTTTTACAAAATCCAACAAATTCTGGTAAACTCAAATGTTCAAAATAATTTCCGTCTAAAATTTTAAGAAATGTCTATTTTTTAGAAACCAAATTGTAAATACTAATATAAGCAGTTTCTAGACCTAATGGTTAACAGAGACCAAGACTGACGGAACTGCGTTAATATTTAATAAAAATTGAAGTGGAAATTGTCTGTGATGATACGAAAAGTAAAATTATTTTTTGTTAATAATGAAAAAGATATTTTTAAAGAAAAACGTAGGATAAATGTAAATATAAACCCTATTCTATTCTTCAATCTAATCGTAGACACAACTTGTTGGATTAAGTAAAAGTGTGAGTTTTTCTTATTTTTTCGGAGAATTGGCCCCTTTGACCTATAGGTCAATTACTTGGACTCCTTGCAACATGTCAAGGAATATGATCGCATTCAATGTCAAAGTACATCAATTTTATGATATTCATATTTCGCCAAAGCATATTTATCCAGAGAAGAATTGTTTCGATACCTGTGAGTAACAATTCTGTTATCAATACATTTTCCATTGTCAATAAAAAAATTTCCTTGACAGTTTTTGATAAAAGTCCAGTTGATTGACCGAATGATTGTTGTCAGCCTTTGTAGCATATATAATATATAAGTATCTATTTCTATCTATATGTATTTGAACCACGTCTGGACCAATCAGGCTTACAGCCCGTGATGTGCTCTCACTCTAAGAACTGCTTACTGTAAAACATTGTCTATCTTTATCTACATATGTGTAAAGATGTTTCAGAATATTCCCTGTGTATCGTAAAATGGTAGGCAATGTATCATTTATTTATTTTCAGATATATAAATGTCATAAGTTTTATATAAACATACATATATCTATATATTATTATATATTTTTTGTGATGTATGCGAGAAGTTGTATATGTTGCTATGAATTCTAGCGGCCAATTTTATCGCCATACATGCATCTACTACCAATCGTCTTTCACTTGTAACTTTTTCACTTTTATATAGTTGATTTGAAATAAATGTAACATGCCGAAAGAACAAACGACTTTTATATTCCTTCTCCAGAATGGAACAAACATTGTCCCAGGTTACCATTCAAAGGCCCAGTTTCACAATCAGTGGTCACTCTGACGTTAGTAAACACTAACCTGCGAGTTAACTCGAACAATGGAACGCCTCTTGTTTCACAATCATAAAATGACGTAGTGTTAACTGATCGCGAGTTGTATTTTATTTTTAGCGGTTGGTGGTACTGTGTCCGCAATATTTAAAATTCTTCTTCTTCTTATTTCCTTCGTTAGGTGTTTCGTGCTGGTGCTTTGTGTTTTTCTACAAGACTCTGAAAGGATGAGTTCGTTGAGTTGTTAGTTCCATGCGATTTCTAACCTCATTTTGGTTTTTTCCACTGACGTTTTTCCATTTCATTCGCAGTTACTTGGTGGTTGGCATAGATAAAAGATTTTTAGGTTGGGTTGGTATTTGGACTGCTTGGGGTTGTAATTGGTTCTGGAGCCTTTTTCAAATAATAGCTATGCATGTACCCGTGTATCAGCATGGAAAAACCAAAAAGAGCGAACAACTTTTCAAAAGATAAACAATATCGTTCATTTCGTTAGTAGAAAAGTACAGGCATTTACATGTAACAGAATGCAAAACTAGAGGTGCAACAACATGACGCGAAAAAGACAACGCCTGGGAAAAGATAGGAGAAGAATTTAATTGCAAATAATAGTCGCAGATCTGTAAAGGTGCTGAGAGAAAAATACAAAACTTTAAAAAAGACCAAGAGGAGTCATGGTCATCATATTCCTCAAAATAATTGACTCTAGGTCGAAATATTCTTGGTCTCATTGCTTCTTCATCACTGCTATAAGTGCTATACCAAAGTTTACGGAATACATATAAGTTGGATCACTCCGCAAAAATATCAAAACGGCCTGCCCCTTGCTCCGTCTCCCCGCTAAACCGGTAGCAGTGTACCGACGTCAGCCGGGAGATACGGGGCGGCGCAAAGTAGTGGTTGAACGTGTTTTACGCGAAGTGTATACAGTGTCTCAAAAATATCGGTTTTTGTTATATCGGATTTGTTTGCAGGAAATGGATAATATTTTCAGAAGTTTGATTTTATCAATTAAATTCATGAACGGATGGAAAATGACAATCAGATCCATCCTTATTTTGTGGTAAACCTTGAAATATAAAGGATATAAATACATGTTTCAAGACGATTAACACAAGCAATATGTCGGAATTGGGCAGTAGTAGAAAATTATATACCCAATGAGACATTTGTTTTTGGTCACATGACATCCGATTCAAAATTATTAATGCACATTTGTGCCTTTCTGTGTTCCACCCGATAAAACAATTCCAACAAACTAGCACACGTCTAAAGTGATTAATTCGAGGCCTACAGGCCTACAGGTACTTGAAGGATTGTATCACTCTGCAAGCGTATAGTGAGACAAAATATTCATTCGGTGGTCTTACCATACCACCCAGAGACATTCTGAATTATATTTTAGAGCTTGGAAATATTTTTATTGATAACTTTAACAATTTAGTTTCTACAGTAGCAATTGGAATGACTCTGAAAAGCACAATGTCAATAATAATTTATTCACATCCATGTAAAGCATTTCCACATGATTATCTTTTAAAATTGTACATACGAGTTCGTATATGCTATACCATAAATTTTATAAGTTGTGGTCTCAAAAATAAACCAAATAAACAAAACATTAAGGTAAAAATACTACAGCACCTTTGAACCACTTTTTACTTATCTACGAAACAGCTACAATATGTGAAATCATTTGAGATTCATTAGTAATAGTTTTACTAGGTTTTATTTTTGATATCCATTTATGTAACCTAGTGTACTAGCAAACGTTACATTTGTATTTGTATGTCTAAGTCGGCTGTCAATACATAGGCTTTCAATGACCCTCGTATATACGTAAAACCCAGGCGTTAGCAAGTCCCCGCTAAAAGACCCTCGTACTTGGGCAAAAACCAACGCAAAAACTAACTGGCGCGTGCGGCCGCGGCATCGCTTTGATGTGAGATCTTCAAAGTGCCGACGGAGAGTGATCCAACTTATATTTATTCTGTAAACTTTGGCTATACGCATTTACATCATAACCATCCATTTCAAATAAAAAAAGCGATGGAAAGCGTTAAGGTAAACGATAAAATATGAAACTTCAAACGCCTAGCAAGTAGCAAAATCAAAGTGACATAACCTAATGCCCATGCGTCATCGCCAACCTGGGGTTAACTCAAAAATTTCTTGGGGTCAAGTTAACTCAGAGTTAACCTCAAGTAAAATCGAAAATCACCATTTGTGAAACATGGCATCTCCGGTCAACACACAACCTTGAGTTAACCCATTATTGTGAAACCGGCCCAAAATATTTGAATAGCGACCTTCTTTAGAACGTTTGCGCCTTTAAAGCTAAACTACACGAGCGGACTTTCCGCGGCGTATTTCACGCGGCGGTTTGCATGTCCTAATCAGAACCGTGCCATCAAACGAGCGCAACTAGACGAACGGAAAATCCGTCGTGTTGTGTTCCTTTCCGTCTACACGCTCACCGCAGATTCCCATCGGTTTCTTCCCAGAAACACAACGCGGCGACGGATTTTCCGTTCGTCTAGTTGCGCTCGTTTGATGGCACGGTTCTGATTACGACGTGCAAACCGCCCTGTGAAATACGCTGCAGACATTCCGCTCGTGTAGTTTGGCTCTTTGTCTCTGAAGGGCGGCAGGAGCTGTTCTAGTCCTCGGAGCTGCTACCGCTTTCAGATGTGCCTGGCTGTCAGAGCATATAATTATATACAGGGTATTTCATAAGTTGGGACTTTTTTCCTACAGCGGATACTCTCCAAAATGATTGTTTTTTCCCAGTAACATATAAACGAAATATTCAGAGAAAACAAGATACTGACCGCTAAAGAAATCCTCAATGCTAAGTCCGTCCCTGCTCCCTGGGCAATGAGACAACCATGTTTTGTCATATCACAACAACAAAACAGCGCCACGCGTTTGCGGTACCTGTGTAATACTTTGGGTTGAAGTTTATGGGGTTAGGAAATGAAAACACATGTTCATCCTTAAAGTGCCCACAGTATATTCAATAATCTCAAAAAATAGTATTAGTCAACATGCACCGGGAAGGTGGTTGACCTGCTGACATCTTGATTTACAACACCGGCGACCGGATGTCGTGTCATCATTCCATAGTGCAACTATGCCGATTGGTATAAACCATATACTTATACAGGATGTTTTCTTGACATGTTACACCTGTGAGAAAACAATCAGTTCGTCATACGTCGCGTTGCTGTCGCATAGTGTTCGAGGTGCTTGACGATCGGACTTTAAAAGCAACAACAATGGTGCATGCTTATAACAATAATGAACTGGTGGACATGATTTTAATGTACGGTGAGTGTGGTCAAAATGCCGCTGTTGCTTCGCGAGTGTATGCCGATCGTTTCCCTAACCGTACTCACCCCTCACCCTGCACTTCGTCGATTTGTCTGGCTTGTGGAAAGAGCTAGAGACACAGGATGCCTGAATCCACATCGTGGTGGACACGCTAGAAGATCTCGACAACATCGTATGGTCCAAATTAAAGAAGACGTCGTAAATCGTACTTCTACCTCTAAGACGCCTGCGACAGGACCGTACTTACAATTTCGTAGCAGCCAAATAGTGAGTACTTGCTTGAAATTTTTTTTTACTGTTTTGCTGCTGACTCACCGTGCGTTAGCTTTGTCGTTTCAAGGGCCGTTGCTTCTAAAGAGGAAAGTCCCAACTTTTAGAACACCCTGTATATTCCATGTTCTAAACACTGTTTGATATCCGTCGAGCATGGCACCTTCGTCTGGAAGATAGTCGTACAGATCCCCAGCGCAAAGCTTTTTTTATAACTGCAGACCGCGTGGACAGGGCCTAAATAGTCTCTACCGCGGCTGCTGTGCAAGCTCAATAAATACATCTCCTGGCTGTCCATTCCAAGCCTTGGACACCCTATGAATAAATGTGCGGTTGTACCGCTCAGTTCTTGATGTATGAAGAACGACCGCCTTAAGATGAAATGCAGCGATCGCGCGGGTGCATCCATGGCCGACTCTACACTAGGCCGGAGCCTTAGATGTGGCAACATGGCTTAGCTGTCAAATAGTGGCCCTATAGTTTCAGAATAATTATTACATTTTATATGTATTAGAGTGCATCTCGGTTAATAAATTAAGAAAAATACGTTTTAGAACTACTACTAATACCACTTACATCTGATGTCTGGTTCATCACAGTCAGACACTACAAAATAAAAATAAACGCAACCTGTTTCCTGCTGCCACTTCCACTTCCACTTAAATGAACACTCAATTTACTTTGTAAATTGTCACTTGAGCTAGAAAAATTCACTATTAGGTCACTGTGAAGCCATTCTTGCTGGTCTTGATTTCCCTTTCACTATCAAATCCTTTCGTAGGTATGCCCCAGGCCATGCCCAGATGAGTTCTATTAACTGTATTTTTCTGTGATATTTGGGAGGTCCAGAGAACATTATAGGTACCACATTGTGCTTTAAAATAGGTCTTATCCTTTGAAATGTTTGTAAATTATTGTCTTTATCCTTATAAATATAACCAGCCCTTCCGTGGAATACCTTTCACCCACTTCTGTTTATGTCCCTTATTGGACGCACAATTGCTAGTGCAACCTAGTACTACACACTTTGCAGGCATCTTTTTATCTTTATAGTTTCATTTGTGCAGGTAAATAAGTAGAAACCCATTAAAAATCACCTTGCAACGTTCTTTTTAATCTGGAATAAGGTTATGTTGGGCCATGGTTTGGTAGTCCTCTACCCATGCCTCTACTGGGCTGCAACCTGGTACTACACGCTTTGCAGGCATCTTTTTATCTTTATAGTTTCGTTTGTGCAGGTAAATAAGTAGAAACCCATTAAAAATCACCTTGCAACGTCCTTTTTAATCTGGAATAAGGTGATGTTGGGCCATGGTTTGGTAGTCCTCTACTAGGCTGCAACCTGGTACTACACGCTTTGCAGGCGTCTTGTTATCTTTATAGTTTCGTTTGTGCAGGTAAATAATTAGAAACACATTAATAATCACCTTCCAACCATATTTTCTGCACCTGGAAGAATACACATGACATAACAACAAATGCAAACTCGGCCCCCAGATTCAGTGTTGCCATATTTCATGCTCCGGCCTAGTGAGTACAGTGGTGCATCTGATAGGAGCGGTGAGCGCGGGAACGATAGAGGATAGCTCAGAGGAGCAGCAGAGGTGGCGCGTTGAGGCCGGGTCGCCAATTAGCCTCTGCACTCCTTGTTCTTCCAGGCAAGAACCCTCTTCCCTGGATCCTGACTCCTTGGAACCGTCGGTGAAGCACATCAGACTATCCTCATGAAAAAACTGTGATGCCTGTGGGGCTCTTTAGGGCATAATTGATGAATATGCTCACATAAAACACGACAATTTATCAAATTACACACAAGCCTACTAAACTTATAATCGTATACTTACCGAATTCTGAAACTATTTTTCTCCCATCTATTACAGCTGGTTTATTCAACATTAATTTGAATCAATAAAGGGTACAATTGCAAAAATTACATAGAAACACGGTGAATTATGGAAAAATCTAATGACATATTGTTAGCAAGACACGCCCTAAAAAGTGGCTCGTTTTATTGGCACAGGATGGCGAATGCATATTTTAAGTTAACGCACCGAGTCAGTCATTTTATACGCTAAACCTCACATGCATTGGTATAAAGTCATTTGCTTGGTTCGAATACACTGACATTCTGAGAATAATAAAATAATTGTCTGGGAGAGCTCCCTCGAACATTTTCCGTGATAGAATCTGAAAAACAGGGACAGGTCAGCCACCCTCCTTCGATGTTCCAGGCTGTGGAGGTCCTTTGTGAGGTTAGGCCTTTCGATTAGTCTAATTGGTCTCTTCTGGATAGTATCAGAAGCTTTAGAGAGAGCCTCGGAGCGTATCCCCATACATGGGAGCAATACTCTCAAGGTGGTCGTATCTGTGCTTTGTAGAGCAGCAATAGTTGCTCTGTTGTATACAGCTTCCTACAGCGGAACAAAACCTCAAGCTTGTGGCATGTCGTTTTTAGCAATACTGAGGACGTGGTTCGTGCCAGGACATGTTATTGCTTATGTTGATCCCCAAAAGCTTGACGAAAGGTAACGCGACCCCACATAACACTATATGGTTATGTACATCCAGAATGTACATTAGATATTCCAGTTTGAACATGAATATTTTGAATATTCATAGGACGTTAAATGTACATATGAAAAATGATATACACTAGTGTAATATACTATGTATATTCATGTAGGTATATACATATGTGAATACACATAAGATGTTGGTCTATGTATCATATATACATCTAGTAGTTTACGCCTGCTCGAAGGACAGCTAGTGCCGCCATTGCTGTTAGCGTGTGTGTGCTGGTACTGGTTGTGCTTGATTACCTGATCGAGTGAAATATTGTACAATGTTACTTGGCTACCGATAACACTCGCATCCAGCGTTTGGCAGTAAGTCGTAAGCGGAACAAACCATCTACAAAATTTTATAACTTTGGGTTCTTTGTGATTTTAGACATGCCATTCAACAGGAAAGAGATAACAATCATAGTAAATGATTTTGCCAAGTATTATTATTACTTCCCACACCGATAGGTGAGGGGAGTATCGTGATCGCGAAAATTTTCGATTTTGAGATAGCACGGTTTTTGGGCGTTTTATGATGTCTACATAACTAAAATCCACGTCACTCATTTCCGTCGGTCTGTTTGTCGGTCTGTCTGTCAGTCTGTCTGTCGGTCTGTTTGTCGGTCTGTCTGTCGGTCTGTTTGTCGGTCTGTCTGTCTGTCTGTCTGTGCGTCTGTCTGTCTGTTGGCGTTTTTCTAACGTCGTAATCTCAGTAACCGCTGCATGGATTGTGATGAAATTTGGGCAGCGATATACTGTGGGGTCACAGTAGGTTCTTCTAGAACAACAACCCGGCGCGTACAAAATTAGCAGTCGATGTTGATCGTAGAAACGTCTAAGTCCAAAATGAAGCAAGTGCGCATGCGTAGATCGCGTCACAATGGTTGGCGCGCATTTCGAAGTTTGATGTATTTGCCGTTTTGCGGTGTTGTTAAGGCTAATGGTCCCGGTACGAAGGTGGTATCGTCGAGTGATGTTGGTGTTGATCATATGATAGCTATTAGAGGCTCGCGGATTGTGTCAGCGAAGTGGAGTGGAGTTTCTACGTCTCCTATTATTATGGGATTGAATTTGTTTGGAGTTGAAGCTGTTTCTGATTTTGCTTCTGCGGCTTCGCCAGTAGTTGTTGCTGGACCTGGAGGTGCAAGTACATATGTGTATAATACAAGACGCGATTGCAGTTGCCAAAATGCTACTTGGGTACTGTCACTGAGCCACCAACCTACCTACTGTCTACAACAACCAGCCGCTCAAAGTTGCATGAAATTAGGGCATCCGGATGCGTGCATGTGCCCAGTAGTTTAGCAGTCAAGAAATAAAAACACACGATAACCGATTTAACAAATATTTATTTCTGTATATGATATTACTGCAGTACATTACTTTATTTTCAACAAAAACTTAGCCTCGGCTGTCGTTCTTGGGAGTTTGCCTCCGAAGGAGCATCCATGCTGAGGATCCTTGGCTCTAAGGTTACAGTCCGTGAAGTAGTCCCCTCATACCAACAGTGTCCACCATGAAGTCATGGTGTCCATACCAAAGACATTCTCACCCGAGAAGGATGGAGGTAGCCCTTACCCAGAAAAAGTGCTTTTCAAGAAGTCTTCACTGGAGGAAGTTGTTTTTCCTTACCAAGAACGGTTGTTGTTGTACCCTCGAAGAACTTCATACTCAGAAAGAAGGGTGGTGTCCTGTGAAAGGGTCATGGTTGCATTAGCACCGTATAAAAAAACTTCATAGGACTTCACGATCTGTTTCTGAAGATGGATTGATATGTTCTTACATTTTGAAAAATGGCTCTCACATACTTCAGAAACGAATCTATAAAGTAACATGGGGCAGATTTGAAGGCCAAAAGCAGATACATGTCACGTGGTAAAAATTAAAAAGTATACATGAGCAAACAGACAAAATATTGGTTAAAAAAAAGATTTTCAAATGCTTTATAGCCTTGCAGGATCTTTTCAGATACAGCGTGGCCAATCGGGTGAGGATAATAATTTTTTTTAGATAGCCCGTACCGAGGACTATCCAAAACATCCCCATGTATGTGTACCGATTATTGATAGTTTTCGAGTTATGATTTTTTTTTGAAAAGTTAGAGATTTTCCAGTTTTTCCAAGAAATCGTCAAAAACAAAAACAAGAATCCTTTTTGGCTTTTATTTTTTTCTGCAACTATACTCAGTATTAAGCCTATTTTAATATCCAATAAAGAGAACCTGTACGTCCGACCAATAATTAAGTACATTTTGGGCCCAAAGTTTGAAATCTCTGTTTTTAGTCAGGAGACCAAAACCTTCAAAATAAAATTAAAAATACTTATGCCTGGTTCTGGAGCTCCAATCTGATCTTAAAAACTCTGCAGGACATTACACATTCGAAATAATAATGAAAAAATAGCACTTATTCGGGCATTTTGCGCCGTACGTGACTGTTAAGGGTGAAAAGGTGATAATTTACGAATTTCCAAAATGATTTAAAAAACTATTATTTTACTTTATTATGACAAATTAAAGAAAAAAAAACTCATAACAACTAATAAACATGATAATCATTGATGTTTTAATCACTTTTAATAAAAAAAAATAAATACCTGTGCTTTTTGCTGTGTACTATTGACTTTCTGCTAAATTAAGTTGTATGGAAAGTTAACAAAGCAAAACAATAATAAAACAATAATCTGACTTTTAATTCCATGGCGGAATTACCTGGGAAGCGTTATCGTAGCATACGCCATCCCTTTTAGTTCCCACACCGATAGGTGAGGGGAGGATTGTGATCGTGAAAATTTTCGATTTTGAGATAATAGGTTTTTTGGGCGTTTTATAATGTCTACATAACGAAAATCTGCGTCACTCATTTCCGTCGTTCTGTCTGTCGGTTTGCCTGTCGGTCGGTCTGTCTGTCTGTACGCGTTTTTCTAGCCTCGTAATCTCAGTAACCGCTGCATGGACTGTGATGAAATTTGGGCAGCAATATGCTGTGGGGTCTTAGTAGGTAATGCTGCTATAATTTTGGAAATCGGTACATGGGCGGCGGAGTAACTAAAACGAAAATTTCAAATATTCCTCAAATTTCGTTTTTATGCATTTTAGAGGTTCTTGGTCATTTTCTGCGTTTTTTTCTTTGGGTGGGGGTGGAATTTGGGTGATTGGGGGGTGGGGGGTTGAAACACTGAAAAACTTGTTGTATTCATGATAGGCTGTCTACTGACCTGTTAAGGAAGACCTAGCGATATAAATCACCTTTTTAGGTCCATCCGAACATTGCCTTGCCTATTACCGAAAATTAATCAACACAACTGCGCTTCGCCGACATGAGCTTGCAAAAAGCTACTCTGAAAGAAAGGGATGGCGTATGCTACGACATCGCTTGCCAGGTAACTCTGCCATGAAATTGGAAGTCAGATTATTGTTTATTATTTCTTTCCTTTGTTAACTTTCCATACAACTTAATTTAGCAGAAGTTTAGCAGAAGAGTAGTACATAGCAAAAACACTTCAAAAATCACAATTTGGGTATTAGTTTTTTTTATTAAAAGTCATCAAACATCAATGATTATCGGGTTTATTAGTTGTTACGAGTTTTTTCTCTTTAATTTGTCATAATAAAGCGAAATAATAGTTTTTTAAATAATTTTGGAAATTCGTGAATTATCACCTTTTTACCTTTAACACTCACGTACGGCGCAAAATGTCCCCATAAGTGCTACTTTTTCATTATTATTTTGAAAGTGCAATGTCTTGCACAGTTTTTAAGATTAGTTTGAAGGTCCAGAACTAGGCATAAGTATTTTTAATCTTATTTTGAAGGTTTTGGTCTCCTGACTAAAAACAGAGATTTCAAACTTTGGCTCCAAAATGTACTTAATTCTTGTTCGGATGCGCAGGTTCTTTTTACTGGATATTAAAATAGGCTTAATACTGAGTATAATTGCAGAAAAAAATAAAAGCCAAAAAGCATTCTTGTTATTGTTTTTGACGATTTCTTGGAAAAACTGGAAAATCTCTAAATTTTCAAAAAAAAATTATAACTCGAAAACTCTCAATAATCGGTACACATATATGGGATATTTTGGATAGGTCACGGTACGGGCTATCTTAAAAGAAAATTATTATCGTCACCCGATTGGCCACCCTGTATAATGGGTGATTCATTTAGATCTTTTTTTTCCATATGACTTTTTTGACGGATTCCTAGTGATAGCTGTCAAAGTGTCATTCTATTTTGGTTCAGTATTGCTTGACATTTCATTATAGAAAGACTCACACTACAACACCGTCTCAAAGTTATTCAGTTAGACTATGAAAATAATCGTTGCGTGAGACAAGTCTTTCGTGCACTCCATGCAACATATGGTGTGCATCATCGACCTTCCGAGACAACTATTGCCAATACCATCCGCAAATTTGTGTCTCAGTATGGATGATGGATGGATGATATGAGACTGAACAAGCCACATCCAGCCCGTAATGAGGAGAGTATTGCTGCTGTAGTGGAGAGAGTCTCGCTGAAGACCGTGAGGGATAAGTTCGATGTCGATCTCAGCGTGTGAACCTGTCGTATTCGACAACTTGGCGAATTTTACGTAAGGATCTTGGTTTAAAGTCTTACAAAATCCAGCTTGTTCAAGAATTGAAGCCTCCAGAGTTAAATTTACGCATAAATTTCAGTCAATGGGCACACACAGCTTGTTACGTAAAGGGGAGTAGGCGTCTCTATGCTATAGATAAGAGGAAACGTTGGGTGGTTTCTTGTACCCCCCAAATAAAACAACTAAGGGTGTGGTTCTTTAATTTAGTGCAATTACGCGATCCCTAGAATGTAGAAGAGATATGGGCAGTATATAAATTCAGTATTTAGTGAATACTTATGACCTTGGGGTGTGAAGCTTCGTTCACCCTGAAGAGGTTGATTCAAATATAAAGGGTAAGTAGTAGCTTACGATATTACTATACAAATAACTAATAAATATACCTTTCTTTCAGGTGTTCTTTGATCTTTGACTAAAGTCTTGCAGCACTTAAAATCTATGAAACTTAACGCTAACTATCCCACCTTTGTCTGTTGCGCCCTACATGCATGGAAGTCCCAATAGTCAAACGTCTATTAGCATAGCTCAAGCAGTCGGGTCGTCCTTAGACCTAGTCCTGCAGCTAGGTGGCTACCAGGCAGGTGAAAGCGATATCTATATAGCAGCCATGCAACTTTATAGCAGAAGCAGAAGCAGTAATTGGACTCAAGCGTCAAAGAAGAAGGAGGAAATGGCAAAGAAAGGAAAAGAAAAGAAAAAGGCCTGCAAACAAAGTCTGTCAGAGCTGTTAGAATGAACAGTGTTGAGGTTAGGGTACCCACCTTGGATGTTGAGTGGCCTTATGGAGATTTCCCTCGTAGAGAACCTTTCGGATTTAGCTAGATCCCACCAATGTGGTAATGCAAAGCCATGCAATGGCCAAATCGTCGATTCTGCTACTTTTTCTTCTTTTCCAAAAATCCGCGTATAGCGTGGTCGTCTGACCTTATCAGGAAAAGAAGATGGAGACGAATGATCACAAACCCATCACTTCCTCCTCCAGACAATTGACAGGTAGCCAAACTCTGTTAACTTTCCTTCAACTGTCCATATGAATATTAATGTTTCATATACCCATTACCCAACCTCATTCTTATCTGTCAGATTGTCAGATAGCAACAAATTGTAAACATTGAGAAGTCTGAATCAAATGATTTCTAATTTGGAAAACAAAGACAAGATATAGCTTAGACTGCCATGATGTATGTAAAATCCCCTATAATTAATGTTACTATATGTTGTTTACTATTTCAGGTGAAGTCAACACAGTCAATAGATGGTCGCTGACTGGGTCGAAGAAGTTCGACAGGTGCAACAGAATATAAGGTGTAGTACGCTTAAATGAAAGTATTGTACGTCACAATTAAATAAAGTGGTCTGCAGTACTTCAGTCTTACAACCTTTTTAGTAGCTATTTAGAGATATACAACCTTATACAATGAATCAGGTAAGATACTCGTATTATACTTATTCACTTAACATTTAAGAAGTTGTCCACAAAAACGTTAAATACATGGTTTTAAGGGGTCTGAATTTGTTTAGACCGTAACAAGCTTAATGAAAATCCGCTGTTTTTGGCTCAACGGATACGTCAATAAACAAAATCGCCTTAATCGGGCTGACGAACAACCAAAAGAGACACTTGAACTACCGTTGTATCCTGAAAAACGCACTGTATGGTATGGGCCGATTGAATCTTAGGTTCATATTTCTTTAAAGAAGTAGCCGGACAGAATATCACCGTCAATGCAGAGCGTTACATCACTATGATAACAGATTTTTTATTGCCTGAAACTGAAGCCCGTAATGTCGGCGACATTTGGTTTCAGCAAGGCGGAGCTACGGCACACACAGCGCGTGAAACAATGACTTTATTCAGAAATCATTTTGGTGAGCAGATAATTGCGTTTTGGACCTGCCAACTGGCCGCCTAGATCATGTGATATCACACCTTTGGACTTTTACTTCCCACACCGATAGGTGAGGGGAGTATTGTGATCGCGAAAATTTTCGATTTTGAGATAATACGATTTTTGGGCGTTTTATGATGTCTACATAACGAAAATCCATGTCACTCATTTCCGTCGGTCTGTCTCTCTGTCTGTCGATCTGTCGGTCTGTCTGTCTGTCTGTCTGTCGGTCTGTGCGCGTTTTTCTAGCCTCATAATCTCACTAACCGCTGCATGGATTGTGATGAAATTTGGGCAGCGATATGCTGGGGGGTCGTAGTAGGTAATGTTCTTATAATTTTGAAAATCGGTACAGGGGTGGCGGAGCAATTAGCAAAAAACAAAAAAAATTAAATATTCCTCAAACTTAGTTTTTAGGTGTTTTAGGCGTTCCTGATCATTTTCTACTTTTTTTTGGGTGGGGGTGAAATTGGGGTGGTTGGGGGGTGGGGGGTTGTAAATCTCAAAAATGTGTTGTACTCATAATAAGCTATCCATTGACATGTAAAAGAAAGACCTAGCGGCATAATACGCTTTTTTAGGCCCATCCGAACATTGTCTTGCCTACTGCAGAAACCAAGGACTTAGAATTTGTTCTGGTGTAAACATACGAGTATTGCTTTAGATCATTCTATATCGTGTAACGAAGAAACTGCTGATTTCATTTTAATGAAATTTTGACACAGTATTACTACCATGGCGAGGATGGAAAATGAGTATGGTTTTTATAAATCGTGCCAGTGGTGGCGCAGAAATCATAAAAAAACTAAAAATATAAAAACTGCTCAAACTTCGTTTTTAAGTGTTTTAGAGGTTCCTGATCAGTTAGTTTTGGGTGGGGGTGAAATTGGGGTGGTTGGGGGGTGGGGGGTTGAAAAACTGAAAAATTTGCTGTATTGATAATAGGCTGTCCAGTGACCTGTGAAGGAAGACCTAGTGACATAAATCACTTTGTTAGGCCCATACGAACATTTACCGAAACTAAGGGAATTTTCTGTATACATACGAGTATTTAGCTTTAGATCATTTTGTATTATGTAAAGTGGAAACTATAAAATTGATTCTAATGACATTTTGACACAGTGTCAGTGGCAGCGTAGCAATAATAAAAAAACTAAAAATATGAAAACAGCTCAAACTTCGTTTTCAGATATTTCTGATAATTTTCTACCTTTTCTTGGGTGGGGGTGAAATTGGATTGATTGCGGGGTGGGGGGTTGTAAAACTGAAAAGTTCGTAGTATTGATAATAGGCTGTCCATTGACCTATGAAGGAAAGACCTAGTGGCATAAGACAATTTTGGAGGGAGTGAGGATGGCGATGATTTGGTTGCAAGGGGATCTCAGATTATAGTTTCATGGTATAGGAAAATAATAAACTGGTATCACTGTGATGTGTGGGAAGTACTGAGTCAATCAACTTGACTCCATTTTTTTCTATGGGGATACGTAAAGTCAAAGGTCTTTATTGATAAACCAGTTACAATTCCGGACCTGGAAGCCAACATCACTCGCATAATTGGGCAGATACCAGTCGCAATGCTGGAAAGAGTGACCCAAAATTGGACCCTCTGAATCGACCACCTATGACGTAGCCAAGGCCAGCATTTAAATGAAATACTTTTCAAAAAGTGAGTGTCCAAGATTGTTTTTTTTTTTAGTCATTGTAAAGATTTTGTCGTCGAACTTCATTTTATGTATTTTATTCAGAACTTAAAAACAAAGATCTTAATGAAGATGAATGAAAGATCTTATATAGCGGTAAAGACCGCTCGATCGACCCGTGTGCGGAAGGCCTAACAGTGCAAGTAGGTAAAAGGCAGGTAGAAGTCGAAATAGATATGTGGTTAAACCGTAGATTGTGGCAAACCTATTAAACAATTGTGATTAGGATTTATCGGACGAAAAAACGGAGAGTGTTGTCTCGTGCAGCGCACTTATTTCTCTAGACCACAAACAAGTTTTTTGAGTCGAAGAAAAGGTATTAAATATCACCAAACCAAATAGAAGACAGTAAAAAGTTGTTTTGACCTTAGGTACGCTCTGCATGGCTGAGCGCTGAGCGTGATGAACGGTTCACTTCGATTTGGTTTTCAATCGAAAAATGGTGGGTACTTAGATGCCATGAAAAAACTAACCGCACCTGACCATATCTCATCCATCTGTTTTTATCACGGAATTAAATTAATACGAAACTGAACAGCGACTTTACTCTCAAAACATCTTTAGGCTATCAGGTTACCTTTAAGGACGTTCGGTTAGTTCGCCTAGAGTCAAATGAGTGCTAGTCATTTATGAAATTTATTCGGGACTTTAGAAACGTTGCAAGTATTATATGAATAATCTTGTAATTATTTATAAATTAATTTTATATGTACTGGGTATTTATAAGTTCTCTATTTTGAAATATCAGTTAATCTAAATTAGGTATTATTTGGACTCCATTGTAGTTCACAAAGTATTTCCGATGAATGATCAACACTTTTATTTAAAAAACTTGCAACGATCGTTTCGACAAACAGTGTTTTTATCAAACGATGATGATCCTGTACTGTCACTGAGCCACCAACCTACCTACTGTCTACAGTACAGACACTGTTGTCTTTATCAAACGATGATCTGTCATCATCATTTGATAAAGACACTGTGTGTCGAAACGATCGTCGCAAGTTTTTTAAATAAAAGTGGTGATCATTCATCGGAAATACACAAACAGAGACAGAGGGCAGGTAGAGACAGAAGACAGACCGGGACAGCAGGTCGAAAGAGACAGAGGACAGACAAAGACAGAGGACAGATCACAGATAGAGACAGAAGAAAGACAAACGACAAACACAGACGACAAACACAAACTGAGACAGAGGACAGACAGAGACGGCAGGTCGAAAGAAACAGAGAACAGACAGAAGACAGACCGACAGACGACAGACGGACGACAATCCTCTTCTTCTTCTTCTTCCTCTTCCTCTGTGCTCTGTGCTCTGTGCTCTGTGCTCTGCGCTCTGCGCTCTGCGCTCTTTGCCCTTTGCCCTTTGCTCGTTGCTCGTTGCTCGTTGCTCGTTGCTCGTGCTCGTTGCTCGTTGCTCTTTGCTCTTTGCTCTTTGCTCTTTGCTCGTTGCTCGTTGCTCG
The DNA here is from genome assembly GCA_951848785.1 of Callosobruchus maculatus. Classification (NCBI taxonomy): domain Eukaryota; kingdom Metazoa; phylum Arthropoda; class Insecta; order Coleoptera; family Chrysomelidae; genus Callosobruchus; species Callosobruchus maculatus. The sequence goes on from CATOUR010000235.1 coordinate 1,166,679, forward strand.
TTGCTCGTTGCTCGTTGCTCCTTGCTCCTTGCTCCTTGCTCCTTGCTCCTTGCTCCTTGCTCCTTGCTCCTTGCTCCTTGCTCCTTGCTCCTTGCTCCTTGCTCCTTGCTCCTTGCTCCTTGCTCCTTGCTCCTTGCTCCTTGCTCCTTGCTCCTTGCTCCTTGCTCCTTGCTCCTTGCTCCTTGCTCCTTGCTCCTTGCTCCTTGCTCCTTGCTCCTTGCTCCTTGCTCCTTGCTCCTTGCTCCCTCCTCCTCCTCTTCCTCTTCCTGCGTCGTCTCCGAAAAGGAAGGGCGCCTCTCCTGAGCAGAAATAAATCCATAGACTTTGTTGCTATAGTACGACGACAATATCGGATGGCGGCGTTATTTATGCGGGAGGCTGTCTGCCATCACAGATAAAAAATGGCCCTTTTCAGGGCCACCACAATTTTGAATGAAAAAAAAGATGTTTTCGATATCGTAGCTCTAAGTGCGAAACGTAACATCCCACTTACCGATATCGTTAAGTCTTGTACACACTAGTAGACATGTTGCGCGATTTTGGTCTCAGAGACGTGCTCTGTGCTCTGTGCTCTGTGCTCTGTGCTCTGTGCTCTGTGCTCTGTGCTCTGTGCTCTGTGCTCTGTGCTCTGTGCTCTGTGCTCTGTGCTCTGTGCTCTGTGCTCTGTGCTCTGTGCTCTGTGCTCTGTGCTCTGTGCTCTGTGCTCTGTGCTCTGTGCTCTGTGCTCTGTGCTCTGTGCTCTGTGCTCTGTGCTCTGTGCTCTGTGCTCTGTGCTCTGTGCTCTGTGCTCTGTGCTCTGTGCTCTGTGCTCTGTGCTCTGTGCTCTGTGCTCTGTGCTCTGTGCTCTGTGCTCTGTGCTCTGTGCTCTGTGCTCTGTGCTCTGTGCTCTGTGCTCTGTGCTCTGTGCTCTGTGCTCTGTGCTCTGTGCTCTGTGCTCTGTGCTCTGTGCTCTGTGCTCTGTGCTCTGTGCTCTGTGCTCTGTGCTCTGTGCTCTGTGCTCTGTGCTCTGTGCTCTGTGCTCTGTGCTCTGTGCTCTGTGCTCTGTGCTCTGTGCTCTGTGCTCTGTGCTCTGTGCTCTGTGCTCTGTGCTCTGTGCTCTGTGCTCTGTGCTCTGTGCTCTGTGCTCTGTGCTCTGTGCTCTGTGCTCTGTGCTCTGTGCTCTGTGCTCTGTGCTCTGTGCTCTGTGCTCTGTGCTCTGTGCTCTGTGCTCTGTGCTCTGTGCTCTGTGCTCTGTGCTCTGTGCTCTGTGCTCTGTGCTCTGTGCTCTGTGCTCTGTGCTCTGTGCTCTGTGCTCTGTGCTCTGTGCTCTGTGCTCTGTGCTCTGTGCTCTGTGCTCTGTGCTCTGTGCTCTGTGCTCTGTGCTCTGTGCTCTGTGCTCTGTGCTCTGTGCTCTGTGCTCTGTGCTCTGTGCTCTGTGCTCTGTGCTCTGTGCTCTGTGCTCTGTGCTCTGTGCTCTGTGCTCTGTGCTCTGTGCTCTGTGCTCTGTGCTCTGTGCTCTGTGCTCTGTGCTCTGTGCTCTGTGCTCTGTGCTCTGTGCTCTGTGCTCTGTGCTCTGTGCTCTGTGCTCTGTGCTCTGTGCTCTGTGCTCTGTGCTCTGTGCTCTGTGCTCTTTGCTCTTTGCTCTGTGCTCTGTGCTCTGTGCTCTGTGCTCTGTGCTCTTTGCTCTTTGCTCTGTGCTCTGTGCTCTGTGCTCTGTGCTCTGTGCTCTGTGCTCTTTGCTCTTTGCTCTTTGCTCTTTGCTCTTTGCTCTTTGCTCTTTGCTCTTTGCTCTTTGCTCTTTGCTCTTTGCTCTTTGCTCTTTGCTCTTTGCTCTTTGCTCTTTGCTCTTTGCTCTTTGCTCTTTGCTCTTTGCTCTTTGCTCTTTGCTCTTTGCTCTTTGCTCTTTGCTCTTTGCTCTTTGCTCTTTGCTCTTTGCTCTTTGCTCTTTGCTCTTTGCTCTTTGCTCTTTGCTCTTGCTCTTTGCTCTTTGCTCTTTGCTCTTTGCTCTTTGCTCTTTGCTCTTTGCTCTTTGCTCTTTGCTCTTTGCTCTTTGCTCTTTGCTCTTTGCTCTTTGCTCTTTGCTCTTTGCTCTTTGCTCTTTGCTCTTTGCTCTTTGCTCTTTGCTCTTTGCTCTTTGCTCTTTGCTCTTTGCTCTTTGCTCTTTGCTCTTTGCTCTTTGCTCTTTGCTCTTTGCTCTTTGCTCTTTGCTCTTTGCTCTTTGCTCTTTGCTCTTTGCTCTTTGCTCTTTGCTCTTTGCTCTTTGCTCTTTGCTCTTTGCTCTTTGCTCTTTGCTCTTTGCTCTTTGCTCTTTGCTCTTTGCTCTTTGCTCTTTGCTCTTTGCTCTTTGCTCTTTGCTCTTTGCTCTTTGCTCTTTGCTCTTTGCTCTTTGCTCTTTGCTCTTTGCTCTTTGCTCTTTGCTCTTTGCTCTTTGCTCTTTGCTCTTTGCTCTTTGCTCTTTGCTCTTTGCTCTTTGCTCTTTGCTCTTTGCTCTTTGCTCTTTGCTCTTTGCTCTTTGCTCTTGCTCTTTGCTCTTTGCTCTTTGCTCTTTGCTCTTTGCTCTTTGCTCTTTGCTCTTTGCTCTTTGCTCTTTGCTCTTTGCTCTTTGCTCTTTGCTCTTTGCTCTTTGCTCTTTGCTCTTTGCTCTTTGCTCTTTGCTCTTTGCTCTTTGCTCTTTGCTCTTTGCTCTTTGCTCTTTGCTCTTTGCTCTTTGCTCTTTGCTCTTTGCTCTTTGCTCTTTGCTCTTTGCTCTTTGCTCTTTGCTCTTTGCTCTTTGCTCTTTGCTCTTTGCTCTTTGCTCTTTGCTCTTTGCTCTTTGCTCTTTGCTCTTTGCTCTTTGCTCTTTGCTCTTTGCTCTTTGCTCTTTGCTCTTTGCTCTTTGCTCTTTGCTCTTTGCTCTTTGCTCTTTGCTCTTTGCTCTTTGCTCTTTGCTCTTTGCTCTTTGCTCTTTGCTCTTTGCTCTTTGCTCTTTGCTCTTTGCTCTTTGCTCTTTGCTCTTTGCTCTTTGCTCTTTGCTCTTTGCTCTTTGCTCTTTGCTCTTTGCTCTTTGCTCTTTGCTCTTTGCTCTTTGCTCTTTGCTCTTTGCTCTTTGCTCTTTGCTCTTTGCTCTTTGCTCTTTGCTCTTTGCTCTTTGCTCTTTGCTCTTTGCTCTTTGCTCTTTGCTCTTTGCTCTTTGCTCTTTGCTCTTTGCTCTTTGCTCTTTGCTCTTTGCTCTTTGCTCTTTGCTCTTTGCTCTTTGCTCTTTGCTCTTTGCTCTTTGCTCTTTGCTCTTTGCTCTTTGCTCTTTGCTCTTTGCTCTTTGCTCTTTGCTCTTTGCTCTTTGCTCTTTGCTCTTTGCTCTTTGCTCTTTGCTCTTTGCTCTTTGCTCTTTGCTCTTTGCTCTTTGCTCTTTGCTCTTTGCTCTTTGCTCTTTGCTCTTTGCTCTTTGCTCTTTGCTCTTTGCTCTTTGCTCTTTGCTCTTTGCTCTTTGCTCTTTGCTCTTTGCTCTTTGCTCTTTGCTCTTTGCTCTTTGCTCTTTGCTCTTTGCTCTTTGCTCTTTGCTCTTTGCTCTTTGCTCTTTGCTCTTTGCTCTTTGCTCTTTGCTCTTTGCTCTTTGCTCTTTGCTCTTTGCTCTTTGCTCTTTGCTCTTTGCTCTTTGCTCTTTGCTCTTTGCTCTTTGCTCTTTGCTCTTTGCTCTTTGCTCTTTGCTCTTTGCTCTTTGCTCTTTGCTCTTTGCTCTTTGCTCTTTGCTCTTTGCTCTTTGCTCTTTGCTCTTTGCTCTTTGCTCTTTGCTCTTTGCTCTTTGCTCTTTGCTCTTTGCTCTTTGCTCTTTGCTCTTTGCTCTTTGCTCTTTGCTCTTTGCTCTTTGCTCTTTGCTCTTTGCTCTTTGCTCTTTGCTCTTTGCTCTTTGCTCTTTGCTCTTTGCTCTTTGCTCTTTGCTCTTTGCTCTTTGCTCTTTGCTCTTTGCTCTTTGCTCTTTGCTCTTTGCTCTTTGCTCTTTGCTCTTTGCTCTTTGCTCTTTGCTCTTTGCTCTTTGCTCTTTGCTCTTTGCTCTTTGCTCTTTGCTCTTTGCTCTTTGCTCTTTGCTCTTTGCTCTTTGCTCTTTGCTCTTTGCTCTTTGCTCTTTGCTCTTTGCTCTTTGCTCTTTGCTCTTTGCTCTTTGCTCTTTGCTCTTTGCTCTTTGCTCTTTGCTCTTTGCTCTTTGCTCTTTGCTCTTTGCTCTTTGCTCTTTGCTCTTTGCTCTTTGCTCTTTGCTCTTTGCTCTTTGCTCTTTGCTCTTTGCTCTTTGCTCTTTGCTCTTTGCTCTTTGCTCTTTGCTCTTTGCTCTTTGCTCTTTGCTCTTTGCTCTTTGCTCTTTGCTCTTTGCTCTTTGCTCTTTGCTCTTTGCTCTTTGCTCTTTGCTCTTGCTCTTTGCTCTTTGCTCTTTGCTCTTTGCTCTTTGCTCTTTGCTCTTTGCTCTTTGCTCTTTGCTCTTTGCTCTTTGCTCTTTGCTCTTTGCTCTTTGCTCTTTGCTCTTTGCTCTTTGCTCTTTGCTCTTTGCTCTTTGCTCTTTGCTCTTGCTCTTTGCTCTTTGCTCTTTGCTCTTTGCTCTTTGCTCTTTGCTCTTTGCTCTTTGCTCTTTGCTCTTTGCTCTTTGCTCTTTGCTCTTTGCTCTTTGCTCTTTGCTCTTTGCTCTTTGCTCTTTGCTCTTTGCTCTTTGCTCTTTGCTCTTTGCTCTTTGCTCTTTGCTCTTTGCTCTTTGCTCTTTGCTCTTTGCTCTTTGCTCTTTGCTCTTTGCTCTTTGCTCTTTGCTCTTTGCTCTTTGCTCTTTGCTCTTTGCTCTTTGCTCTTTGCTCTTTGCTCTTTGCTCTTTGCTCTTTGCTCTTTGCTCTTTGCTCTTTGCTCTTTGCTCTTTGCTCTTTGCTCTTTGCTCTTTGCTCTTTGCTCTTTGCTCTTTGCTCTTTGCTCTTTGCTCTTTGCTCTTTGCTCTTTGCTCTTTGCTCTTTGCTCTTTGCTCTTTGCTCTTTGCTCTTTGCTCTTTGCTCTTTGCTCTTTGCTCTTTGCTCTTTGCTCTTTGCTCTTTGCTCTTTGCTCTTTGCTCTTTGCTCTTTGCTCTTTGCTCTTTGCTCTTTGCTCTTGCTCTTTGCTCTTTGCTCTTTGCTCTTTGCTCTTTGCTCTTTGCTCTTTGCTCTTTGCTCTTTGCTCTTTGCTCTTTGCTCTTTGCTCTTTGCTCTTTGCTCTTTGCTCTTTGCTCTTTGCTCTTTGCTCTTTGCTCTTTGCTCTTTGCTCTTTGCTCTTTGCTCTTTGCTCTTTGCTCTTTGCTCTTTGCTCTTTGCTCTTTGCTCTTTGCTCTTTGCTCTTTGCTCTTTGCTCTTTGCTCTTTGCTCTTTGCTCTTTGCTCTTTGCTCTTTGCTCTTTGCTCTTTGCTCTTTGCTCTTTGCTCTTTGCTCTTTGCTCTTTGCTCTTTGCTCTTTGCTCTTTGCTCTTTGCTCTTTGCTCTTTGCTCTTTGCTCTTTGCTCTTTGCTCTTTGCTCTTTGCTCTTTGCTCTTTGCTCTTTGCTCTTTGCTCTTTGCTCTTTGCTCTTTGCTCTTTGCTCTTTGCTCTTTGCTCTTTGCTCTTTGCTCTTTGCTCTTTGCTCTTTGCTCTTTGCTCTTTGCTCTTTGCTCTTTGCTCTTTGCTCTTTGCTCTTTGCTCTTTGCTCTTTGCTCTTTGCTCTTTGCTCTTTGCTCTTTGCTCTTTGCTCTTTGCTCTTTGCTCTTTGCTTGCTCTTTGCTCTTTGCTCTTTGCTCTTTGCTCTTTGCTCTTTGCTCTTTGCTCTTTGCTCTTTGCTCTTTGCTCTTTGCTCTTTGCTCTTTGCTCTTTGCTCTTTGCTCTTTGCTCTTTGCTCTTTGCTCTTTGCTCTTGCTCTTTGCTCTTTGCTCTTTGCTCTTTGCTCTTTGCTCTTTGCTCTTTGCTCTTTGCTCTTTGCTCTTTGCTCTTTGCTCTTTGCTCTTTGCTCTTTGCTCTTTGCTCTTTGCTCTTTGCTCTTTGCTCTTTGCTCTTTGCTCTTTGCTCTTTGCTCTTTGCTCTTTGCTCTTTGCTCTTTGCTCTTTGCTCTTTGCTCTTTGCTCTTTGCTCTTTGCTCTTTGCTCTTTGCTCTTTGCTCTTTGCTCTTTGCTCTTTGCTCTTTGCTCTTTGCTCTTTGCTCTTTGCTCTTTGCTCTTTGCTCTTTGCTCTTTGCTCTTTGCTCTTTGCTCTTTGCTCTTTGCTCTTTGCTCTTTGCTCTTTGCTCTTTGCTCTTTGCTCTTTGCTCTTTGCTCTTTGCTCTTTGCTCTTTGCTCTTTGCTCTTTGCTCTTTGCTCTTTGCTCTTTGCTCTTTGCTCTTTGCTCTTTGCTCTTTGCTCTTTGCTCTTTGCTCTTTGCTCTTTGCTCTTTGCTCTTTGCTCTTTGCTCTTTGCTCTTTGCTCTTTGCTCTTTGCTCTTTGCTCGTTGCTCTTTGCTCGTTGCTCTTTGCTCTTTGCTCTTTGCTCTTTGCTCTTTGCTCTTTGCTCTTTGCTCGTTGCTTTGCTCGTTGCTCTTTGCTCGTTGCTCGTTGCTCGTTGCTCGTTGCTCGTTGCTCGTTGCTCGTTGCTCGTTGCTCGTTGCTCGTTGCTCGTTGCTCGTTGCTCTTTGCTCGTTGCTCGTTGCTCGTTGCTCGTTGCTCGTTGCTCGTTGCTCGTTGCTCGTTGCTCGTTGCTCGTTGCTCGTTGCTCGTTGCTCGTTGCTCGTTGCTCGTTGCTCGTTGCTCGTTGCTCGTTGCTCGTTGCTCGTTGCTCGTTGCTCGTTGCTCGTTGCTCGTTGCTCGTTGCTCGTTGCTCGTTGCTCGTTGCTCGTTGCTCGTTGCTCGTTGCTCGTTGCTCGTTGCTCGTTGCTCGTTGCTCGTTGCTCGTTGCTCGTTGCTCGTTGCTCGTTGCTCGTTGCTCGTTGCTCGTTGCTCGTTGCTCGTTGCTCGTTGCTCGTTGCTCGTTGCTCGTTGCTCGTTGCTCGTTGCTCGTTGCTCGTTGCTCGTTGCTCGTTGCTCGTTGCTCGTTGCTCGTTGCTCGTTGCTCGTTGCTCGTTGCTCGTTGCTCGTTGCTCGTTGCTCGTTGCTCGTTGCTCGTTGCTCGTTGCTCGTTGCTCGTTGCTCGTTGCTCGTTGCTCGTTGCTCGTTGCTCGTTGCTCGTTGCTCGTTGCTCGTTGCTCGTTGCTCGTTGCTCTGTCGTTGCTCGTTGCTCGTTGCTCGTTGCTCGTTGCTCGTTGCTCGTTGCTCGTTGCTCGTTGCTCGTTGCTCGTTGCTCGTTGCTCGTTGCTCGTTGCTCGTTGCTCGTTGCTCGTTGCTCGTTGCTCGTTGCTCGTTGCTCGTTGCTCGTTGCTCGTTGCTCGTTGCTCGTTCTCGTTGCTCGTTGCTCGTTGCTCGTGGTGCTCGTGGCTCGTTGCTCGTTGCTCGTTGCTCGTTGCTCGTTGCTCGTTGCTCGTTGCTCGTTGCTCGTTGCTCGTTGCTCGTTGCTCGTTGCTCGTTGCTCGTTGCTCGTTGCTCGTTGATCGTTTGCTCGTTGCTCGTTGCTCGATGCTCGTTGCTCGTTTGCGCGTGTGCTCGTTGCTCGTTGCTCGTTGCTCGTTGCTCGTTGCTCGTTGCTCGTT